>JBBBVU010000015.1:3031345-3052886 GCA_037177055.1 Atherinosoma microstoma | reverse complement strand
GTATAACTACTATAAGTATATATATAGTAGTATATAACAGTTTTCCATTTAAAAAAACAAAAAAAACCTTTCTTTTTATTCCAAATAGAAAGCTCTGACTCTGCATCTGTTCCCACGCTGGACAAGAGAACTGATCTCCTGCAGTGTAAGTAGCATCACTAAACTACCGTCATCCCCGTCAACTGTACACGAATCATCATGTCTGTCCTTCGTTTACAGATTTTTGTCCTCTGTCTTTGGACCCGTTCTCGGCTCACAAAGAGCTTTCTCTGACTGAAGGGAACCGCACGGTCAGTAGAAATGGAGAAATACAGGATTACCCAGACCACCCTGACAGGTTTGACATCTGGGGTCAGGTGCTGTGTCGGGAGGGCCTACAGGGCCGCGGCTACTGGGAGGCAGAGTGGGACGGCCAGCCGGTTGGCTCTGGGGCTCACCTATGAGGATATTGGAAGAAAGGTGCACACAATTCAAAATCTTCAATGTTCACAAATATGGGTCCCAAATCACCCGGACCAGGTTTTCTTCAGTTTTTATGTCGTATGTCTGATTATTTAACCTTTACTCTCCATTCTCAGGGATCATCTGATGAGTGCTGACTGGGCCACAATTCTCTTTCGTGGAGTCTTCAGTGCAGCCCGTCTTCCCTCACTGTTTGCTATGGCAACCAGAAACAGCCGGTGGAGCTTCCCTGCAGCCCCGTATCCCGCAGGGTCGGAGTGTTCCTGGACCGCGACGCAGGTCTGCTTTGTTTCTACATGGTGACGCCCACAGAGGTCCACCTCCTCCACAAGGTGAAGGCTGAATTCAAGCAACCTCTGTACCCTGCAGTGTGGCTGGGAAACATGTCTACCATCACCTTCTGTACCCCAAACTGAGCATCACATCAGCGAGATGGTACAGTTTTCTCATCCTTCACAAAATGACCCACTGGAACTTGACTTCTAAATGTTTTAGATGGTAAAACTGAGGTAAAGGCAGGGAAGAGTTTCATGTTAAACAGAGATTGAGTCAGATTTTCCTTAGCTGAGGCAACAGAACCTCTAATTAAATCAAAATGTCCTTAGTTTTGCACTCTGCCCACAGCTGATAAGGACTTCTTGGTGCATTCAGGGACACAGTCTGTTTATCTTCAACCCTATAGATATGAGCCTCGGCTGTGAAACTATACCTGCCTGCAGAGGTGAGAAAACATAAAATATTACAAATGATTCTTATGTTACCAGTCACTTTATTCATACGCTTACCTGACATGTTTGGACAGTAGTCTTCCGTCTTCATCAGCGGTGTTGCTGGGTGGTGTGTGATGTCTATAAATTTGCTGCGTTTGAGGCGGTGTCGCCCTGTCAGTCTGATTCCTCAGTGACAGGCCGACACGTGCACATCAGCTGATGTTCACTGAGGCGGCGCCGACCTGTCGGTACGGCTCGTCTGAATGACCGGTCGTTGTCGCCCCCTGCTAACAGCTTACCGCTGGAGGATGTTACTCCAGGTGTGGGGAAGCAGGACCCCCCCCCCCCCGTCCCGGTTCATGGCTGTGTGGGCTTGCTTTCTGATTTCCACTGCTTCCTTGATCCAACACTGGTGTGGATTGTGCTCCGTGCGGATGAATTAGGCCTTTTCCCAATCCATGATATGGTTTTCCCATTTGCAGATTTCACGTTCTCCTGTAGTGCCGGTTCTTTTCTTGATCGTTTCTCTTTCACAGTCCTTTTAATCTTCTTTTCATGTGTTAAAAGGGCGTCCTGTTTCTGCCGTTTTATTGCAAGAATGACTTTTTTGTAAATGTTCCATTTGTTCTGTTAAACCGTGTCCTTTGGACGCACTAGGAGTTGTCAGTTTGATCAGGGTGCTGAAATGGTGTTTGTTCATTGTCCTTTGTATATGTTCTGTGATCCTTCTGATGGTAAAGCATCACTCCTTTTGTTTTCTATCTCCCTGTCTGCTTTCTTTCTGCTCCGTTTCATCTGTTCCCGTCCCTTTTTTTTTTAATTGCCCATTGTGGGTATTGGCATCTGCGTTTTGAATGAAAAGTTTTTTTTTTTTTTTCCTTCTGCTTCCCACACCTGGAGCAGCAAGCTGTCAGCAGGGGGCGATTCCGTCAAAACATGCCTGGTAGGCGTATGACTATCACATGGACCTTGATAAGCATAGAAAGTATAGACGCTATGAACTTTATTGGATTATTTCAAATGAGAGAAAAACTTACCTTTTGCACCATTTTGAATTTGCAAGATGCTCCTGAATGCATCATGAAGTTCTTGTGGGGGCAGAGTTTGTAAACAAAGCAGTGCCTCTTTAACAAGAAATTCTCTTTTCAGAGCGTTTATGTTCTGTTACTAATAGTTTCATCTTGTAATATTTTTAACTTTAAAAGTGCCTCATTCTGGGATCAGCAGCAGGTCGTCCAATAACCGGTTGTTTGAATCCTACTCCCAACTGTCATGTCCTCGGGCAAGACGCTTAACCCTCCTTGCCTCCAGTGTTGGCATCACTGGTGTACCCAGATGCTAGTCGCTTTGGATGAAAGCGTCTGCTAAATGACTGCAGAAGAGAATAGAATCCATCCCAGACATTGTATTTAATTCAGTGTAAACCAGTTTCTACCACTGGGATGCTCTACATCAGTTTATTTTCTTGACATGGAGACAGCTAAAGCTCAGTTAATTCTATAAATCCAGTCAGACAGCTGCTTCAGTGCAAGAAGTTTGTTTTATTATTAACCGTTGACACAATCAGCAGAGAAACGAGGCAAGACGACATGGACTGGGATCAGATCTTGTTGAACGCTGCAACGTCAACACTCTGAACCTGAAACAGAGCAGAAAAGACTCGTTTATTCTCTCAATTACCTCACAGGTGGGAAATGATTCGCAAGTTACGGTGTAACCTTAAATCTTTCAGCATTTTTCAGGTGTCATTTTGTCCACTTGATGGCAGCAATGTGCTGACGAAGGGGACTGAAAATGTCTACGTAGCTCCACTTCAACCTCTATGTATTTAGATAAATGTAGTCGGAGCAAACGACCAGTTCTTCTAAAATAAAAAACATGTATACGTTTTTAAAGTTGAGTTGCCTGTATTGCTCAGTAGTAGTCGGTATCTTTAAAATACCCAGAGAATAACCTTTAATAATGTGGAAAAAAAACAAACCAATAATATTCAGTGACTGCAGTTTCCAAAAGAAGTCACAATTAAAAATCTTTAGAAATTCAGCTGTTTGGCTGCATGGGAACAACACACTGAATACAAGTCTTGGGCTGACAAAGGAGCACGTAGAAGGTCTGATGTGAACGCACTCTAGTTTGAATCCTACTTCTTTTGTTCAAAGTCTGGTTTGTTTGCAGGAGGTGTGAATGCTCAAGTTAACTCTGATGTGGATCAAAGAAGTGAAGACTGAGGTCTCTGTTTGCCTCGAGGGGAATACGATGCATGGCATTGTGGGTAAACACAACCAAAACATATGTGTGTGTGTGTATAGCAGTAGCTGGGAGAAACAGCTCCAGGTCAGATGTGCATAGTGTTGCAAATAAAATTCCAGGAATTTTCAAAGCTGGAACTTTCCAAGGGAATTAACTGGGAATTTACAAAACTGGAGGTTTATTCTCTTAAAGACTTTTGCCAGTTCCTCAGCGGTGCGCCCCTTATCGACAGCTAATCTACCATCCGTCTCCATCCTACCTGTACTGCCGGCTCTCTCCAGACAGTAAAAAAACTGTCTTATCTTGACTTTTGTCTTGTCTCTTCCTCTCTTTAGTTTCCTCCGATAACGTCTAATGTCTTACTGAATCCGCCACAGTTTGTTTACATCCACTCGCTAGCATGTAACACATGTTGAAGCTCTGCTGCAATATCATGCGTGCGTCCCGGATGAAAAAGTTGTATAGTGGTTTCTCAGTTGCTGCAACGGCTCTAGAAATGCACGTAATAGTTGTCACTGTGACGTCAAACCAGTCTGGAAGGCGGAGTCGCAAATTAAGGAGTGGGCCTTTAACAGGGAACTTAAATATAGTTTAGGAAAATATATTGTAGCATAGAACTTGGCTAAAACACCCAGATTTAATACTATGCTCTTTCCACACAGCTTACTGCAGGGCTATCGAGGCCACACACCCTACATGAAGCCAGTGTATGCAGCAACATACATGCTGGACCCAAACACTCTCTGGGGAAGAGATTAACGGTGCTTAATCTAACCACCTGGGCTTTGATAAAGGCAAAATTCTGGGCAGTTTGGCAAAGTACTGAACCAAGAAAGGCCTTTGGGAAGGGAGATGGAATCTGGAAGTCATGCCAGCACATCTCAGCATCCACCTGGGGGAAGGGACTTTATGGATCTGAGGCCCTTGCACCTGTAGCCTCCATCATCCAGTTTGTTGAAATTAAATCCCAGATTTCAGTGAATTCCCAATAATTCCAGTGGAAAGTTTCCAATTTGGAATACTTCCAAAATTGCCCAGCTCAACTTCCCATGGAAAGTTTCTGGAATTTTTGGGAAATTTTCCTCCCCTTTGCAACCCTAGATGTGAAAGAACAAAAGCAAAAACTGTGGAAATTACGGTCAACTCAAGATTGCCATGATTTGATGTTTCGCTCTAATGTGGTGGAGACAGAAGTTGCCCTGCATTGCTCCTTCTAGCGAGGAGGTGGTAGTCAAATAAACTAAACCTTTTGAATAACATAAGTGCAAAGCAGACTACAAAGCAGTTTGTTTGCACATTCACAATTCCCCAAACGAAGCAGACTTTCCAAGCACACAGACTAGCGTTCGAATCAAAAAGGCTGGCGTGCACGCGCCCTTAAACACGCCAAAAGACAGTCAGACTGTACAATCCTTGCCTGTGCTGAAATGGGCATTATACAGCAAGAGATACCGAAACGCTACATGTATGAAATAAAAACACAGCATGGTGTGCTTTGTGTTTCTTGGTACGTCATATACAACAGGCTTATTTTTCCTTTCAACCCAATGAGTTAATCTTTTTGCAAGTGTTGCTTGGTGATGGAGAAATGGAGATAGCAAATGAGAATATGGTTAGGACAAAACAGCCAATCAGAGAAGTTGAATGGAAACCAAAAAAAAAGTCAGCGCTGTCATCCGTCTGTACATGTTTTGTTCAATGTCTCAATATTTAAATAAATAAACCTGAATATACAACACATGTGTTAAAGTGAAGGTATTGTATTTGATAATACTTACATAGTCTTCAAACTTGGTGATCTCCTCCTCCAGCATGTCTGTTCCCACCTTGTCGTCCTCCACCACACATGCGATCTGGAGTTTCTTGATGCCGTAACCTACAGGAACCAGCTTGGACATCCCCCATAACAGACCGTCAGCCTGCACCGAGCGCACGCACTCCTCCATCTTCGCCATGTCTGTTTCATCATCCCACTGACAGAGGCAGGAGAAAGCAGATCGTGAGTCAGGTTCCTGAAGGCAACACGGACAGTTGCCTGTGAATTAAGAATGAACACAAACTCACTGGTTTCACGTCCAGTAAGATGGAGGACTTGGCGATGAGGGCGGGCTTCTTGGCTTTCCTCTCTGCATACTCTTTCAGCCTCTGCTCTTTTAGTTTTTCTGCCTCTTCATCTTCATCACTACCAAACAGGTCAATATCATCATCATCATCGTCATCTTCTTCTTCTTTATCCTCTTTAACTGGAGCGCTGGTCTTCTGCTGGACCGTAGTGCCCTGGAGAGAGATTTAGTAAATTAAACATTTTAAAGACAGTATCCATCAGAGGGCTCTATGAAGTTCTGCTGGAACCAACACAAATACGTCTGATTATACCACGGTCAGTGACAATTCTAATGCCAACAGGCGTGCACCATTTCCATATATATTCACACATAGTTCGGCAAGTTAAATCACTTTTATATCACTTTGTTACAGGCGTCACCATAGCAACGCGTTAATCAACTGGTTCAGATCAGCTGGCTTTTGACAGGTGAATGAAAGAAAGCTGCATCATGGAACGGTTGTTTGGCATAAAAAGTACAACGAAGCCAACATAAAATAGTTCCTATACTTGAGCTTATTTAACAAGTTTTGTAAAAAAAAATAAAAAATAAACATTTGTTATAAAATGTTTACTGTGGGGAACCATGGTATAAGCGGATTAAACAATGAGGACCCGTGCATAACACGGCTTTCTAGACTCCACGTCATGCATTAAAACTGTGTAATGCACGGGTCCTCGTTGTTTAAGCCTTTCTTATGCAGCAGCTTTCAATATGATCTCACATTCGTGTAGGGGACTGAGGGAACTGGAGCCGAAGACGGAGCTGGGGTCACAGCTGCAGGACTTTTCTCTAGAACAACCACCCGACATTCGAGTTTGGAGAGCGCTGACCGCAAGTCCTCCACCACTACAAGAACAGGAGTAAAGTCATGTAGGTTTAGTAATAAAACACAGTTGTAGAAAGTCGTGCATGATACGTTAAGCTGGGTATTTTAATAATAAATTACATTTGCACATGTTGAAAACAATAAAAACATTGACTGGATTATCAGGAGTCGGTAAGGATGAAGCCCATCAGGCAGTGCTGTTACACAGGTACTTTGGTGCTTTTGTGTTTTAGAAAAATGTAATAAAAACCGATTTACTCAGCATGTAAATGTGTTTCAAGAGGAAATTAAATCTCATTTTCTTGTGTACAAGTCGGCATCTGCAACGTGTGTGTTGGACCTCTACATTTCCATCCTCAAGGTCAGGAAACGCCACAACTGATGTAAAGCAGTTGCAACCAGACTGACCAACTCAGTTTCAAGTTGCTTACATCCATAGCGCAGGCCCAATGAATGGAAAGACAGAATATGCATCATCTAACTGAAGCTGCAGACCCACCTTTGTGTAAACTCTGGTTCTCCAGCTCCAGGCTCTTGATGCGAGAAACTATTTCACCTTGATCAGCTGCATTGTTGCTGCTGGCACTCTACACGGATCAGACAGAAAGAAGTCAGTACAATTTAAATAAAGTGGTCCATAATGTAGAGACTGAGTACTAAATATGAAGAAAAACTTCATGAAAGAATATACAAGATAGAAATACAGCCAGAAAACGATGGTAAAAAACACAAGCTCTGGATGGACCCAGGCAGGAATACAAGGTGAAAAGCAAACTTTTATTCACCCAATTTCACACAAACTCTACAAGCTGGGTGACTGTCGGCATGTCCACTGACACGGCGACCAAAGGCTGAGGTGCGTCCAGTAACACGCAACATTTGGAGACACTTACAAGCTGGAACTGTTGGTATAGAGAAGGCTGAGCAGACCCTCTGCTGCACAATGTAGTCTTCAGCTGGGAGGAGGAGGAGGAGGAGGAGGGGATTGCAGGTATGAAAAAGAAACAAGGGGAATGAAGAATGAGGCGCATGCCAGAGAGGAAATGGAGAACCAAAGGGACCAACACAGAACTGGGAGGTGATGGAGGCGATCAGGCTAAAAGCAGATGAACACCAAAGTTCAGCTCGGATGAAAAGCAAAACTAAAAGCAAAAAAAAGGAAATTACCACAACCTAATTAAATACTACAAGTATGTACATGCTTCATGTACACCATGAAAACAATTTATTATCAAAGAGAAAAAAAAGAAGAACAAGGAACTGATGAAGCTGTAGGGGCATCTCTGGGTGCGGAGCTGCCTGTGTGAGATTATTGTTCCCAGTAAAAATACTGGACTCGCCAGTCTTTGATGAGGTTCTCTACTTACTCCTGCTAAGGATTTCTGGATGTTCTCCCGAGCCCGAGCAATGTCTTGCAGGATGGTGTTCGCTCCAGCATCCTTGAAGAAAACAGAAAAGGCTGATTTAAAAATTAAATGAAAACAATTAACCCACACAAATATAAACAAAAATAAAAAATAAGTACAAACTACCACAAAGGGTGAGTCAAAACTAGATTTTTAGCCTTAAACAGTACAGCTGATATAGGTAAACTGGTGAGAGGGTCATAATATTCATCTTTCAGTCTTTTGACCCCGTTGTTTTTATTGATGTGTTGTAACAACTTAAATCAAGAGAGCGTGGTTACCTGTGCGTTTTGTGGCGAGCCGTTCATGCGCTCGTAGAAGCGTCTTTCTGCCTCATCATAACGAGGTTTGTCAAACCAGATCTTCTCCTGGGCCAGAAAGTCCACTGTGGTCATTTTTCTACAAAGGACAGAGCGAGGAAGGACAAGAGGGATGTAAGGACAGGAAGTCAGGAAGGAAAAAAAAAAAAAGAACAAATTATTTATTTTAACTACTGTTGCCATGTTTTGAATGTCAAATCTATGGTGCGTTGTAGAATGTAGAATCTTAATATCTAAATGGCTTATTTGATGCATTTATCTATTCACACAACCAGACTGCCCCAATAAAACTCCACAAACGCTTAACGGAAGCTGGAAAACAACGATGGCTCGTACAAAAAGTCACTCAGGAAAACCAAAAACAAACCACAGGAAGCAAAGAATGACTGAACAAAGATGCAGGAATCAAATGAAAGGTGAACAAAGAAAAGGTACGTTTGTAATGAGGTGAACACATGGTGGGGGTGGGGGGGTTAAAAAGAAACTCAATGAAAGATGAACTGAAACGTCTGAAGCAGTTCCACTCTCCCGGTTTTGGTCATACTTGTCCCTTCGTGGGGCCTTGGGGGCAACTGATGGTGCTTCCTGCCTCCGATCCTTCTTCACCGCACATGCTTTAGCCGCACCCGAGCCGTAGAAACGACTTTCTGCAGCATCGTATCGCCACTTGTCCAGCCACAGCCGCTCGCTGTCCGGGTGGAGGAAATAGCAGGTTCCTGACTCTTCTTCCCCCTCGGGAACCTCCACCGGTTCCTCTTCCTCCTGGATGGGGTGCAGAGCGTGGAAGACTTCTGCTTTACCCTGGAGAACCACCCGTTTCTCCTCTACCACCACCTCCTCTTCCTCCTCTTCTTCTTCTTCCACAAGGCTTTGAGGGTGGTCGCTACCTCTGGAGGTGGAGGTGCAGCCTGGTCTCTTAGAGGAATTGTTACCATACAGAGTTTGGTAAAAGGCGGCTTCGGCGCGGTCGTACAGCGGCTTGTCCAGCCACACGTCTCTCAGCAGCTCCACTGGGATGCAGGGCAGCCCATTTATCGACTGCTGCGCGGTCGGCGTGACGACGGCTTCTTGGATGACGGGCGTTGCAGGAGTTGGGGCTAGAGACTGATATCCTTCATCGGGTGTTGTGGATGAAATGGAGCGATTAGGTGGTGGCGGGAGGTCCAGAGAGTTTGGGACGGATGGCTGCACGGATTCAATGAAGCGACGTTCTGCTTGGTCAAAAGTCGTTTTGTTGACCCACACTGCCTGTACGACATGATGGCAAGCCACCTGATCACCATGGTGACATGCCGGTCCTGAGGAAGATGGAGCGTTTGAGGATTTGCCCGAGGACTGGGAGCTCATCAGCCAGCACTGGTAGAGGCTCTCCGCTCGCTCGTAGACGCTGCGTTCAAACCACACATTAGCACACTCGGACTGTAAACCGATCAACATGGCGCACTGGTCATGTGGCTGGCTCGTCTGTTTGTCTGGTTTCTCTTCATTCTTCACGTCAGCTTTCCCCTCTGGGTGGCTCTCAGGATTAGATGAACGTTTCTTGCGACGGCGGCTTTTCCCACTGCGTTTTCCATCTCCGTTCAGGCTGCCACTCTCTGGAGACGAGGATGCAGTCTCTCCATTCCTCTGGCCCGATTCAGCCTTTTTCCTACCGCTCGGTGCAGCTTTTGCGGACTGATCCGCCTGATCAGGCTCCAAAGGATCCTTTACAGAGGACGGGGAAATCTTCTTGGACATCTTTGATCCGTTGCAGGAAAACAAAAGAGAATAACAAGTACAGGCTTTTGGGTTAGTTAGAGAGAGGCAGAAAGAATCAAAGACACGACGTGGTTAATCTTTTGGACGTGAATCATCACTTCTATGTTTTTGTTATAGAGCTGCGTCTTCGACTACAAACAGCTCCTGAGAAAGAACAAGCAGCATGCGGAGAACCGGAAAGCATCCATGCAGATTAATGGAGTTAGAAATCGACTTGCAGATGAACAGATTCTCAACAAATCACAGGAATTGGAATTGTCTTATCTATTAAAAGGTGTATTTCATATGTAGTTTCTAACAGGAATTAAATGTCACTACAAGTATACATAAAAATTATAAAACATACTACACCGTTGAGTATACTAGGGATGTCACGGTTACCTGATTTCACATCAGTCGCAGTATTAAACACCATGATTAATTAATCAAAGATCCCTCAAAATCATCACTTTCCTAAAAGAGTTATGTCCAAACCAGATCAATAAATCATCATCCTTTGCATATTACCGCTTGTGTTGTTTCGTTTTCATCATATGCGAGTTGTAGATGAAGCATGTTCAAGTGGGAAAGTATAGCAGAGGAAGAGTTATTCCCTCCAAACATACAGATAAAGTCATCCTTGTCAGATTACTGTGGTGATAGGACAGGTCACCAGCCTGTGAAGCATTAAAAATGTGCAGTGAGACGGAAATACATCAGCGATGTTTCACCACCTGCAGGATAACCTATATGCTAAAGGTAAAGGCTCAGTATCTGGTATGCTATCATGCTATTTTCTAATTGTGTATGACTCTGGTTCGGTTGACAGCGCAACGTGACGACAGCGTTCATTTAACGTTACATTATACCGGCGTGTCCAGATCTAGTCCTGGAGGGCCACAGTCCTGCAGGTTTTAGATGTCTCCCTGTTTCAAATTAAATAGCTCTCCTCAACAGCTTGTTAAGTTATGCCCAAGTATGTTGACCCATTAATCTGATTCAGGTGAGCTGCTATAGGAAACATCCAGGACCTGCAGGACAGCGGCTCTCAAGGACAGACTTTGGACACCACTGCGTTACACAGATGAGAGAAACCAAAACTGTAAAACCTCTTTTGACTCAATAAAAAAAAAAAAGGCATTGATATTTACACTATCAGTGTGCAATGTTTCAAACAGCAGCTTTATTTCTAAAAAGCAGCTAAATGTCAAAGCTAGCTTTATATTTTTCCCATGATTCGAGAGAGAAGCCTCCCAAGTCCAGGTCGATGTCCTGTAGCCTTTTCCTGTATCAGTTTTCTCTGAGTTAACATGTAGAATTTATTTATTGTTCACAGGGAAGAGGGGATTTTTGATCACTTTATACTATTTTGTTATGTTGGCATCAAAAGACAGAGATAAAACTTAAACGTGTCTAATATGATTATTTCTCTGGCATCATACCAAGACAATTTAGAATTGTGACATCCCTACAGTACACTACAGCTTACATTGTTCATTTAAAAAGCATTTCAAGACTCTAAACATGACATGAGAGCAAGCAAAAACAAACAAAAAAACATGCAACCTATGGATGCAGTAATGAATCGCACATTGTGCAACTGCAAGTTATGCAGCTTTTCAATGTAACGATACAGTCAATACATTCCCTTCATGCTGCAGATAGATGAGCCACTAACATGCAACTAAATCCATTTTGGGAAGTCACTTCCTGCTTGATGTGAACCAGAATTTAAGCTCTCAACTCACCTTCCTCGGTGAAGGGTTCGAGCTCAACCTAGCGTCAAAAGTTAAATGCTCAACACGTTCTTTTCATCCAGTTAAACGCAAGCCATTGAAAAAGAAATTTAACAGTCACCACCTTGCAAAGTAAATTAAACTGATAAATGGCAAAACAGCTATGTGGGGGTAGGGGGGGGGACAGCGACAAAAAGCTCTAACAAAAGTCACATTAAAAGTGTCTTAAATACTCACAAGTCAAATTCTGAATGCACAGTGAGAGAAAAAACAGTCGCATGTTACGCATTTCTCTAAAACCATTCCTGAATATCAAAGTCAACTTTCTCAATTACTTAACTTGGCTCTCCTTTCATAATTAGACTATTTTCCTATTTCTGTATTAAATTAGCAAAATGCTTTGATTATAATTTGCTTAAACCTAAAGACCTCAGTGCCATCAAAGACCTTTGAATGAAACCTTTCGCGCATCCTAGAGCTCATTTTCCTCAACCACAATTTATGAATAAGGGAATGAAAGAGCTTTTATGGTGCATCCTTGATGGAGCAATTTTGACACCCATTGTAGATATTTAAACAACTTAAGCGGTCAACGCCGGTGATAGACTAGCAACTAAATTTATCACTTAAAAGATGATGAAAAATAAAATTTCTCTAGCAGAGCAGCTACATAAGCAAGCCTGGAAACTAACTTTTCTGTGTGCTGGACTGCTCTCTGCATCTTTCTGTATACTGTTCTGACTTCTGTACTATAAAACTATGTAAATGGTTAAATTGTCATAAAAATGTAGATCATTTCTTAAGCTTTCCCTCACCGTCACACCTTGATGGTGTTCAGAGCACTTCCTCAAAGAAATCTGTGCTTGAATAAATACCCCAAAAAGGCAGCTAAATTGGTTTAATTTCATTATGTTAATACTTTCAGTACATGTTGCAGCTGAGCCGATGGTGGCTTGACACTGCAGGAAAATGAGTAAAAAAATGTCAACACTAATCACGATTTTCTCATTCTAATACAAATCTAAACACAATATATATCCAACACATTTTATCTATACATAAAGTCAGCCAGTATCATCCATATTGTAATTTTATTCTGCCTAAAATGGTGCACTGGCCTAAATAAATCCAGCAAAAGGCAAGTCCACACTGAGAACAAGGCACATTGTGCACACTTATGGCATGCATCTTTCAGCAATTAAGAAGTTTTCTTAAAATCACATCTGGGCACTGTTGCTATGGGATTACGGTTTTTATAGGAATCTATTTTTAGCAGCAGATTTGGTGCTTTAGTGAGTGTTTCTGACAACCAGCAGGTGTATTTGGGATCAGCTCAACTCATAAAAAAAGACATTAACAACCTTTAGGTATTACTTACCTGGGAAACGTGTATAATTGCTGGTGTTAGTTCTTTATAATCAGATAACCTCCGTATATTTATAAAATGTGAAGGCAACATTAAATATAATTTCTGTATGCGTATACCCTAAACAAGTGATGGCTGGTGCAATCTGAGCACGTGTATTTCAAAAATCTTTAGCCCCCAGATGCTTCCTGTGGAGGAGGCATTGCTCAAATGGTTCAAGGAGGGTGACTTGCAAGGACACAAATACCAATGTTATAAAATCTCACCTTTCATCTTATTTATTCAATGACTTTACACTTGAATTTAGAGGCCTCTAATGCTAGTGTAATGAAGGATCAACCAAAACGAAGATTAAAGGGGCAGCTGTCATCATATAAAAAGGTCCGCCTAGCTAACCTCATTAGCTATCTTTTGTCATTTTCAAATAAGTCCATATGATTAAAATGCAACAAGACGGCGAAAACAACGCTAATTATTTTCTAAATGTGGTAGAAAATCCTACTCTAGTGCTGACATTAAGGTTAAAAGTCAAAAAGCAAAGCACACGTTGCTGTTGAAGCCGGTATCCGGCAGGCGTGACTGCCGCTCCGGGCAGTGCTAGCACTAGCCCCAGCACTAGCTCCGGCTCCAGCACTAGCTCCGGCTCCATCCAGCTAGCCACCTGCTAGCCTCGGCTAACACAAGCCAACCCCCGCTATTATTTATCAGTTTCGAAAGTTGTTCTCTAAATAAGTCCCCAAACTGACCCCCAGCACTGGAAACCTGACTGTCAGTCAGCGGCAGCGTTACTTACTGCTCTGTTTTCTGTATTGTCGATGTGAGGCAGGCCGGTGGATAAAAAGCGTGTTTCTCCAGCCGTGAGTGACAACGGGAAGGAGGAGGAGGAGGAACGAGGAAGCAAGGAGCGGCGGTGATTGTGTGATCTTGGGGGAGGGGGGCTATGAATCATTGTTGCCTCGCGTCCTGTGTGCAGAATGAATGGGCTGAAATGACAAGGGGGCTATATGTGATCTGCACAGCTGTTTCTGACACAGAGGTATTTTACAAGATAAAAAAAACGAGTTAAAATGTTAATTTAAAGCACGATATTTAGTATTTCTGCAACTTCTGTCTTGTAAAACAACCATGTTGGACTTGCTGGTCCATAATTTCATAACAACTCTAAGCAATGGACAGTTTGTAACATATTTACTTAAATCTATTTTTATTAATTTCTTCCCCCTTAAATTTACATTCTGAAATCTCCTAAACTTCTGCAGCCTATCACCATTATTTGAATCTTTTGAAGCATTTATGAAAGATATGAAAGGCCTGAATGTGGACCTTGTGGTAAAATTATGTAATCATTTGGTACATTTATCTTTTTTTTTTTAAAAAGATTGAACCCCTAGTTATTGATGCATTCCTAGTTTCCTCCAACCAATAACTTAAAATGACCAATTTATACTTTCATAAAAATACAAGAGAAAGTCATTGCAGTTGCAAAGCTACAACTGGAAAACGTATTAACAGTTATCTTTGCAAGTAAGGTTGTTTCTTTAAATCAGTGTTAAAATTGGAAAACTCCCAATTTGAACTTCATTCATTGATCATAGAGGATCCATTTCTTTAATCTGTGTGGTTCAAGTTTATGTACGTTTATAGTTTCTGTATCCACAGGCCATCAGCTGATTTAAAAACCTCAAATTAATGTAAAAAAGAAGAAAAAGTCAATGGAAAGACAAAGTTTATTAAAATGACACTTTAGGAAAATCAATCCTACACACCTGGTGAGCAAATCTGATACATTTCTCAACACATTGTGTCATGAACTAGAGATTTCCTACAGCTTAGATTTTCACAGTGCAGCTGCATAACGGTCATTATTTAATCATCCAAAAATGTAATTTTATGCATCTCTTGGTCAAATAATAACATACCGTGATAATATTTTTCATATTTTGAGACATCCACAGATTTAACTTCCACTCCAGACTTTACGTTACATGCACATTATAATCCAGATAAGGTCAAAAGTTCACATTGGGTACTTTTTTTTTCTACTTCTGTGATAAAAGGACTATGCAAAAATCTTCATCCGATCCTCATTTCTTTATATTCTGCTCCCAAGCATCCAGACTTTCTTATATTATTTCAAAATGGGATTCAGCAATAGCTTTCCAAGTTTTTCAAATGCTTTTCTTTGGATATTTGCTACTTTTTCCATCATTTTCCAGTCCAGTCCTTGTACCTATCCATTTTCAGTGGAGTGTAGTTGTGTAAAGCCACTTAATACTAACCTATGATTCATTAAAATATAAAAAAAGGCACCTAACTCAAGAGATGAAGGAGTGTTGTGTTGACACATAATGAACAACTTAGCAAAGAAGCCATTTTAAATAGGATCTTTAGGCACTTTGTTACTAGCAGCATGTCACAAAGACACAGCATTCATCTCTATTTCCTAAGATGCATCTAAGAAAAACACCAAACATGACACAGACACCAAAGAGTACTTATGCTACAACAAGGAGTTATTATCTGACAACTAAGCATATCTTAGCATGGTGTGCAGAGTGTCCTTAACACATCCGAGAAAGCTGGATAAGTGGAGGACTTTAAAAAAAAAAACAAAAAAAAAAAACATCTACAGCAGATGAAAGTAATATCCTGAAGAATTAGGAACCGATTCAGGAAAGACTGGACCTGAGAGATGCATCTGGACCTTCAACTGATCCATGCAGTCCAAAGCCTCATCGGAAATGGTCTCCATGGAAGGGTGGCCGTCTAGGAGCCATTCATATTGAAGGGAAACGGGAAGAAAAGGTGGAGGAATGCCACATGACACAAGAACTGGACTAAAAATGACAACAGGTCTGATGACGAGGAGCTCAACATTACAATGTGGGATAATCTGGACAGAGAACAGGAAATAAAGGTAGAAATATCTAAAGAGGAGCTTTTGAAAGTCCTTCAAGGATCCAGGATGACATAAGAAAACTGGTTTAAGAGTAAATAGCTGCACTTGTTTAATGTTTTCTTGGTATATATAAATAAATGAGGTGCAGTTTGAGACTTTTGCACAGCACTGTGGAGCAGATGTGACTTTCTATGGTTCATCATGACCCACAACTACTAGCTTGTCAAACCATGTTGCTACCCGACCTGTAGTGCTTCCTTAAATAAATTGAGAAAAATATATTAGTGTGCGAATAGTCCCTTAAAACTGCAGATCACAGACTGGAGACCAAATATTTTCCTTATCAGTGTAAATTCTAAGCAAACACTGTTATTTTCCAGCTCAAAGACATGAAAACGGAGTGTAAACTTCACTTGTTTCAGGGAAAATTAAAGGGGGAGAAAATGAAATAAAAACAGTGGTTCAGTCCTTTTCTTCGTCTTTAAGTTCCACATTAAGCAAAAAGAAAAAAAAATCTGTTTGCTTTGAGGTTTTTCTTCAGTTTAAGTTCAACAAGAGTTTTTTTTTAAAAAGGCAACCCGTCACTTCCTGCCGCCCGCCGCAGACCTCCGCCCGAGCTCCCTGGCTCTCTCCGTGGCCGACTCCACGGCACTCATGGTCGCCGCCCTCACGCCGCCCTGTTCCAGCGCGTGAAGCCCGTAGATGGTCGTCCCCCCTGGGGTGCAGACCTCAGAGCGAAGTTGAGCCGGATGCTTCCCCGAGTCACGTAGCAGCCTCCCGGCACCCTGCGACACGCCATGACGGCAAGATTAAACTGATGAGGATCAAACGGGGGGGTTTGGACAATCAGAGCGAGTGTGTTTTAGGATGAGAACGTTGTACAACTGACCAGAACAGTCTGAGATGCGATGCTGTGGGCCAGGGTGCTTGGCATGCCCATTTTAACAGCTCCTTCTGCCAGAGCCTCAGCAAAAAGGTAAACCTGCACAGAACAACCGCATGCAAGATGAAAAATGAAGAAGCAATAAGCTGTTTCACACTTAAATTAAAAAGTAGGTGTACATTTTTTTTTTAAAAGGATGTTAAAACTTGCATCAAGACATAATTTACTCCTCTTCCAATGTTGGCAGACAAATTCTACAGTTGGTATATTTTTCCCGTCAAGCCTTGTTAGATTTTTTGTTGATGGACGATTGTTATGTGACCTCTGTGTAAAGGCCGACCCGGTCTATACAAGGCCTGCGGGAAGTGTCCTTCGGGGCCACCACCGGGGCTTCAGCTATGTTTGCTTTCTTTTGCCTTTTGAGTTGGGAGTCTCTGGTAGTCCAGTTTTCGGTTTTGGTTTGGGGAGCAGCCCAGATCCTACGGCCAACTGCATGACTGGTCTGCTCCTCTTTTTGTTTCTGTTTTATTATTTTTGGTTACATTAAAGTTCTTTTAGAAACGTTGCTGCCTGGTGGAGGTCTCATTCGCTACAGTCTCTTGTGTCGATCCATCTTTTCATTCAGGGAACGATGTTCCAGCCACGTTTCCTCAACGCTGCTATGACTGAACGACACTTGAAAGCTACTTGAACACAATTGGATAAGGTGAACATTAATAGGTGGTTGTCATGGTTTCATCAAGGTCCAGTGTGAGAGGAGCTACAGTAGGTTTAACAGACAAGGATGTTTACAGGCTGTTTCATGCTCTACTCACAAGAAAAACACCCAAATTACAGAAAAAGAACATGTTCAAACATGTTTGTTGGGGTGGGAGAAAAAAGAAAATTCACATAATTATCACGATATTTATCTTTTAAATAAAAAGATTTTTTTGGGGAAAAAAATGTCAACATTTTATCCAAAAAGATTATTAGAATAATCTTTTTTTAGGGATGCACCGATATGAAAACTTTGGCCGATACCGATATCCGATGTTAATATTTTTGCATTGGCCTTTTGGGAAACGGGTTCCCCATTCAAATTTTTGACATAGTCTGGTTAGAAAAAGAAAATCACAAAAATCGTCAATAAGTCGAAGAATCGCAAGAATCAGAATTTAAATCGAATCGGCACGCCCCCCCAAAGAAAAGAATCATATCAGGAGGAGAGCATATCGTTCCAGCCCTACATATTTGTAAGTCTTTTTTGTATGTTCATGTTTTCCTTTTAAACTAATTTAACGTCTCGTTTTTAATCTTGGATCTTGAACCTGTCAAAGTTCAGCTCATGTCTGGTTTTCTTCCAACCACTCGCTTTCATTTCTGCTCTCTCTGTAGGCAGTCCTCTAACAAAAAGCAATAAATGCCCAATAATGTAACAAAATACATTCAATAAAAAAATCTAATTAATAAATTAATAAAATCAATTATTTCAAGTTTGATATTGAAATGCAAGTTTTATGAAATGAGCAGGATATCCAGGATACTCTACGTTTATAATCATGTGAACCCTGTGCAGAAGCTTTTCTGTTTTTCAGAAGTGAATAAATAACACATGAATAGATTAAAATGGTATTTCAACAACAGCGATACATTATAACTTCCTTCTTAATTGTTAGAGCTGTGTTCTTATGTGTGGAAACTTGGTGAATCGTCCACTCAAAGCCATCCATCCAACAACGGTAAGAGCAGATCTTAATGCAGATTATTCGGAATTTGTTGAAATATTAAGCAGCACTGGCATTACCCTTTATATTTTAATGATCTTTATCCATCTAAATGACTAAATTGCACAGTTTAAAAACATTTTTTATGAAAATATTCAACAAAAAAATTCCAAAGATTTCCTGGAAAATTCAATAAACCACACAATCCTCGGGAACTCACAAAAGCGACTCCACTCCCACTCAGCCCCGTGTGGATATCGATCCAGGCTTCGGGCCCCTCCTCCACCAAACCGCAGTGATGCAACAGGGACCGAAGCAGAGCGCCGTCCTCCTGTTTTGCATGGGACCCCCGTGCAAACAAGAGGGCCCCCTCCTGAACCAGACACGGGAGGTTCGGCATCAGCCGGATGGCAACCGAGTTCTCAGGGAGGTGCTTGAAACAAAAACAACAAACATGATGGAAACATATGACTGGATGGACATTTAGTTTAAAGGCTAAAACACGGGCCGTGGCACTCACCTCCTCTAGCGTTGCCAAGGTTACCCCTGCTGCAACCGAGACAATGACGTGTCTGTCGGTGACGTGCTGCGAGATCTCGGTGAGAACGAGAGGAACCAGGTGAGGTTTAACTGCGACGAAGACCACATCTGATCCACAAACCACCTCCACGTTGGAGTGACTTACAGCTACACCGAGCTCCTGAAACCATCAACAAACATCACCGTCAGCTCCAGTTTCTTCCATCGAGAATAAATTCATCCGTTTAAATTGAATTATTTTGAATGTGTTCAATTTCTAATGTTTTTCCAGGTTAATTTCTAAACCTAAAGTTGTACATGTAAGGATATTAAAAAAGAAAAAAAAGTGTCCTACGGTGTTTACCAGGTCTTATGAAGTAAATACAATCTGAGCTAACCAACAACGCAAGACTAAAAAAACAGAAGCAATGTGTGAAAAATGACCCCCACCCTTATTTTGCTTCCACATTTCACAGCAAGCATGATCACATCTATAAAAGCAGGAGTTTTGTCAGGATTCTGGAGTGTGTTAGGAGGAAAGACATCTGCAATGATCTTAGAGAAGCAACTGATGCTGCCCATCAATCTGAGAAGGGTTAGAAGGTCATTTCCAAAGTATTTGGAGTCCATAAAACTGCACGTAGAAAGGGGGGCGGAGATGGAAATATGCAGACCGGGTTATGTTGTTGATATGGGCGTGAAAAGAGAGTGAACCAGTACGACTTGTTTGGAGGGGTTGCAGGAGAAATTCTCTTCTCTCTAAAAAGGAACGTGGCAGCACCGCTTAGGTCGGCAAAGCTGCATCTGAACAAACCGGAAGACTTCTGGAACCATGTCCCTCAGATAGACCAGAACAAAGAGAGGATGTTTGGTCAGAATGCACAAAAATCCAAATACAGCATAACAGCACAAACACCTCATACCAAACGTTACACACAGTGGTGGAGGGATGATGACCTGGACACCTTGCAGTCATCTAGTGGACCATGAACTCCTCTGGGGACCAAAGTATTCTAGAGTCCATCTGTCTGACAGCTAAAGCTTGCCTGAAGCTGACTCATGCAACACGACGACGATCACAAACAACAACAGATTTGCAGCAGAGCGGCTGGAAAAAATAAATACAAAAATGAAGGTGTTGTAGAGATCTTAAGTCCAGACTTCAACGCCGTGGAGAGACCCTTAAGAGAGCTGTGCATGAACCAATGCAGCAAAACTCGAAGCGACGTTGTAAAGAAAGGTGGGCCAAAATCCCTCCACAACCATGCCAGAAGTCACGATGACTCCACTTTACTGCAGCTAAGGGAGGGTTTACAAGCTGCTGAATCATGGGGAGTTTTCCACACACTACTTCTGTATTCTGGCTTAGATTTTATCCAAGACACAACAGTACAGTGTAACAGGTCATGTATGCTTTTACTGAGAGAAACTCTCAACAATATATCTTCTTACAGAACAGATCTCCCACTCTTATCACCTCATAACGTAATCCTAACCTCTAAGCACTTATTACTGCAAACATTCAAAAAATTAGAAGCATTTTGCATGTCTCCATAGCAACAAGAGATCTCCTTTGCAATGGATTGGTTTGCAGCCAGGAACCGGATCTTCCCAACAGTAACACGATCCCCGTTGTTACTGCTCCCCCCTCCTGCAAACTCATCCACCTTACTGAGAACTAACAGGAGAGCGAATAAATAAGCAAATATAAAAAGTACCTGAAAGCGTCCCAGATTCCTGGCAGAGGGAGCGCTCACTTTGACGTTGACAGGAAGCACGTTTCCTACAACATAAAGCAGACACGGTGAACTCCTCCAACCAAACTCTGCTCCAGCTTTTTTTTTTTAACGACTTCCTCTGCTCTCACCAGACAAGATGCCCTTAGCGATGCCGTAAGCCATGTTCCCCGCACCGATGAAGCCGATCTTCAGCTGCGAGTCCATCTCAGGGTCCATTTTGATCTGAAAGTAAAACAAAACACCAACGATGTGATTCAGGAAGGAGCGCCGACCGCGTGACACACCACCATCATCACACGTTTCCCACAGTTGCTCCACAGTAACTGCTGACAGCTTCTAAAATGAGATAATTGATGCTACTTTTTGACTACTTCATAACAAAATATATCAATGAAGAAAATAATAGGCAGGTTAATCGATAAGGATAGTAACGGTCGAGGCTGTAAAGATGAGAATCAAAAGGTTTTTAAGTTTCATCCTAATGCATCTTTCTTTAAATAAAACAACTTATTTGGCTAATATAGAACTTTTAATGTTTCTAAATTCATCACCATTTAAATTAAAATCGTAAAGCCATTTAAGTTTTCTCAGCATCTCTACAATGAGACAAACTTCCAGTAAATACTGATACCAGTTGACTGTGTAACATCAAGACCTTCCTATCCCCGTTACCATAGTTACATGGCAAAAAGCATACAACTGCCATATGTAGGGGTGGGTTTAAAAAAAATCGATTAATCGCTTTAAATCGATTCAAGTTAAATTAATTCAATATCGACTCATAAAACTAAGGATCGATTTTTTTAATTTTTTTGCAGGTATGTCCATATTTTCTGATGACGTTACCCAATTTAGAGCAATTTTATTATCATGC
>JBBBVU010000015.1:3010821-3025294 GCA_037177055.1 Atherinosoma microstoma | reverse complement strand
TCCTCTGAGCTGATTGGATAAGACTCAAGGTTTTCCTCACGCGAGTCAGACCTGTATGTGATCATAGACTACAAGACTTGGTTATACAGCAAAAACCGATGCTTATGTATTGTATAAAAGTTCAAGGCTGCACAAACAAGACGTTATCAGCATGTTTTTAATCATATTGGAATGATGTTGACGTGATGGAAAACTACTGAGCTACAAGCAGGATTATCAACAAGCTGAGGAAAATGACTGGTTTATGACCTAACATGAAATATATGTACACTACTCTAAACTAAAGGGATTGTATTCTGAACATTCAAAGAGTCATAATAGGGAAGAAAGAACTATTTTTTATCCCTCCAGCATCATCAGAGAGCTCATCGATGTTTACTCGTATGTCTAAAGCCTCAAACTAGCGAAAGAAAAGGTTCTGCATCTATTTAAAGAGCAGAAATATATAAAATGTTCAGATGTGCAGGTTAGGAGAGGAGTTCTCAGAAGAAATGAGACCTTTAATGGCAGAGTTGACACCCCTCCTTTGACTTTGCTCATCCCACCATGTTAGAACCACAAGGGAGAACATGGCACTACCAGTTGATGTTCACGGATGATTAATTGTAGGATATTTCTCCAATCTCACCATATCATGTCTGAGAGTATGTGTGGAAATGTTGCCTGTTATCAAAATGCTCATTTTAATTTGAAATAAAATGTATCACCAGCTGTTTTTATCTTGTTTTTCCAGAAAATGTGAGTGAACATCTGCAGGTCCAAAGCTCCGAGGTACAGGACAGCCACAAGACCATCGTCAAGGACCTCACAGATGTCAGACACCAAGCTCAGGATATCTACCAGAAAATTGGTTAAAAAAAAATTCTTTCCATTTGTAATTGATGTAACTGATGTAACTCATCTGTTGCCGATACTTGAATTTTTTTCTTTTCTTTTCCCCGCAGACCACAGCATGTCTGAGTTTCTGCTGTACCAGGAGCAGACCTCGCAGTACTACACAGACCTGATGAACAAACTGGAGCGTATGAACAGCACGCTGGGGGCCATGCTGCACTTCCTGGATAGCATGCAGGGCCGGATAGAGGACAGGCTGCACATGATCCAGGGCTACCTCGGCTGGGCAGGTGAGACACGGTGGAATATTCCCACATTTATACGTTTGACAACATTTTTGATGACCTTAATGTTTTCAAGTCTTTCATAATCTTGTTTGGCTAATTTAAAACATGACAACAGGACTTTGGGAACCATTTTTGAGTCTTTTTTTTTTTCTTTCTTTTTTTTGTTTGTTTTTATTTGCAGGGTTGAGTCTGACAGCCATGTGGACATGCATCGCCCACACAGGCTACTTTGTGTTGTGCGCGGTCCTGCTGACGTTCCTACGTTGTCCAGGTTTCTCTCGAGCCGCGCTCATGCTCACGGTTCCCCTGAACGCGGTGGCTGAGCTCAACCAGCAGCCAGCTCTGGATCTCAGCAGCCTCAGCCTGCTGCTGCTCACCTTGTCTCTGGGTAGAAACATCCCGCCGCTCACAAGAGAAGAACGTTTCCAGTATCCACATGCGTTTTGTCCCAGCATTGTTTTATGTCTGCAGGTCACTGGTTTGTGAACCGGTTGTGGGCGTGCCTGCAGGTCGGAGGAAAGCAGACGGTGCCGCTGCCTCTCGCACCGTGCAACATCGTGGAGCCGCAGAAGGAGCCGGTGTTTCCGAGCCACTCGTATCCACCATCTTCTACACCGCAGAGGTGAGTCTCCAGAGTGCTTCGTGATCAGCTTTGGTTGCCTCATGGTTATCTTAAAACAAAAAAAAGTTTCATTAAAAGTCTGAAGCTCATGTTAAGAGAGAGAAAAGCAGAAATAACAGTAGATTTATGTTTAATATTGAATGTCTGGGTCAAATAAATGTCTTACTTTTTCCAAAACGCGTTTAAAACCAAATGGCTGAAAATACAACGCCTCATGACGTCAGCAAGCAGTCATCTGAAGCCGAATAATCTTGTTTGGTGACACATCTTACTCTGCAAATCTCAACGGCTTATTGAAGGTCACGTTTTTATGATGCCACCCTTGACTTCAGACTGAGAAATAATGTATTAATCCCAGAGGGAAATCGTTGCACCACAGTTAAATACACAGTAAGATGAGAAGGGAAATAACACAGCGAAAGTAAGACGTAGATTAAGATGTTGAAATGGATAAAAAAATATATTAATGGAGATTAACAAATAGGTGATTACAGATTGAGTTGTGGCTTCCTGTAAAGATGCATCAGTATTTTTGGTGAAGTCTGGTTTATAGAGAATTGTGTCCATGTTTACTCCACTGATGGTGGTTTTTAATTTGGACGTGACTTCAGGTACTGAGATATAGAGAGCTACTCCAGGACTTCAGATACACAGAGAGCTGGCTAAAGTGGTGTTGTCACTTATTTTTTATACGCCGTCCTAATTCTGTTTGTTGTATTGTCTTTCTTTTCCTGTCCTTAGAGATGAGAAGGACATCATGGAGGAGGACCTGCTGGATCAGGACAGCTTTTTATCAGGTAAGATCTGCATCCTGAACTTTATTCATACAAATACATTAATGAATACATTTCACATTTCCTCTTATGTGTTCTTACACAGGTAACCTCTGCATATCAGCAGTCTCTCCTCCTCATAGGAAACCGGCGCTGGAGTCCAGATTTACGCCGATAAACGGGGCACTGAATCACTCGACTCCCAGACTTGCTCCAAAGCCGGTTCTTTCAACGGTGAGGAAATCAACTAAATGTCCTTTTTTTTTTTTTAATATGCAAAAGTGAAAAATCAAATGTACGGACCATTTTAAAATGCCTATTTTCAGGCTTTGATTGATGACATCCCCCCAAAGAACCTGGGGCGTGTTTTTGATGCAGCGAATGACTCTCGTGATTTTGGGAATGATTCAAGAAGTGCGAGTCCCACCCCATCGCTGGCCAGCACCAGGTCCGTGTTTTAGATTCTATTAGACCTCAGAGAAAACTGAGAAATCTGTATGAAAATATATTCTTTCCATGTCTCTGCTGTTGCAGCTCTCTGTCAGGACGTCAGCTGTGCAACGGGATCACAAAAACGGGGAAAGCCTGCAAGAAAAGAGCCGTCTTGGGACAGGAGTACTGCAGAGTCCATGAGGGGGGGCACGCCTCTTATGCTCAGTCCTGAAGGAATCAACTTTTAAACTTTTAGTATTGTCTCTGCAAAACCTGAAATGTTCTCTGTCCAATGAATTAGCATTATTTGCTACATATGTAGATATTTTTAAGTGTTTTTCATATTTTCTCCATTTTTAAATAAATTATTTCAAGTCTCAACCAAAATGTGACTCAAGATTCAGACAAGACACTAAAAGGATTTCAGATATAAAATATTTTTATTTTTTTTAGAAATCCAAACCACCAGCACATATAACCTTCTGTTCATTAAATACAGTAAAAGTACATTAAAGTTAGGGATATTTGGCTTTTTGCATGATGGCAGAATCCACTATAACCTTTACAGGTTAACTTAATTTGACCTTTTTTACATTTTTGAATGCACATGAGCAAATGTTCAATGTTAAAGTATTTATTGCAGAACACGCTGTTTTCCAACAAAATAAAGTGTTTAATATCAGACCAAGAAGACACCTAATGCATGACAAGTTATACTGACACATTATGTAGTTCTGCTCACTGTTTTTATTTCAATAAACTGAGCTTAAGAAATTACCATTGCGCAACAACTTAACACCCTTCATTCATATCGGCATAAAACTTACATTTTCTGTAAATTTCACCCCAAAAGTTAAACATCCTTAAGTTTTTATGAGTAGTGTATGTCCTGATATTTAAATTTACAAATCCTAAACCCTTCAATTATTCCAGAAGACCTAAACTGATTTGAAAGGACAAAGTGATTACTGGAATACTAGTAGTGCCACCACCTGGAATTTAAGACAAATGGTTACTAGTTTAAGTGATTTAACATAGAAAAAAGTAAAAAATCATAAGTAAACCACACCGTGTTTCTTTTTCCCCCTTCAACCAAAATTGAAAGCAATGTAACAGTTTAATCAGATCACTGAGTGACCATGAGGATCAAACCGGCATCTTTCATCATCATCATCCTCCTGCCTTGTGGAGACGAACCACGGATTTTCTCCAGGTCCCTCCACCGGTTGGCACCATCAACTTCTAACCGAATCGGACGGACGGACTCTGTGTCAACTGTTTCACTTCCGGGCTGTGTCGTAGTTGGCGACAAACCAATTGCAGGTTTCTTTTAAAGCTGCGAGTGAGAACAAGAACGTCAGTGAAAATGAGGCGACTCATGCAGTAAATGTACATTTATACACCAGCAGGCCCCCCCACCCCACCTTCTCTGAAGGGTGTGAATTTGAAGTCTGGCAGGTAGCGCTGCAGCTTGGCGTTGCTGGCTGTTTTCTTGAACTGGCCATCTGCTTTACTGGTGTCATACTGAATATCAAAGAGTCAAGAAAAGCTCAACCAAGTTGTGAAATTAACCAACTAACGATTCAAGAATCTTAACCTAAGATGGATGCTATTAAGCCAAATACAGAGTTCAGAAAACAATGAACACTGAACTAGTAGACAATTAGTTTCCTAAGAAACTGTCTTAGCTGTTGCCAAAAGCCCATTATTAATAGATGTTGTGTTTATACTGAAGAGAAAAAAAGCATAAAGTAACAATTACCCACCCTTTAAAACTGAATTTCATCACATTCTGCAACAAGTGCAGAAAACTGACCTGACAACGTAGAGTGTGCTGTACCCAGTTTATAGAGATAGACAATCTGCCTCATTCAAAGGATACAACTACTTCTACTTTAAAGCCGAGTGATTCCACAACCGCATCTGCTGCTTCTTTGATGGACACTTCATCTTCCTCACCAACTGGAACCGAATGACACAGCGTGATCATTAAATCTTTAAACCACTAAAAACTCTTGATATTCTGTGTATGAGGACTCACCAGACAGAATGATCGGATCAACCTCAGGATACTTCCTCAGGACCCAGAGGAAGAGACGAGCCAGGTCCAAAGAGTAGATGAACTGTCGTCTGGGAGTGCCAGAGCCCCAGACCGTGAGCGGTCTCCCCTCCTCTGACCAACAAAACAAGATGCAACTTCACAAAAGACTCAATTATTTGGATAAATGTGGATATTCCACCAGGACCAAACTGCTTTATACAAGCTTTTTTTTCCTTTTGTACAACTTGCACAAGTGTGGAAATATTTCCATAATCAAGTGGCGTGGGTTTTTTTTTTTCTTCATATATTTAAAATGTCAAGAAAAAGTCAGACATGTGGATTACCATTCACCCAACGGACACAACATCATTCATTCTCTTTAAAACGGATCAAAGCTGAGCCGTGTTACGACTCCCTGACTGACGTACTTTGAGCAATGTATGCTTTATGTATGAGGCCTGGCAGCACGTGGCCATCCTCTATGCTGAAGTTGTCGTGAGGACCGAAAACATTCGTGGGAATAACAGCTGTAAAGCAACGTCCGTGCTGCTGGAAATAAGCCCTGCAAAACACAGCAAGAAAGATATTCCAAATAACTCTTCTTATTTATCTATTCAGGAATGAATGAATGAATCCTGCAACATCGCAGCTTGCCTGTTTTGAACATCAATCATCCTTTTTGCGTAGGCGTATCCAAAGTTGGACTGATGAGGTGGACCGTTGTGGATCTAATGCAGAAACTATGTTAGTCGCCGTTTCAGAATTGACCGATTCATGCCGACAGAATGAAGCAGAGCACACGGGTGTGCGGTTTACCATCGTCTCGTCGATGGGATACGTTGTTTTATCAGGGAAGATGCAGGTGGATAAACAGGAAACAACCTTGACTGCGCCCACTTCATGTGCTGCCTGCAGCACGTTGTCATTGATGTAGATGTTGTTTCTCTGGAGGAGGAGACAGGAACACCGACAGCATTATAAGAACAAATCTTAACACTGGACTAATATACCCTGAGTTTATGATGTGTAGACACAACAAGGGGAGGACCTTCGTCATACCCAAAAGTCCAGGTTGTACTTCATGTTCTTGAAAAGCCCTCCCACCATAGCAGCCAGGTGGATGACGTGGGTCGGCCGATGTTTCTCAAACACAGCCCGTGTCTCCTCCATGCTCCTGAGGAGGGACCAACAGCACATTAACATATCAAATGTTCAAACACGTGTAAACATTTTTGTGTGGTCATGTCAAGATAACATCAGCTCTCACATGAGGTTGGCATCTTTGGAGGACAGAAATATCCATTCTTCTCCTTCCTTGGCTCTCTCCTCCTCTTTGACCACATGTTGTATAGCCCTTCCCACCAAGCCGGACCCTCCTGTCACCAACACCCTCATTGGAGCTGCACATTCACCCTGACAGTTCATCTAAAACCCAGCAAGACACATAGTTAACAGAACTTGTAAGCATAATGCAACAGAACAGAATGTTATTAAAGATAACATATTTCATTGTACGTATTTACTAAACACAGCCCATTGAACTGCCTAAAACATGAGGGCCTAGGGGCCAAAGGAAGAAGGAGACTTAACATTTACAATGGCAAGAGGTGCAAAACACTGGACCAAAAAAAAAAAAGTAATTCAATAATGACTATAATGCTTCAGAAAACACATTTATAGCATGCATTTTATAAGTTGTTTTATTTCTCTTCATTTTGTGCCTCTTTCCCACCACACAAAAACAACTCAAAAATCCCATAGAGAGATAAAAACAACCAGTAGCAGACACAAAACAACCATTAAATAAAAAAAGCGACAAATGGAACAATAAAAACATAAATAGATGCAAACTAAATATAAACACAAAATAAATATACTCACACAAAAAATATGAGACCGAGTGGCTAAAAGACATAAAAACAACAAAACTTGAAATGGCTACAAACACACCAAGTGGCTTACAACATTGGAAAATAAAAAATAAGACTAAAATCTTAGTCCGTCCTATCTTAAATGTCAGTATTTTACATTTTTTGTACTGTCTGTGCTCACAGATGCAGCCCATTAAGCACTGATGGTGTATTCTGGCAGTGTCCACAGGTGGGTGTGGCAGCTTTACTCAGTTATTTACTTTGTTGAGGGCTCACGTAAATGCCACGTCATTCAGCATCTCAGGTCAGTGGGAAATTATTTTACAAGCTCTAAAGATATATCCTTAATAAAAAAAATATAGATCTTCTCAAATTAAACCAGAGGAAAACAATCAAGTCCATTTCAAGTCTTCTAACTTACAATTGCAAGCTTTAATTTTTGGATATTTTAACCTCACTTCTCACATCCGTGAGTTTGTTCCTGCCTTTCATTGGACGAGACGAGTAAAGCCAGTCTGACAAGCTGCGCTTATTAGCCAAAGTTTGTGCTTGCTAGCAGATAACCGCAGTAACATTAACTCTTATCGTCGAAGGTTATATAAATAAAGCTGGAAAAATTTAAATCTGAAATAAATCACAAGTGTGGTTTAACTTTCTCACATATGACCCCACAGCGCAACAAAACAACCTTGCACAGTTCAATTAGCATGTTTCTCACCGGTGTTGCTCAGCAAGCAGCGTTCGGACAGGAAGTGATTAGCCGACGTCAAGAAATGAACGTGAAACTCGGCTTCCGGTAATGCCTTTCAAAATAAAGTTTAACTCTTGGTTTAAGTTTGACTTCATGTCAACCCAAACTGTTCCAATAACTTTGTCATTATTACGATAAAAAAACTTGCGTTGTGGTTTGATAAATGACGGAATATTCTATCTTTTTTTAAGAACATTTATTTTCATTTTATACTGTTTTATACAGATTTCGTTAATGTTTTGTGCCTCCATCAATGCAAAGGTAGGCCCAACAGCCCCAAGGCACCACCTCAAGAATAAACAATCAAATTCGAACAAACATTCAGTGTAAACTTACCTTTCCTTGGGTAATCCTCGGATGTCCAAGTGCAAGTGAATGCAGCTTTTAATTTACTTCTGATGTACCTGGACTGGTGCAGGTGATGTGGATGTCTTTGCAGAAAAAAGGTCTCTGGACAATGACTTTATAATAAAAAAAGGTTTATTACAAGAAAGTCAGTTGACAAAAACAGATCTGCAGAATCTGTGAGGACTTCGGGAGCCAATGTGAAGATCCTACTGATGCTCTCACATCAGCTGCTTATTTAGGCCTTGTAAACAAAGAAAATTGTTAAGTCATATCTGAAATCTCTTAACAGATTTGCTTCTGGAGAGTTACTTAAGAGATAGGCTAAGAATTTAACCTCTGGGGAATCATTTAAGAGACTCGCCTCTGCCTGCGTGCAGACATTAGAAATGCCAGCTATGTTTGTGTGCTCTGTCCAAGCTATAGACGTCTCAGAGTTAACTAAAGTTAATATTAAACCATATGTGATTATTAATGCTTATGATCAGACACTACACACTATTTGTTTTTCATAATGCAGCTTTCATACAGCATCTCACCGACTGCCTAAGTGAGTGGTCATTGTTGTTCAAACTCTTAACATTGTATGATAAAAATGTAACAGTGCAAAGTTAAACAGCCAATAAGGCTGAAGAAACACTAGAAAATATCATTGGTTGTTTACTTTTACAAATTTTGCTTCAGTTTTTTACATTTGGTAACCATAAGGCAGGTGTTTTAATTTCAAAAACTTACAGTTGTTTTTTTTTTTATCCTGTTTTGATTTTGCACGTCTTTGTGTCTCATATTGGTTTATTTATTTTTTCATTTCAATTATTACATTGAGGTAATTTTACATTTCTTGTTGCCATTCTGAAAGGTATTAACATCACATTTTAACTGGGTGTAATTCTCCCAGCTGTAATGTGTTTCGTGTTTTATGTAAAGCATTGAATTGTCTTCGGACATGAAATGTGCTAATCAAATAAAACTTGCCTTGTCCATAATAACTACTAGGGATGTCCACGCTCTCTGGTGGACACAAGGAGAAATGCAGCAGCTGACATTTTTACTTTTCACTGAAGGAGCAGTTTTTCTGGGGCCAACCAAAGTTAGGTAAACAACCTCAGTTTACACTCAATACGCTGCTGATCATCATTCAAAAGGAATGTTTCCTACTGTTTACTTTTCCTAGCTACAATGCTGCAAGACACCTTTGCATTTTATACAGTATTAATTGGAGCGTTGATATAATTTTAAAAGAAATCACAAGAATTATGTAACAGTGAAAAACAATCTGAAAAGAAGAAACATTGAAGCAGGTATATTATATCACTATTATATTAATTTAAGTATTTTCCCCCTGGAATAAGACAGTCATTTAGTCAAAATAAACTCAAAGAAGCAACTATTAACTCAACCAAAACTAAGGAAACCTTTTCAGTGTTTATTGGAATAGTAATAGCTATCATTTCAGTGCATTGCAGTCAAAGATACAGAGGTTTTTAATTTAACAAAGCATAACAGGATTGAAAGGCTTTATCTATTCAGGTAGAATCTCAAATTTCTTCTAATGTTTTTTCATTTTAATTAGTCCACCATCTTTCTCAACTGGTTCTTTCTATTGAGGAGAAGAGAACCTGCCAAGGAAAAGGATGGACTTGGTCTTATTGTGCCGGATGAAGAAGAGGAAGGGGTGATCTGCAGTGAAGTGTTCCTCCCTCAACATGCAGAAAGATACCATGCCGGCCGTGGCTGCAGCTGCTTCTGTGCCCTCTTCATTCACCTCCACAAAGGCTTTATGAGCCACTGTAGACAAGAAGAGTCCCCCCTCGCCGTTCATGCCGGACAGGTCAGCTTTGGCTCCGCTGAACACGTCTGTCATGCCCATCTGAGCCAGAGGCTCGTTCAGCTCATAGTCTTCCTCCAGCTTGAACTTTGGCAGATGGACTAAGACTTCTGATTGGGTATCCATGTTATCTCTGGTGGTCCATTCATTCAGCCTCTCCTGCGTCAGCTCCTTCTCCAGCTGCAACAGAGTCAATACATCTCACGGTGATTCTCTTGCTCATGTGCATTGTGATGGCAGCCTGAGCGGCCACACAAACACACAAGGGTCTGGTAACTTTTTTTGTTTATTTCAGTTAAAATTTACAAATATTTTTGTTTGTTTATATATCATTTTTCATAATTCACATTTTTTATTTTTTTGGCAAGGTGGTTAGCTAATTGGGTGCACACTTGTGGTTAACCCATTTTGTCACTTTGTTAATTTGGCTTAAGTTATATAGTTCCTTTTGAGTTGCCGGGCCTGAGGAAGGAGTCCCGGATGCAGAGGAGTTCCTAATTGGACTCTTCCATAGTTTTATTAAGAGTGTGGGGAGGGTTTAGGACTTTCATGCTTATATTTGTTTTTGTTTCATTTAGAGTTCAGCATTGGATATGTTTAAGTGTTCTTTTTACCTCCATAGTTTATTGTTTAGTATTGTAAGGATTAGTTTTGTTTTGTTGTACTTTGATTTGGTAGATATTTTATTTTCCCCCCTTTGTGTCAAAATGGTCTGATCAGCCAATGTATATATGTCTCCCTCGTGTCAGTGACTAGGTCAGTTAGTACTTTAGTTTTTTTGTGTTAAGTACTTATGTTGAAGTTCTTTTCTGTTGACCTCTTTTATGGGCCCAACATTATTTTGGAGAATTGTTTTGTTTTTTGTTGTAATTAAATCCAAATTACTTTTCTAAATCCCCTGTGCCTCTCTGGTTTTTCGGCTCGGTCCCTCACATGCATATATGAGAAACTTTAAAGCCCCTGCTTTGGAGCCGTCTAGAAAATTAATGAAAGGATATTCCTTTAGTTTTTTCTTGGATGCACACCTTCAGCAGAGGGTCAGAGCCGTCTGCGGACTCCTCAGGCAGCAGGACGAACATGCTGAGCTCGTCGTCCACGTACGGCAGCTCCAGGATCTGCAGACCGTGCTCAGGGATGTAGTTGTACGGCAGCTTCTTCATCTGGTACATCATCTGGACCGTCTTTGTCTCATTCTGACAGAGAAGAAACAGAACATCTGTATTTACTTTCGGAACATCTGTCTGGATTTCCGCTACGTCTCTTTCGGTTCTTACCTGGTTGACTTTAAAGGTCATATCTTTGGTGTTCGCTACATCAAAACGGTTCATCCAATTTCCCTTGAAGTAAATAGCATTGACCAAAGCCAGTCTGGTCATCGCGTTGACTGTTCCTGGTTTTAGCAGGTCTTTTATCTTATCTGAAAAGAGATCCACAGATAAAGCAATTTATATATATTTTTTTTAATCAGCTGTAATTCCCCTGATTGACAAATGAAGCTGCATATTCTAACTTTCTGTCTGCTGCTCCACCCAGGTGTTGATCTCCGCTCTGCAGGCTTCCGGAGCGCCGATGAAATCAACAGCCTTCAGGTCCGCCTGGTAGAATTTCAGCGTGGCTTCCAGGAATTTCTGCAGAGAGCCGATAACAGCTCAGGTAATCAGTCTTAGCACACATGAATCCAATTTGGAATATTTGATAAGCAACCCGAGAAAACGTACAGGGAGAAACTGGGCGGTGTTCTCTCCATAAAGACGGTTGGCTAGTTTCAGGATGTAGGATGCAGACGGGGAGTTGATGTCGGCGTTGAGAGTCTGGAAATCTGCATGGATGTCTTCACTTGATTTAAAGGAGAGGGCCTGAGTTGAAAGTGAAAGGATATATTCAGAAAAGAAAGAAAAAGAAGTAAAATCCCTCAAACACACAATGTTTCTATATTTTTTGCATGTTTTGTGGATTGTTTGAGTAGTTAATGTGTTCATCTGGCACATCTCCAACACAGAGGCTATTAATCACAATAAGATAAGCTAGAACAAAGAGCAACATTTTCTGGATTCGGGTCAACTGGTTTTATGAAGTAAAACTCCTCTCCTGCCAGCTCAGTTTTTATCACCTTCTGCTTTAGAGCAAACAATACGCATCTTGTTCCAGAGGCGTTTAATGAGTTCAAAGTACAGGTGATCTTAGGTGTAGTCAGCGCCTCTCCCCTAGACACACCCCTCAGTAATGCCTAGATACACACCTGAATGAGACAAGTGTCTGACTGTCTGATGTCACAATGTGCTTTACAGAAACAGGACACGCTGTCTGAATGTTTGGTATTATAAGGTCACAGCTGACCAGGTGATGGCGTGACAGTGTGCCGTACCTGTGCCATCTGAGCAGCAGTGTCTCCTTTAGCCCCCAGGTAGACCATCGCCAGGGCCGAGCTGATGCTCAACGGGGAGACGAAGATGTTCCCAGAAGGATTTGCTCGGCTCAAAGTGCGGAGCAACTCCAAGGCGAACTCTGTGTTTGAGCTGCTGATGGCTGCCATGTCTAATGAGGAGTTTTTCTGTTGATGTGGGAGAAAAAAAAAACAGACATTTCAGACATGCTATAGCAATATTTCTTAGAATATTTGCAACATAACAGTGTGACACAAAGCCAACTCCAAACACGTCTTTCCAGTGATGGTCAGCAGAAGCATAAAAACAGAAAGCAGGCAGGGCAGATTCACCTTTAACTGGAAATCTAATGGTCCAGCTTCCTCCGGGCTGTCTGAACCTCATCACATTTATAAACAACGTGCAACAAACTAACAAAAAGAAATCCACATACATCACCTTTAAATGGCTGGAGAAGAACCCACTGACTTTCTGACAACTTTCCAACACGCGCGTCTTTACGAAAGCATAATTTTTTATTATTATAGTATATTTGCTGTACCTGATAATCCTCTGGAAGAACAGTCTTCTCGAACAAACTCAGCGTGTAGGTAACCGAAACCAAAAGGAAAAGAGAAGCAGAAATCCCCCTGAGGACTGAGCGTGTTTCCCCTGGACCACCGCTGCTCATGGAAGCTGTCACACTGCAGATTGACTGGAGTCCAGTTCGTGGGTGGGACGCGTGATTGGGCGATAAGTCACCGACAGGGACAAAACATCAGGCTTTGCAATGAGGAAGGAAAAAATGCAACCGGTAGGGCGCTGTTTGCAGAGCTGTAGATGTAAGTGCGTCACACCAAACTATCACAGATTACGGCAAATGTCTTTATTCTGGTTCCCTTTTCGCCTCTTCTTCTTTTTACCCGTTTATTGCCTCACCTATCTGTAGCCAGGACTACAGAATTCTTGAATTCTGCACAACCCCACCCACAAGTCACCAAAATATCCCCATATTTACTTTCCTGGCCACATTTAATGTCTAAATTTGAGATTATAAAACCAATTTCGCGCGTGCATCAGTCAGCCGTCACACTGGGACGTTTTGGGACATGACACTGACAGTTAAAGTAAAATCCTGTGATTGTGTGTGTGTCGGAAGTAGAAAAAACGTGTGCCTTTAAGGATTGGAGGACCTAGTAAGGGCGGATCTAGATGGTGGCCAGGGTGGCACAGGCCCCCACTGAATTCTGATTGGAAACCATCTCAGGTGATTGACAGGTCACTGGAGGAGGAGGAGGACAGAAATGTCTTTCCGGAAAGCACTGATACACAAGTTTGATGTAAATTTTTAAGTGTTTTTCAAATTAGTCATCCTGTTAAAAGATATTGACATTTGTCTGTAGATTTCTAGAAGGGATTTATGTCCCTGTGCAAGTACAACTACTAATGTTATCTATGGTTATTAACTTGAAGGGATACTGTGTAACTTTTGGCCACTAGGGGTCCTAAATCTGTAATTTTCCCCAAAATTAAACTTTTGACCCAAATATCAGCCTAATGTGAGTATTAATGGATGATTTCTGGGGTCAATACAGTGTTTGACACATGTGGAGGAGCCCAGAAAAAGAAAGACTGTTTAATATTGCAATAGTGTCGTATGGCCTGTGGGAAGTTACAGGTTTAGCCCCCTAGTGGCCAAAAGTTACCCGGTATACCTTTAATGTTAGTATGAAGCTACATAGCAGAAGTTATATGCTACTAGATTAGTTTTAACATAATGTGGAGAATCCATGACATATTTAGTGCCAATCCAACTTTATTTATAAAGCACTTTTAAAACAACAAACGTTGAACAAAGTGCTGTACACAATATAAACATCATACTAAACATTTTTAAAAGACATAAAAGCAATAAAATTAGTAATAACAGTAACACTGAAACAATAAAATGGAATAAAATAGAATAAAATAAAACATAAAAGAAGTCAACAACTCAAGATGTGTTAAAGGCTAATGAAAAAAGGTGAGTCTTAAGAGAGAATTTGAATACAGAAAGAGACCCAGCCCGTCTGAGGTGCAGTGGCAGTGAATTCCACAGTTTAGGGCCAATAACAGAAAAGGAGCGGTCCCCTCTGGATTTCATCTTAGATTAAGGGACAACTAACAAGGAGTGATCTGCCGACCTGGGAGAGCGTCCAGGGATATAAGACCGGAGCAAGTCGGACAGATGCTGTGGGGCGAGGCCATGTTGACATTTAAAAACAAATAAAATAATTTTAAAATCAATGCGGAAGGAAACCGGTAACCAGTGCAAAGATTTTAAAAC
>JBBBVU010000015.1:2980015-2990130 GCA_037177055.1 Atherinosoma microstoma | reverse complement strand
TCCACCCGGGGCTCGAACCAGCAACCTTCTTGCTGTGAGGCTGCAGTGCTAACCACCACACCACCGTGCAGCCCCAGGCAAAATATCAGCTCGGGGAAAAAAGATTAAAAGTAGAAAGATTATTTCATATTCCTTTAAACTATTTAATGTTAAAAATTACTCTGAAATACAAAGTTCCCAATTTCAGATATTATTTACATGTTATATGAATATTAATGATGGGGAAAATAAAATGAAAAGCTGCTATATTATTCCATCATTTAGTAATTCTTTAAAAAGCTATTTATGAATACAGTGAACAAACACAGACAGGAATCATTAAACACTGAAAATGGAGAATTGATACAATAAATTGTGACAAATAGTCTATTTTTTTACACAGTGTTTGATAAAATGTACCATTTATTTGTTTATTAAAAAGGATCCAGAGTTCCTATGTCATTATTTGCATGCTATCATTCCAGTTTTGGCGTGCAAGCTGACCTGGACACATGCACAAAAATGGTCCCAATGCTGATTTCTGTGTCATAAACAGCGCATGCAAATCCCCCGAGTTGTCTCATTTCCTGTGCCAAACACTGCTATTGTCCAAAGATAATCTAATTGACTGTGAACTAAATAAAGCACAGATGGAATGCAAACATTAGGCCCAGGGTGACTCTCTAGGAGAGATGTAAAGCACTGTTAAACCCAACAGCAACAGGCACAAGCGTAGCCAATTTGCACAGAGGAGAAAGGTAGAGACAGAAGGGCGACAGAGGAGTGAGGAAGGATTCGGTGTCACAACCAGAAGACTAAAGACTGAGCTCACTAATGGGAAGGTCAAGAGAACAACAGATGATAGTGATAAACACAACAGATGATAATGAGAAAATCCAACATGGTAAACAAAGCAACCTAAAGCGATGTGCAAAGTTTTTGTTACTTTAAATAGTTACTGTAAGTATGTCCTACATGTATAGGCCTACAGTTAAAGATTAAACTTTGTTTCCAGTATCTAAAGTAAGGTTAGTGTATACAATACACAAAAACTTAAAGTATAAACCTTATGAATAATGTGGACTCCTAAATCCTCCAAACCCACACATATTTAAGAACTTCTTAAAGGAATTACGATATGCACAAAAGCAAGAAATTGAAGATACCAAACCATTTTTAAATGTTTGGTTTCTCAGTTTGTTGAAAAAAGGTGAATATTTGATAATAGAAAAGACTTTCAGGAAATGTCTCAGACTCCGGAGTGGTGGTTTGACTGCAGGAACATGATAATATGCTTATATGTTGTTTGCATCAGGTGTTGACATTTCAAAAGGCCAAATGCAAATATGTCCTGTTGTCTGGTAATAAATAGATAAAAGGTATATTTGGATCATATGGATGCAGAACTGAGATATGATATTTATAGCCTGCTCTCCGACCTCAACATTGCAATCCTACACACAAAAATACCACCAAAGCCATAGCAATGACCACAAAAAGCTGCAGTCGTCCTGAAAAGTGAGGAAAAGTTTCAATGCTGGCAGCTGCAGCTGCTTTCTAAGTCAGCTACTGCTGGCTTTGCACGGATAAAAACAACATTGCATCAATATTCCGAAACATAGTGTGTCTTATAGGTCATAGATGACTTGTCACCAACTCTGCAGTGATGCATTTTGCATCAGCTGGGTCTTCATTTTTAATAGATCATAAGTTAAACACATCTGTAATCAATAAATGGAGTCAAAAAAGGAAAGGAGTGTAGGGGAACCTCAGTTTCTTAACAAAGTGTATGTAAACATTTATTTACATAGCATCTGTTACATAAACAAAAATATGCAACTCAAAGTGCTTCACAAGGAAAATATAGGCATAGAGGAAATTTTGGAGTACGTATCAGCATCTGAACGTCTCAATGATAACGGGGAACAAATGGAAAGCAGCCAACAAGTCAGCAGGAAGAGGAATTAGGCAGTTTGGTCACTTGTATATGGGCAGTTAATGCTCCAGACTATTTACTGATATGGGTCACACATTGTCTCACCTTATAATGTTCCAGCAATTTCACAAGGTGGGTGGGTGAATGGAAAATGTCTGCAAGCCCATAGCGAATCATGTGGATATTTGCTTTCATGGATGCCACCACTCTGGAATATTTCTAGAATATTTCAGGTGTCTAGTGTGAACGTGTGGAGATGTGCCAAATGAGAGGAGCGACAACAGGGTCTGTGTCTAGAAGAGTGTGATCTGCCATCCGGATTATTCAAACTTTAAAAAAAAAAAAAAAATTCATCTGTCCATTATCACACAGGATACAAACAAAGAGAGTGCGGTACATGTATGCATATATGTAAACTTGTGAGTAACAGAATATAGCAGGAATAAAACACTCAAATACAAAAGCCAGGCAGATGTGTTCAGTTACATAATGTTTGTGTATCTGTGTGCTGCAGAGCGTCTGTCTAGCTGTGAGAACAGATGTGGCTGGTTCTCAGCCCTTTTTTGAGATGGGATTTACAAGTGTTGTAAATGTTTCTACCCCTCACTGACAGCACAGATTGTCCAAAAGTAGTGCGTATTTGGGGGACCTCACGGTGGTGGTCCTATCAGTGAGCGAGTTGAACATGTTCCTTCAGTGGTGGTGGTGCAAGTCCATTTAATATTTTGCTCATGGAACACGCATATTTAACCTGTTGGCAGACGTCCCATAGGTGGAAAATGACAAATAAATGTGTATTTTATTAGATCTCCCTTCCAAGTACCTACACATTATACACCATTGGAAAACTAAGATTCTTGAGATTTGAATGATGTATACCATGTCAGGCTACAATTATCACTGTAGATTCAGCAGATACTTATTTCAGACCAGTTGCAAATGCAATTTACCTTTGAAGCCATACTATATTTCAGAAGCAGATGATACTGCAACTGCAAGGGTCCAGTAGTCCAGAAAAAGTGTCTTTAATCCTTAAAAAAAAAAATAGTTTGAGGCTAAAATTACAGGATTTTAAGGGCTGAAAAGTTTTATAGTTCTCAAAAGATAAAATCTCCCGCAGTACTACCTTGGTAGGCTTGTGATTAAAGTTATATAATGAGCTAATCAACAAGTGTTCACCATCTTCTTCTGTCAAACGCCATCATCTCCCCCTGCCAGTCATTTCAGATTCATCCCAAATTCAAGCCAGATACCCATCAGGACCCTTCATCACTATCACCATTAGTAATAGATAATTGACTTCAACATCAAAAGGGAAGAAATAGTAGAGAGGGTCTGCAGTTTAAAACTCTGTGTTGCCACATCTTTGAAGACTAAACTGCAAACGGCTCTGTGATAGTCAACAGGGAGCAAAAGAGGTTCTCCCTCCTGTCGACTCTTAACAGGAACATCTTGTCAGTGCAGTTGATGTTGTCTTTCACTGCTCTATTAAAAGTTCACTGGCTTTTAAAATGCATGTCTGTGTGTTACACCAGCTGTTCTGCAAAAAGACAGGAGCGCTCTTCAGAGAGTGATTCACCCTGCCCGGACAATCATCGGCTCACAAAATGCCTTCACTGAAAGACATTTCCAGCTCTTCCTGCCTTCACGGAGAAATCAGCATCCTTTAAAGATCCCATCCCACCCTGGTTGTCACCTGTTTGCCCTCCTACCCTCTGACGGACGTTATAGAGCCATAAAATCCTGCACTGGGAGACTTGGGAACAGTTTTTTACCTCAGAGCCATCTGCGATCTGAACTCTGCCAAGGCCATGCCTGTCTATAAAAACTCCTCCTGCCTCTCACTACAACCAGTAAATGTAGTGTAGAATCTCTAAAAATGATCATTTCAAGTGCAATGTCATAAAATATTTAAGGTAATTATTTGTATTTTGTTGAAATATTATGCATTGACAACAATTATATTCTACTTTACTTATATCCTGTTGCAGAGGAAACCATATAGAGACTTTCTAGTCCAACAGTCAACTGATCTTTCAGTGTGTGTCATTAACATTGTGGATTTTGTAGGAAATTCTCAGATGAGGTGTCGTCTTGCACTTGTTGATTAACCTCAAAATACTTCACTGGGTTTCAGTGTTTGCTGCCTTTTCATCAGCCAGTCCTTTTTATAGATTGCTGAACCCTGTTGTGTCCAACTCTGTGCAGATTCACAAGCTTGAAGTGGATGACAGTGCATATGAACCCAGTTCTTCTTAAAGATGTGTCCTTCACACCACCTGCTTCTCTTCTATATGAGATTTACAAGCTTTTGTTAAACCACAGCTCTATAGAAAAAGGGGGGCCTCACCTTGCTTCTTGCTCTGAGGAATTTAAAAGGTTTATATTGGGTTTGGTTCACAGACAGTTCAAATATTTTCCATCATCAGTGTTGATAATAGGTTTAATCATAAGTCTGTAAGTAAGGAACTAAAAATGTTACGATATCAATACCATACATTAAAGACAAGATGTATCTGTAGACGGTGCGTCTTCTGTTTACGTCTCCGAGAGATACATTTCTGAATTCCTTGACTTTTATTGATGAGAATTTTTATCAAAGATGATTAAAACTGATTTAAATAATTAAACTTTGCTCTAAAACTAGATCTGGTCCTTCATGCAGCTGAAGCTGGATTTTTCTTTTTTCCTCATAATGCCTTAAAAAAATACTTCTGTAAGTTTGAGTGGTGTTTAGTTCAACTTGCTTCAAGTTCCTCTATGCAGCCGATCCAAGTTCGAATCCTGGGCTCGGGGCCTTTTGCCCAGTATAGAGCCGCTAAAGCCAAAAAATCGAGAAAAATACAAAATCAAACACCAGAATACTAAAGACATTCAGCTAATGAAATATTTTGGTGGATTTAAAAAAAAAAAGAAAAAAAGTAGAATGGTAGTATGGTAAGTAATGGTAAGTATGTCAGAAAATGAACTTACGGCTGCATGTGTTTATTTGCCACTTGTCATTGAATATCTGGGTCGTCTGGGTCTAATAACATATTGGCTCCATTGAGAGACAACCTCGGCTCATGACTTGGCTTTAATGGTGATAAAAGTGCCGAGCTGGAACGGAGGGGTATGTCGCATTTAGATGAAGCAAATTAGACTTGTAGATTACTTGATCTTATCAGACAGATTTTAACGTGGTAAAATTTGATCGAGTCGGAAACGGCTGCTGCAGCTTTTCTGGGCTGGAAAACATGTTCAGTGTTCCTCTTTCAATTTTTCTGTCCTTTTTTATCTTTAAGTAATGAGTAAATTTTACAAATGAACTTTGATTTTATGTATTTTTGGTGATGAGATAGAATAAATATACAGTTGGATGATAATGCCCTATCATGCACATATCACTATATTAATACATATACATTCATAAAAAATATTCAAATAAATAGTCAAACCTACAGGCGCCTTAATAATGAGACATATAATCAGATATTGACATACTGATTCAGTTACACTTTAAAGGTAGTCTGCTTTTTATTGTTTATCTGCATGAGTTTGAAGGTTTTCAGCTGTTAAGCTATATATTCAACTCATTGTTGGTCATCAAAATCAAATCAAATTTATTTGTACAGCACAGTTAAAAACAACCGAAGTCGACCAAATGCTCAACAATTATCAGAAGCAAAAGATAAACAACAATAAAACATTTTCTAAAATTAAAAACAGTCAAAGTAATAATAACAATAATAAAACAGATACAAAATATATATATTTTTTAAAATATTAAGAATACCCAAAGGCTTTGGGAAAAGTTTTCAATTTAGCCTTTAAGATGTTTATGGAAGCTGAATCTTTTACTAAAATAGAAAGGCTGTTCCAAAGCTTCGGAACTACTATGTAAAAAGCACAACCCCCCCTCTCTCACTCTTCTAGATGAGGGAACAGTTAGGAGCAGATGATTTGTAGATCTAAGACATCTAGTGGTTTCATACAGGCAGAGAAGTTTAACAATCTAATAAGGAGCTGCACCTTTCAGAGCTTTAAAAACATGTCAAAGAATCTTAAAATCAGTGCGGTATTTTACTGGAAGCCAGTGCAGAGACATGAGGACGGGGTGATGCCGTCTCTTTTCTCAGTTATGAGTCCAGCTGCAGCATTTTGTACCAGACGACACAGAGCCGACTGAGAAACACCTGAATAAAGTGAGTTACAGAAATCAAGTCTTGAGGACATGAATGCTGTGGTTTAATTTATTTAAAGGAGAGAAATGGTTTGATTTTGGCTACTCTTCTAAACTAGAAGAAACAAGATTTTCCTACAGAGTTGATGTCTTAATGGATATGAATGGACAAAGAACCCAAGTGACTGGCTATTTGCTCAGTGAGAACAAGAGAACCAAAAATAATAACCTCGGTTTTATCCTTATTTTTACTGAAGATAATTGTTTGCCATCCAGGGTTTGACCACAACAAGGCATGCAGTATTTGACTTGACTGAATCAGGGTTTTCTGGTGTGCTTTCTAAAAATAGAACCAAGTGGGAGCATGTACAGGGTGAATGAAAGTGGACTTCAGATTGAGCCTTCAGGAACAATTTAGAGGGGGCAGATGAGGTGAATTTATTATTTAGGAATAACAGAGTAAGATGTCTCTAAGATACAAAGTAAACCACTCCAAAGCGGTGCCCTGAATGCCGGCCAGGCAGTGCAAACGATTTAAAAAATGGCGTGATCCTCTGTATCAAATGCAGCCCTCAAATCAAAAAGAATCAACACGGCACATTTTCCTGAGTCCAATGCCAGCAGGAGGTCATTTGAAACCAAAGTAAAGCAGATTCTGTTCTATGATTTAACCGAAAACCCGACTGAAATGTTTCCATTATGTTAGCACCGTAGTATGTTCTGAGAAATAAGCGGCTGTGGATCCATGTCCATGATTGTGCCAAGCACCACGTCAACATGTTCTTGTCTAAAACGTGGAGGTTTCTCAGTCCATTTAAACTGTGAGATGGCAACATGTCTCTAAGCTGTTGCTTTCCTTAACGTTCATGAAGGGACTCCCTGTGCATACAAATGAAAATGTGCAAGTGTAACCATTCTCACCTTGTATTTTGTATCATCATGCACATTGATTCTAGCCCTGAGCATGTTCTGGAAACATTTACACACTCATGGGAGAGAGGGAAGGAGGGAGGGAGGTAGAAAAGCACAATCATTAAAATTTGCGCCAAGGCTGAGTGTCAAATGAGCAATCTCATTCACAGCAGTGTTGGTGTCACGGAGGTCCTACATTCAGCTCCTCCCACCATCCCCTCCTTCCACCTCCTCACTGTTTGTGAAACACTAAAGAGACTTGGAAAGTGGACACCATTACATTGGAACAGATATGGAGACGTAGGACATAGACATGCTGACAAAGGACATTAACATCCATCAAAATCAACTAATCCATGTCTCAAAATTGTAGCCACTGTTGCTCCACACTGATGCTACGTATGGATACGCAATTATCTGTTAGCATGTTTGAAAAGAGATAAAGTTGATCAATTCTGTCTAAAAGAATGAAAAGGTTAGGGTGGTCATTATCTTTCCTGCTCTTGCCCCCCCCCCAGTCTGTATCTCTATCACTCTTTCCATTTATCATCCCTCCTCTTGCAAGGCTCTCTGGCGTTCCGTTCATTCTATAATAATAAGCCACATTCCCTGGAACACTTCCTCCGTTCTGTTCCTGCTTGTGGTCCCTGCGTCCCAGAGCAGACACACACTCCTCCCACACACTCCCTGTTTTTCTCTCCCCCCCACCCCCACCCTCTTCTGCTGTTTATCCCTTCACGGCTGTGGCTCCTGACACAGAGAGCCACAAGCAGCCAGAGCTTCCCAATCGGCCGTGTCTCTTGATCTGTCTGTCTATCAGTCAGATCGGATTGGTCTGTCCTAGCTGCATGGTCTGTGTAGAGAGTAAGAGAGCATCCAGGACCTGAACACAAGAACAAGTAGAGGAATATTGGAAACCTGGAGACTCCCGCTCACCTGTAAAATAACAAAGAAATACAAAAGATGGGAGGCAAAGAGAAGAAGGTTTTGGTCATTGCAAATGTACCCGACTACAAAGGGTGAGTGTTCTTTCATAGCACTCTGCCCAGAGCATGGTTTGTTAAGGGAGACGTCTTTCATGCAAAATTGTCATATTTTATATTTATCCAAAAATTGAAAAGTTAAACAGATGTTTTTGCCTGGAAATACTGACAATTTTTGCCATTCTCCTCAAATGCAAAGCAGTCTTGGACTTGCATTATGACCATGTTTTAAATTCTGTCACCTCCACTCCAGTAGTATCAGTTGCATGCAGTGCAAGGTGCCACTTGTCAAGTTACCCAACACGCTGATTTATTTAGTGCACATTTAGTCTTTGGGCAGTCTTTAATTTGAAATATATTTATATGTTTAGTTCAAAGGCAAAAATCCTCCGAAAGGACGAACGTCGTAGCTGGTTTGAATATGAAACACACCATCAGGCCTTTGAAATTGCTTTTCTTGATATGCAACAAGTCGACAAATGCAAAATTAAACTTAAGAAATTAAGCGAGACTCAACTATTTAACCAATCAAAAACTATTTATTCTAAAAAAATTTTGGAGCAAAATGCTGTGGACTAAAATAAGGCATCTGCTTTGTTCCTGGCGACATAGGAAAGTACACTGGGTGGAGGTTCTACAGTTACACTATTCTGCAGAGGTTGCTAAGTTGTTGTCAGTGTGAAGGATTGGAGGGGCTGTGGGCTCTGAATATGTCTGTTGGGGTTCAAATGGCATATATTTGAACATATGGAACATGTGTATATGTGTCTGCACAAATTCTGGGGTGCAACTGTATTTTTGCTCTTTTTTTTAAAATAGCATCCTGCCCCATTTATGTTTATTGATGCATGCATGTTCATAGTATTTGTTACTTGTGATAAAATATCTGGGTCGTCTGGGTCTAATAACATATTGGCTCCACTGAAAGACAACCTTGGCTCATGACTTGGTGATAAAAGTGCCGAGCTGGCAAGCTGGAAAGGAGGGATATGTCGAATTTAGATGGAGAAAGCCAGACGTGTGGATCACTTGATCTTATCAGGCAGTCAGCAAATTAAATTTGAAGGAGTTAGAAGCGGCTGCTGTTGCTTTTCTGGGCTTGGAAAACATATTCAGTGTTCCTCTTTCAGTTTTTTGTCCTTTTGTATCTGGTCGTGTCTTTCGACGATGATTAAATTATAGGCTCTTTACACCTGAACTTGGTTTTTATGCATTTTTTCATTGTTTGTTGATGATATAGGAGAAAAATAAACTTGGAAGACAATGGTCTGTACAACCATATACTTGTCAACCATATGCACACAGTGACACCTCCCTTACATTCCTGAGGTTTATAGGCTTCAATGGCAGTTTCCATACAACAGCTAAACCTGGACAGCAGAGGCCCCAGATAGCAGCCTGGGGTGAAGACAGTCCATTGAAAGCCACCCCCTCCTGTGCAACTGGTACTAGACCTTATGTTCTGGCCTTATACTTAAAAAAGGCTCCTAATCTGCCCTGTTGCTGTTTCGGTATCATGCTCACAGGGAACAAACAAACCCTTGCGCAGTTAGGCCTTGGATTACTTCCGCACTCATACGTACTGCATGCATGCAAATGTGCACACAACGGAGGCAAACATGCATGCAGCAGACTCTTTGTCTCCCCACACCACTTAACTTTATCACAGCTGAGAGTGGGTGCAGTGTATGTTTAGCTAGCTGCACATACACAGAGATGATTACTACATTTCCATTCTGGAGTAAAATGTTGATTGAGCAGAATTAGTTTGCTGTGATTCATTTATGTCCAGCTTGTAATTTTAGGCTACACCAGCTAAGGACTGGGAATCTCACTGCATTGTTGGGAAAAAATACATTTATAAAACACACACATATATATACTGACTTGGGCAATAATTTAAAGCTATGTAAAATAGCTTGTATTTTCAACCTGCAGGTGAATATTGCAATTAGTCTCTGCCAACATTAAGGGAGGATTCCTTCAGAGACAGACCATAGTGTTTGTGTTGCCTCAGCTTATTTGCACAAAAGGGCATGTTGTCCATCCATCCATTTTCTGTACCGCTTAATCCATGCAAGGTCGCGGGTGGGCTGGAGCCTATCCCAGCAAGTATCAGGCGAGAGGCAGGGTACACCCTGGA
>JBBBVU010000015.1:2918123-2932607 GCA_037177055.1 Atherinosoma microstoma | reverse complement strand
GTTCAGTTTCTTGGAGCGTTTTCAGGGTAGAAAACTGAAGTGTCACATTAGACGGCTGGATTGGGTTTAACTTGTTAGTTCAAAGAGCAACAAAGGTTATTTCACCACTAGTTTCATTAGTTTACTTGAAGGGTGATGACTCAAGAATCCTCAGCTTGATATTTGCTACCATATATTGCCTAACAAGCCCCTTAATAAATGGGAAAATTCGCCATTGTTTGGCCTACAGAAAGCACATTTTGCACATTTTGCACATTAATTATAAACCTTGTTGAACAAAGTTATTAAGTCTCTGATGATTTATCTCATAACAGGTTTATTTGCTACAAGATTCCATGTTAGAGATGCTTCAGTACATAGTTGAGGTCCCGCTTTCCTGATTAGGGCTGTAATGCAGCTTCTATCCAGAGGGTTTAACAAGTCCACCGACATCATTTGTACCCTGGCTGTGGAAAGTCTTTGTTTCTAATGTAACTGTATACAAACCACATGCATCCAGTCAAGAGGCTGCACGCTAATTGATGTGTAAGAAATGTGAAACTGTGTGTAGCTGCAGACAACAGGCCTGCTTGCTGTATGTCAGCAGCTAACTCTCACCGGTAAAACAACTCTGCCTGGTGGGATTGGTCAGGTCGCCCTGTGCAGGACTCACGATGATTATGTGAGATATTTGGCTGATAAATCTGTTGAGCCATTTAAAAAAAAAAATATAATTGCTCTGTTATATTAGATATTATTAAAAAAACAACTAACCAGACTTTAATTAGTGTTTTTATTCTCAGGTTCTTTCTTGGTTGTTAGCAATTTCTATCATGTAAATACATTTTTGAAGGTTTCGGGGGTCTATAGCTTAAAACGGTCATTGGTTACAGCAGCCCTATTTGTTTTTTGATTTTTTTGTTGTTGTTAAATCCGTGTTTCTTTCTGCTCATTGACATGCCTGAATGGTCCTAAATTAGAGGAGAGAGTTTCAGGCTGCTCTTCACACAGCTGTGAGTGTTTGTGTGTGATTGTGTGTACTTTGTGGTCTGTGATTACAGCGTCATTACACCATATCGGGCCTTAATGGCAGAGCAGTGCTGCGCTTGCCAGCTTCTGCCTGTGGTCTAAAGAAAACACATTAAAGTGATTCATTTGTACGTTATGCACAATAACAAATAAATGCATGCATGCCCCCCTCCTGTGTTTACATGAATGTGTGTCTCCTGCCAGCAAGCGCGAGGACTGAGCTCTTTTAACGTTGGACACACTCGGATAGGTTTTCCGTTAGGTCTTTTTTTAAATGTTTGGCAAATGATGTCGGTCTGATAATGTGTCAGAAGTAACGGAGATGGCCGCTGATTTAATTAACAAGATGCTCATTTCACTGTTTGACCAGCAGAGGGAACCAGACTCACACCTTTTCTATCATTTGTCTGGTTTAACCTCAGATTCATGCCAGCCAAGAGTGAATATTTTGGTCCCATCACAGTAGTAAACTGAATACTTTGGGGTGCCAACCATTGGTTGGCTAGAAGCAGGAATTTAATTTGGTTTAACTTACGCTGAGTAAATAATAAGTGTGTAACAGCAGTGCTTCGTTCTCATATAAATTTACATGTAGTCTGTGGAGTGAAGGCATCACACACTCTCCAACCTCTTAATGAAAGCACACGATGATGATGATGTGATAATGATGATGATGGGAATGTTGATTGGAGCTAATGACTGCAGTGGAGAGAGGAGGGCAGTCCTGATGAGTGAAAATTGTTAACATTTTTCAGACACATGGACTCATTTAGCCCAACATCGACACCAGATTTAGTTTCTCACCCAATTTCGTATCTATTTTCTCAACTTTTGTGTTCTATCGTTTTATACTTCATCGTTCAAATAAATATTTGACAGTGATAGTTTTAATGTATAATATTTTTCAGCTTCCAAAGTGATAAACAATGACCATATCCCCAAGATTATGTTATAATAATCACTAAACATGAGCAGCCTCCTTAATTATTCCATTTACTAAGTACAACATGGCTGGTATTGCTTTGTATTCCCATAGATTTCTGCACATGAATTCATTTACACAAGTTTAATACATTTTTTACATTATAAGGGATTGTTTAATGGCTTTATGTTGTGCTAAAAAGTGCTGCTGTAGCATCTGATTGGCACAGTTGACCAGAACGGAGCTTAGATTACACTTGGTCCTTCTGCAGATGACTGTACGTGTCATTCATTTAATACTTCTTCCCACTGATATTCGTCTTTAAAATCATAAGTTGTCATTGTCTTGTGTTTCACTTCAAGTTCACCCTTCTCTTCCCCAACGAGTCCTTCTGGTGTGTTTGCAGTGCTGCTTTAGAGTAAATAGATTATATTGTGTCACAGGCCTAAATGACTCTTTGGGGATTTTGTGGTGTGGCATTGACCTGGCAGGTAAATATGTGTGTGTGTGTTTGTGTGTCCGCTCCCCTCACGCTGAGCTCCACATAACAGGAAACAGTGAGGTGAGGCCAGGGTTTATGGGCTTCTATGGCCTCAAAGGAGCTTCTTGTTTTGAAACAGAGCTGCAGCTCTTCAGGCTTGTTTTCCATATTGGTCTGGCATGGAACGCTTTGACCCTGGCACAGGGGCAGGAAAACATGACACCGGCCGGAGCTTTGAACGCCGCGTGGATGGGTGAGGGGCTGCTAGTGCCCATCTACCCCTCAGGTTTAGGCAGAAACAGGTTGAGTAGCAGTTCCAGCTGACCATGGTGCTCAGCCTGCAGATGCTGGGATTGTCCTTAAAAATACATTTTAATACAGCTGCTTCTAAAATTAGTTTACATCCTGATTTTTTTCTTTTTTTTTTCTTTCTAAAGGTTAAGGTTTCATTTCTCTGACATTTGGTGTGTTGTAGAGTTGTTAGCGGTCTAGTCTGAGGTCTTCACCACAGAAGATTGCTCCTCCATGGCAACCTGAAATAAACTGGCAGCCTTGAATTTACTCAGTTATTTGGTGATATGAACATGAAACCTGCCTGCACAGTGACTACTTTAGCACAACAAAAACACGGAGGATTAACCTTTTAACTTGGCCATTTTTGACTAATGCCTCATCCAGTCTGTACAGATGGGCCTTTTTTGGTCAGTTTGTGTTATAGAAAACTAAAAACTATTAAAGAAAAACATTTTGAGGGAGTATGTGGGTTTTGAACTGCAAAGAGAGTAAATATCTAAACATAGACCCACAGAATAGATTATTAAATTTGTAAATAAGCCTTTACTCTTAATGAACTTAACTTTTTTTTCTTTGAAAAATTATTTTCTGATATAAAATCCAATTGAATAAAGAGAAAACCCACAAATCTTCACATTTGTCTGCTGCATATCCAAATGCATTTAAATGTTAAAGTTAAAAAAAGGAAAGAAAATGTTTAAAATCAGTACATTTCTTATTCTTTTGTCTTCTACATAATGTGTAAGAAGGTTTTTTATGCACAGTTTCTGTGGGAGAATGTATAGTCCAGCTTTGAGAGGTTGGAGGAACAGTTTGACGTCGGCTTAATTTAACTTAGGTTTTGGACTTGTCCTTGTGAATAGCTTAAAAAAAAAGGCTGTTATCTTTTCTTGAATGCTGTTATTTCACTTCAATGGAAAATAACATGGAAAAATGGGAAGGGGATTTCTCGGGAAAAGACAATCTTACAGTGCTTTGACTTGGCTTCAGTGTAAGCTGAGGGTAGACTACAATTGCTATAAAGATGGACTACATATCATGTTGTTGATCACTTAAACAGAAATAGTTACTCATGCTCACTTTCCTGTTCACATTCATCTACTGGAGTCCCAATTTGTCTACTTAAATGTAAATAATAGTCACCTAAAATGTTGTGGTTGCAAGCAACTGTAGAATATTGGCTTGGGGTTCATTCCACCTGCTTAGCGTGGCTGGTTGGAACAGGTACCCCTGATTTTTGCCTCAAAATGTGCTTAAATCACATTTTTTCTCAAGCTAGTTTGATTTAAGCACACCCCTTCATCAGGAAACATGATTGTTTTCACTGTCACGGCAGATCCGGACAAACTGTAGCGCTATGACTCAAGAACAGGACCTGACGCAGCTCAAGATACCATCATCCTGCTCGGTGCCGAGTGCTAGTTCCAAAGTTTTCTCCAACTTCCAGAGCCTCCTCCGCTCCTCGGCCTTCACCTTCGCTGTTACCCCCAGACCTGAGGAGGAAGCATGCTGGCAGTGTGACCATGCGAGTGTGTGTAAATGTGTGTGTGCACATATGTGAGGGGGATTGAGGGATGAATGCCATGACTAGGTCGGAATGTTCCAGTGTGTTTCAGAATGTGCGGTCGGAAAGTCTGAGAAGGGAAAAAAGACGAGGAGTAACATGGGTGAGGGGAACAAGACCTTATTGACAGCGTTCGCTCTCTCACACCACCGTCTCACACGCACTCACTGGCCCAATGTCTGGCCACAGCTGCTGATTCGTGTCGATGTTACACTTACGATTTCATGACTCAATATTCGGCTACACCTACAGGTTTCAGCTACGCCGCACAGAGGATCCGTCTGAAACATCATAATGACAATTGAAGAGCTAGTTGTTCTTTTCTGTATGCCTTTCACACTCATAATGTTTCGTTGGACCGCCTGTAGCTTTGATTCCAGCAGCTTTCGCTGTGTCATTCTTTCTAGAAGCTTCTGCAATGTCATAAGATTTAGTTCCCTCCAGAGTTGCATTAATTTTTCTCAAAGATCTTGTATTGATGATGGGAGAGTCCGACCACTGTGCAAAGCCTTCTCCAGCACATCCCAAAGATTGTCAGTGGGGTTCAGGTCTGGACTCTGTGGAGGCCGATCCATGTGTGAAAATGATGTCTCATGCTCCCTGAACCACTCTTTCCCAATCTGAGCCCCATGAATCCGGGTGTTGTCCTCCTGGAATATGGCCGTGCCATCAGGGAAGATGGAATAACCTGCTCATTCACTGTGTTCAGGTAGTCAGCTGACCTCCAGTCTTTGGGCACATAATGTTGCTGAACCTAGACCTGAACCTAGACCTGCAGCAACCCCAGATCATAGACTTCCCCCACAGGCTTGTACAGTAGGCATGATGGCTGTATCACTGATTAGTGGTTTTATTATGGCTACACAGCTGTTCAGTCCAAATCCCTTGAGTTTCCTTCACATTGTTCATGTGGAAATGTTCTTACTTTCACTATTAAACATAGCCCTGAGCTCTACTGTTGTTTTTCTTCGATTTGATTTTACCAAACATTTAAGTGATCACTGATAGCCATCATTGAAGACGATGGTTCCCCACTATCCTTCCAGTTTTTATTAATACGTTGGACAGTTCTTAACCCAGTTTTAGTCGTTTCTGCCTCTGCTCACACGTTTTCTTTGCTTGATGCCAATAATCTGACCCTCCTGAAACAAACAAGCTTTTTTTCCACGACCACAGAATGCGTCTTCTGCCGTGGTTGTTTAAGAAATGAAAAGATACTTACGGCATCAGTTGGGGTTAAATTACTTGCTGCAGCTCAAACATCATCATCCATACAGTAACTATCCAATGGGAAGCTCTTACCTAATTGTTTAGTTAAATGCAGGGAGTAACTTTTTTTGTTGTGTGTGGGCAGTGTACAATAATAATTCTCAATATTTGACTATATTTTTTTGATTTAAGGGCCACTTTAGTTTCTTTTCATGAGCTGTGAAGATGTTGCAGAAGTGGTGGGGGGGGTATACATTTGTTTGCAATATGCAGCTTTGCCTCTCGATGTCACTGAATCCTACAAAATGGATATTTTAAAGTCAGTTACTGGGTAAAGTAATAACACAGCTTGAATCAACTTTATTGTTTCCTTTTTGTGTGCTGGTTCTAAGCGATGTTGTCTTCTATCTTTTCAGGATGGTTCCTACCTGGCTGAGTTCCTGCTCTCCAAAGGTTACGAGGTGAGGGGGGGGAAATACACACTACAGCCTCAAAAGAACCAGGGTTTTGTTCTGTGGAAGCTCAGACGCACATGCGGACACACACAAATGGATGCAGACACTGGTGAATGCCAACATACACAGACCAGCATTCCCTCGATAAGCTGCATCCAGCCTCAGCAGTCTGTGGGAACTCCACAGGGATCATGATGTAATTTGACAGGCCGAACATACACTGACCGGCTCACACCTCACCCTGATAAGACACCTAGTGTTGCATGAGCTTTTTAACCCCTGACCTTGTATCCCTGCAGGTCAAACTATTAACAAGGAAATGGTTGTTGTTATATGAGTGAGGTCACCAACTTTCATTAGCTCGATGTGTTTTTAGGACCATAAAAAGTCAACAGCCTGTTGATGGACGCGGAGGCTAACAAGCAGTTTCTGTATTTTGGTCGAAGGAAGTGATGTAGTAATGATTCAGGTAGAAGAAAATTGGAAAAAGTGAAAATGGGCACAAAATAAGACGAGATGTTAATAGTGTGAAAGCACATGTTGGAACTGGCTTGAATGATAACACACAAGTTATCATTCAAGCTAATGCACGTGCTCTGTGGGCTTATGCTGAAGGATAAGACACCGATAAGAAACTTGACTTATTTTGGTATATGCACCATATTTGCAGGTTTCATGAGAACAAATGGAGCATTTTTTTTTGACTGCAGCATCCTGTTCTTAAAAAGATATGGTGTTTTTTTTCTTCTTTGGAGGAACAGTTTTATTTGAAGGCTTAAAACTTTCAATCAAACTTTATTTACAATGACATAAAATAAGTAAAATGAAATAATATAATATATAAGGTGTAATAAAACCCCAGATAACAGTCTTGGAGAGAAATAAATGTCAGTAAAATAGCAATTATGAATATGAAAAGCTTTTCTAAAAAGGTAAGTCTTAAGCTTTTTAAAAAAACATATTTACACTCCCAGCTGCCCTCAGGCCGTCTGGAAGGCTGTTCCAAAGGGGAGGACCATAAAAACTAAAAAATGCCTCTTCATAAGTTTTAGTCCCCGCCTCAGGAATAAGTAAGAGACCAGCCTCTGACAACCCGAGGACCCCGGGAGGCTCGTTAACTGCCATGAACTTTAACATTTAACATGCTAACTGAGGCCTGGAGAATCTGAGATGTAGCTCATGGTTTTTTTTTTGCAGTTTTTCTGAGCAATGCATGATCTGATCTTTGGCTGAACTTACTGGGAGGTCCACTCCTGGGAAGACTGGCAGCTGTCTTGAATGTTTCCGGTTTGTGAATGATCTTTCTCTCTGTTGAATGAGGGTCTTCAAATACTTTGGAAATTACCTTTATAACCCTTAATGGGCAGCAACAGTTGCAATGCTTGCTGATGTCTTTCCTCCTTGGCATTGTGTTAAAACAACCTGATGAAACTTGTACTCTTAGAGGTGTTCACACTTGCTGTTCATCAGTCATTGAAGTTCACTGATTAGCATCACCTGGCTGCTGCTTACCCTCTTCATAACTATGCCGGCAGTAAGGATCAGTTCTGCATTTTGGCTCAGTTTTTAAAAAAAATACTCAGTGTTACATGTTTTATTTTCCAGTGTATGTGAGGTTCTATTAATCAGTAAGACCTGTTAAGAACTAAGTGGGTTTTTTTCTTTCTTATTTATGTATTTGATTATTTTCCAGACCCTGACTACTAAAACTATATTTGATTCCAGTTCTATACTTTCTTATTCGCTTAAAGAAACACACTGGGTCTCATTGTTTTCTGATAGAAGCAGCACAACTTTATTTCCCTTTTTTAAATCAGGACAGAGACGCTCAGCCTCATCTCAGCCTTCCTGGTCAGCTTCGCCATCTGCTGCCTGCCTCAGAGAGAGCAGAGAGGAAGTGGACACGGTCCAGGTTGGGGGTGGCATGAAAAAGCAGCACAGAGGCAGGCAGGAAGAGCACAGTGAATAAAGGAAGTGAGGTCAGGGCACAGTGTCCTCCCACTAATGGACTCCCCTTGGATCAGGTCCTGTTATCTTCCCTGAGCAGACCTTCCTCATAAATTCCCCTCAGAATATGGAGTACAGATAAAAAAAATAGCGAGCTGGAGCCGTGAGACATAACGAGACATAAGTGTGATTCCAGAGATCGGAGATAAGAACTGTAATGAGTGACAGCGTTTCCCCAAGGTTTACAGAGTTTTTTTTTTGGTGGGGGGGGGGTGCAGATGGACACAGAAGCAAACATCTATAGGACTGGAAGGTAGACTTTATAAATTGTGGGGTCTTGTTTCCTCTCAAACTACCTGTGTATGTTGTCTACATATTTAACAGAACATATAACAGAAGAAATCCCCTTTTCATTCTCTACGTGTTGTATTTTATTATTTATTTATTTATGCATGCATGTATGCATGACAGACACTTGTGGGTGAAATTTGGGTGTTTCCTATATTATAATTAGTCTGTTTTGACTTATCAGTATGAGTTTCATACATGCATATAAACAGGGGATGAAAATCTTGGCAACCTTAAAGTCATAAATGCTGAATCGTATTCACAAAGCACTCTGATGCCAGGCAGAAATTTCTTGGCTGAGAAATCTCTGTTCATCCATGGCTGGATGTCAAATATGATTGATTGAGAGAGTTTTTTAAAAAAACATATAATGGCAAAAATATGAAAACAAAAGGGGAAATGAACAAAAAAAAAAGAAAGAAACCAACACAACAAAATGTCCTTGTTCAAAAGGAGTGGGAAGAAAGCTTATCTGATCCCACCCCAGCAGTGGAAGGGGAAACACTGAACGGAGGAAAGTAAAGCGGCTCATCGTATTTGACAACATTTTAAATGTGCTGTCACTTTTTAAAGAAAAACCATCACACCGAAAATCTATTAGGAGTTAAATTCACTCCTTAGTATTCGATTTCATCCAGAAGCCAGTCACTAAATCCAGCTGCAAACTTTACCCAGTAGTGTGTTCAGGTTTCCAGTCAGGACGTGTTGCAAGTATTAAGACTATTGTGAATTAAATGATAATAATCACCACTAAGTTTCAGAAAAGAACTGTCAGGTTTTCCCTGGTCTAACTTGGCTGATAAATACATGTAATTTTTTCTGTAAATCCGGAGTTGACACCACCGGTCGTGGAGGAAGGATCGCTTTGTTGCTTTGGGAACTTTATTTCCTCAAAGACTGTGAAATAGAAGTTTTCCTGGAAACTTTTTTTTAATATTAAGTCTTGAATCTGAATGGATTTATACTAGAAACAAACGGTATTCTCTGTAAATGCATTTCTTCTGTCTCCTTTCCTCTCAGGTTCACGGTATTTTGCGGCGTTCCAGCTCCTTCAACACAGGCCGCATTGAGCATCTTTACCAAAACCCGCAGACGCATACTGAAGGCAGTAAGTATCTGATTTACCTCCCTCCTGTCTGCATAACAGAAGGACACAGATTCACAAATTATTGCATCAAATTCATCTAACTACATCTTAAGTGGAATACAGGCTCCCAAATGAATTAAAGAAACAATGTTATTATATATTTCTATTTTCATTCCAACTACAGAAAGAGCTCCATATAGTAAGTGTTGCCTTAATTCTTATTTGGGTATTTGGCTTAAAATTGAACTCTTTTCTATTACCTTGTAGGTGTCTAGAAATATGATTATCTCCTCTTTCTGTCCAAGCTTTATCACATTAATTGAGAGCTTAGTGGTTTAAACCTTAACCCCTTAACGCCTGAATATATTTACAATGATAGAAAAGGAAAATAAATACAGTAAAAGAATATCTCAAAGAAAAACACTGGAATACAATGAACTACAATTGAATATTGGATAAATTAACAACAGTAAGTAATAAAAAACATAAATAAATAAAAGTAAGTGAATAAGAAGGAATAAATTGAGAAAATCAATAAGATAAAAAGAAAAAAGCCTGGAAGTGATTTGTCGCTAATTTGCCATAGGCGTCAAGGGGTTAATAACGGAAATGAAAGCTGTACTTTATGCACACACACATAGATTGCAGATCATGGCATTATAATTTCTATTAGCTGATTGTAAAATATACTCTAATAAGGCTGGCTTTTTGGGAAAACCATCTTCGTATACTACGCAGCGAACAAAGGTGCTCGGGTCTCTTCTTCAATTTGATCTTTTAAAATCTGGAAAAATGTTTTTTTTTTTGTTTTTGTTTTTTTTATTAAACAATTGTTTGTACTGCGCTTTTACAGACATGAAGCTGCATTATGGTGACCTGACTGACAGCACATGTCTGGTGAAGATCATCAACGAAGTGAAGCCTACAGAGATCTACAACCTGGGTGCTCAGAGTCACGTCAAGGTATCCCCAGATACTCTCCCAGATCCTTATGCTTTATCTTTTTCTTCCACATGAAGATGAAGTATTTGTTTGACTTTTTCCGTTATAATGGTTAACTTCCCTCTAGTTCCCTGGAAGCACAGCTTGTGGGTGTGTTTAGAGAGTAAGACAAAGAAGGATAACATGTGACACAACTGTTTGTTGTGGAATTTGAAGCCATGCCATTACCCAGAAATTCAGTTAAGTTGCTACTTCCAATGTAGAAGTGGATCCGGCTTCGTGCCATGAAACCCTCACCTTGTCAGCACAAGTATTTCCAGTGAAATCTGACCTCATTAACATGATGTTCATGAAAGTGTTGCTCACTTCCTAACGTGATGATGTAGTTGAACTGTAATCCATCACAGTAACATCAAGTCATCTATATTTATGTTGGTTTTTACAACCTGCCTGTAGGAAACTGTCAAAAATATAAATCTCATCGTAAAGTTTTTCCATACCGTTATTACGCATGATAGGGTGCCGAAGTGCTTCACCATTGTGTGACACTGCAGGGGGGGGGGGATTGGCAGAGAATAAGAGTCGGCCGATATTTGTGTTTTTACTAGTATCAGCATTGGCCGATAAACGGGTGAAATCACTGATACCACGGCAGTCTAAATTTACAAATAAAGCACTTATTTCAGTGGCTACTTTTCGTGTTTGTTTTCATAGCCCTTTAACCGTTGTACCCTCCTCAAACTTTGCACCCTCTAGTGATCCTCGTGGCCAAAAGTGTCACTTCACTAAAACTGCTAAAAAACCGCCATACATTAATATTTTTTTCAGATTTTTTTTCATAAATCACTTAAACAACTTCCGTCCTGCTCAAAAAAACCAGACATTCAATTATTTTCAGGATTTTAACCCTTTACATACAGTTTGAATATCTGAAGTGCCGCCTCATTCAATACAAAATACCACAAAAGCTGAATTATTTTCCATATAATACATATTAGATAGATGGGTCTTTGGTGGGGATTAGACAACCTGGATATGTCAAAGATTAGCAACAAAATGTATTTGATTTCATTTTTATTCTTTATATAGTATCAGATACAAACTTGGTGGCCAAAGGTCTCATTGACTTCCACTGAAAACCACTGTTTCTAATCTATCAATTATTATAGTTTAAAACAAGATATATTTTTTATGTCAGCATTTCATTTGGAAGACAAATAGTTAAGTCTGACATTTTTACAGGATTCCACCAGATTCAGCTGTTTTACTATCAAAAACAATCAAGAGTACCTGACCTGGTGCTGGCCTCTTCCAAATGCCCATATTCATAATTTATTCGATGGTTATTTTTGGCTTCATACTGTACGCCATTTAAAGGGGCAAAAAGCAGTAGAAAAGTTATATTTTGAGTCGCTTCCATCCACTGCTGCTTTGTTTCAGACAACGATATTTAAAGAAACTAAATAAAAGCTGATCATCTTGGTAGCCCTTACCAGAAACATGGATGAGTTGCAAATGATGTCATACATGGACTTAATAATCCAATTACTCCTTAGATTACTTGATGCTGTCTACATCTGGTCAGCACTGATGGCTGCTGGAAATAGTTAATAGCAGATGGTGGTAAAAAGAGGCTTTCAGCTCTGGGAAGTGAGTGGCTCATGTGCGGAGGATGCTGGAGGCTTGTGGGACAGGAAGTAATGTTTTCTTGGATGGGTCAGTTCTGCCACAATGTCCCTTTTGTCTCGGAGCTCCACGGTGATCCCAGGAGATCCCTCAGCGCCGCCTCCCTCCTCCTTCCATTCCACGTTGGAATCTGACACAGAGTCCCCAGGCGGGACTCATCCTCCTCCGTCAGGACACGGAGCCAAGAGCTTACTAAGATCACAGTTAATAAGAATGAAGCAACATTTTTTGTAATGTGAACATGAAACATTGTGTTTTTAGAAATAGTAGTTCTTTAAGTAAATCCATCCCCTATTAACATTTTCAACCCTCAGTATAACTGGAAGAGCCGGGGTTAGAGCATTTATGGGATGTGGTATTATCTTTGCTTCCCTCCTTTTGGTTTGTTATACTATGAGAGGATACCTTGGACCGATGTAATTAAACTAATATGAACTCAAAGCATCATTATTCACTTTTCTTTTGAGCCCTGGGGAGGAACATTTAAAGAAGTTCAGGAACACAAATAGTTCTATATAGATTTGCGTCCTATTTCCTGTCACTACAAAAACATGGTGTAATACTCCCTTTCTTCTAAGTTCATTGTTGATGTCATCTTGCTGCTACAAATGAGAACGATGATTCAAAAATAATTTAGCTTTTTAGAAAACGGATGCTTTTTCATTTCAGCTATATCTCTACTATACAGCCATGTGGACTACTACATGGTTATCATTTCTGACTGAGAAGCAGGAGTCGGTCCGACTCAGACAAACTGAGGGTGAGCTGTTAAATGACACGAAGAATGTTAAAATGGACCCATCCATCCATTTTCTTGCCGATTATCCGGGGTCGGGTTCGGGGGGGCAGGTTCCTAAGCAGGGAAGCTCAGACTTCCCTCTCCCCGGCCACTTCTTCCAGCTCTTCTGGGGGGGGATCCTGAGTTATTCCCAGGCCAGCCGGGAGATGTAGTCCCTCCAGCTCATCCTAGGTCTTCCCAGGGGTGTCCTCCCCGATGGACGCTTCCCCAGGGAGGCGTCCAGGAGGCATCCTAACCAGATAACCGAGCCACCTCATCTGGCTCCTCTCGATGCGGAAGGGCGGCAGCTCTACTCTGAGCCCCTCCGAGCTTCTCACCCTGTCTCTAAGGGAGAGCCTGGCCACCCTGCGGAGGAAACTCATTTCAGTCACTTGCATTCACGATGTCATTCTTTTGGTCACTACCCAGAACTCGTGACCATAGGTGAGGGTAGGAACGTGGATCGACAGGTAAATCGAGAGCTTCGCCTTTTGGCTCAGCTCCTTCTTCACCACAACATATCTCGTCTGTGGGGTGAGGTAACTGTCAAGGAGCAAATATTGAAAATCGCTAATCTACAGGATGTGTTGCAAGTACAGACAAAAGTTAAATGTCAGTTTTTTAATTTAGAGAAAAAGTTTTTTTGTAAAAATGCTTGAAAACCAACACTGAGCTCAAACTGGCTAATCCGCTCAGTAGAGCAGAGAGAACTCTTTGCAGGTGTTTGTCTATGACCAGCAATGTTTCAAGACATGACTTCTGTCTCTGGCAGTATACTTTTTTTTGTTTTTTTTTCTTTTTTTGAGATGTTAAACAGTGAAGATGACAGCTCTCCTCTTGTATTTACAAAAATATGAGACTGTGCTTGAAATAAGTTGGGTAAAGTGAAAAGAATAACAGATAGAGAAAAGTCTGAGAATAAGAGTTAGGCTAGAGGAAGGATGACTCTGTCTCCACATCCTTTGTGGTCAGAGGCCGTGACTCTGCTCCCACCTCCCACATAGATCCTCCTCATGCAGGCCACACACTCAGACTTACTGAAAATCCCTGTACCTGAACAAGGTTCTTGTATTTATTTGTTTCCACACCAGTAAAACCAGCTCTGGTAGATTCTGGACCACATGCTACCTACTCAGAGCTGCTGAGCCTGCTGGATTACTGGCAGCAGTGGTGTGGAGCAATTTCCAGTCTGTCCCTCCTCAGAGGAAAAGATCACTCACAGCAGCTACCCTGCGTCTCTCCTCCTTCCCACCAGCCCTCTTCCTGCCGCCGCCACCGCCGTCTTACAGGGAATCCCTTCTGAGGCCAGCTTGTTCGTCAGTCTTGATCCTGGCAGTTCGAGCGGTAGTTTTGCTCTGAGATGGGGTGTGTCGATGCTGGTTTCCGCTGAAGAGTCATCACTGAGAACAGAGCATGGGTTATTTTCTAAATGCTGCAGGGGTGGAAGTGGACAGGGAATAGTTGAACCGACATCAGTCGGCCAAAGAGACAGACAGCTGAATTATCAAAAGATAAGCGTGGAAATAAAACAGAAAGGGCTTTATGTAATTTCTTTTGGACTCAGCACTGTGCTCAGGCGCACATAGCCTTAATCTAATATTCGAAAACTGTTATCTTGACCCACAGAAAAAACGACCGTATATTCCATGTGAATCTAACTCACTTGGCTTATCCTATGAGTAAGGACTGTAAGTTACACCTGAACAGATGACTTCTTTTCATACTTCTGATTATTTTGAACAGTATTTTACTAACTTCAGTGA
>JBBBVU010000015.1:2859993-2909025 GCA_037177055.1 Atherinosoma microstoma | reverse complement strand
CAGCAGCCATCACCCTCCGGAACAAGGCCCTATCTTCGACTTTAATTTAATTGTTTGTTTCATCATTATTATTATTTAAAAAAAACAAAACTCTGCTACAACAATAATTTCCCTCTAAAAGGCATAAATAAAGTATTTTTCATTTCTTTTCATTCATCCTCCCTATTCCCCTACACACACACAACCACACTTACAACCCTGTCCTCCCACCATCCACCCACCCACCACCAACTTTCCACCTTCCTCCTCCACACCTCTTCAGTCCAGCACCTCTCCACACGCACACAAACACCCCTCCACACGCACACACACGCACACACACAAGCCCCTCCACCTACACACACACACACGCACACACAAATGCCCACAAATGTTGAACATTAATCAACAAGAGAGCGGCATACCTTAACTCCACTTGATGTGACACTTTCAAATAGATCAAATAAAGACAAAAAACTAAATAAAATGATTAATAGAATTAAAAGAGCCTTTTAAGAGCATGCAGTGTTAAAAAAGTAGAGAATTAAATGCCAGCTCTTTCAAATATGTATATTTAAGCTTAGCTTGAACATCTTAGAGGATTTCTGTGGTTTGTGCCCAGATTCATAGTTAGTTCTGCATGAAAAAACTAAGAATGTAAAAATTTGCCTCCTATTCTGGTCCAGGACATTCTGGGAAACACAAACAGGCCTGCACTCTGCGAGCCAAATGTTCTTGTGGGGTGATGGGGAAGCAATAAGATCTTTCAGATAAGATGGAGCTTGGCCATTAAAGGCTTTATGCATCATAAGGAGGATTTTAAAGTCAATTTGAAATTCACAAGGAGCCAATGTAGCGGAGCTAAAACAGGAAAAATGCGATCTGTCTTGGCGGTACAGGGAACGGAAAGATTTTTAAGGAATTATTTGGACACTCAGCTGGACTGGAATTTAGTAAAGTCTAGACATGATAAATGCTTGGACTGGTTTCTTTTGCTTTGCTCTGGGACAGGATGCTTCTGATTTTGTTATTAAACAAATAAAAGATGGCAACCACAGAGACCTGAGAATTAAATGCAAATTTTGGTCTAAAATGACTCAGATTACTCAGAGAATATGCCAAAGTTATATATTTTAAATTTATATTGGGGCCGGGTGGTACACCAACTTTTTAATTTATACCAATGTTTTTCCAATGAGGTATGAAATCAGACATACAGATGTCATCAGATTATATCAGACTAATATTATCTGTTGCCATCTGTTTTCCTTGTGAAACCAAGCCAGTGTGGATTTCTGCTCCTCCCTCATGGTGCAGCCCTGCCCCCACCTTTACCTCTGCGTTTGTTACCAACAAGCTGAGATGGTCTTGTTTACAACTTCTCCTCACATTGGCCAACTTTGTGACTTTGTTTTAAACACCATAACTAACTGGTGTGTATAGAGGGAACATTGTTAGCATTTATAAAGCTAGATCTACAGCAATTCATGGTTTTCACATCAACTCCGATGCCTGTGAAACATAAAACAATGTATCACTCCTCAGGAGTCCACTGGGTCCTTCTATGAATGACTGTGTGAATCTCTAATATTTCTAACAAACTGTGGGTAAATTTCACTGACTATACACCTGAATCATTCTACACTCAGAAAAACCAAACCAAACAAAGATGATTATGACCAGAACAACTTGGATGATTGCTTGGAGCACAAACTTTGCAGAGTTTATCCACATTGATTTCTACGATGTACTGCAGACTGATTGCATGCCCTTGCGTGGAAAGCTTCAGCCCGTCACCCAAAAGTTAGCATTTCGAGGAACTACTCGGTTTGCACGCATAGATACAGAAACCATGCACCCAGCCTTAAGCCCAGCCAGTTTATGACTGTACCATTTATGAGGTCATCTATAACTTTATCTAATGCAATATCAGTATTATGGTGTTTTCTAAAACCATTCTGCAGAAGTTCATTCAGTTTGAATTTCTTTGGTCTGTCCTCAGCTTTGCAAGAATCAGCCTTTATTTATCGAGCTCCATTGCAGGTGTAAACTGTAGTAGCAACTTGTAATCTATCTCGTTGTCTTTAGCTTCAGTTGGTAAAGTGAGGTTGGTTAGCATTTGCATCAACAATATAACAACATAAATTAGATATCTGGGGAGTGTGTTTGGATTATAATTTCCACTTGGGTTGTAATTATGTTACTCCAATCTGGCATTGATGCAATATCAGGCCTTGTGTTTTGTCTGACCCCCCCCCATGATTTATTATTGATAATTTTTCTGTGTGGGATCAAACCTGTACGTTTCTGTGTTGCCTTCCTTGGTCCAGCAGTGTGCAGCTGCCAGGTATATGAGTGACAAATGACAAAGAGATCATTAATCAAACTTGTCTATTGTTTCTCTCAGGTTTCCTGCCTCCGTCGTTTACTCCTCACTTTTTCCATCTTTGCTTCAGTGGAAAATGTGGATATTTTTCTGTTTTAATGTCTCAGGATCTAGGAGCTCTAAGAAGTGTTGTTCTGTCAGATGGCACAGTTAAAGTCTTGTTTCTGCAAGCTTCTGACAATCATAAAGACATGACTGAGCTTCTGAAAGTTGTTTGCTTTGTGTTGGTTTCAAACCTGCTTAGTCAGTTGTAACATGTATACACACATTAAATGGCTTTTATAAAGGGAATATAAGGAGAGATTACTGCTTTTTCATCCTGTCATTACCCTGGAAACCTGGTTGCCTGCAACCCCCTAGCCTTTGGGCAGCTTTAGGGTTGCTGTTAAGATCATGATGACTCCTCGTAATTATCAGTATTAGCACTGATATCAATAGCAGTGATGAGAAATGATTGGCAGTGAGAGAACAAGGTAGCAAAGTGTGACAAATGGCTGAGTCTTTGTTATTTATGATGGTTAGATCTGTCACAGAGAAAAATGGTTTTTGGTTTTCCACGGCATCATTAATCATCTGTGTTGGCGTCTAGCAGGGCGGGTTAGAATGATGGACAGGCCGGGAGAGGCAGATGAGCGCTGAACTGTCAGAAGGCCACCGACCTCCAACTTTTGACTTAAAGCTTGCCGTCTCTTGGCGTCTCAAAGCTTATTGCGCAGACAGATTCCTGCAATTGTTTTTATTTCAATCCAAGCTGGTTTCTTCATCATGACCACATGAATCAGCCAATGGAGTAATTACAGGGAGGTTATCTGCAGGTCTGCAGCCATTCATTTTGTATACTTTTTTTTAAAGCTGTCATGCCAGTAAGAGCTGAGGAAGTTGTATGCTTCAAGGTTTTTTTTAATCTATTTCCCCATTCACTCTCCATGATCATTTCCACAGTGTATAAATTCTGCTATTTTAACAAAACCTATGGTGTTTTTTAAATAATCCAAAAGGAACAACTATGAAGTTCTCATAAAGGGGCTGCAGGTGAATCACAGCACTTATCCACATACCAAACCAGTGGCTTGGTCTGCTTCCTCTGAAGCCCAATTTTCCACTTACTTCGTGTAGAGTTTGAGCTCAATGGAGGAGACCAGAGAGCTCATGGTACATCTATGGTTCTGTCGGTAAAAAACTTCCATTAGAAGTGGAGTAGATGTTTTGTAAATAAATAAATAATTAATAGCATAATCAGAAAGTAGGCTTTTATACACCTTTTTTTTGCGTCTTGTGGAAAATGTTACAGTACATAATTATATGTCAAGATGGTGAAAGCAAAATGCTGAATTTGAGACTGAGTTGAAGAATAAAATCCTTATGCAATCTTTGGGAAATTCTTATTAAACTCAGTGTAACATTGCAGAAGTAAGGATAACATAAAATAAAACTTTGAAATAAATATATATTGTCAAACTGTAATTGTTCAATTATTGCTTTTAGCACATTGTTTTGTGTCATGATGACGATGAACTCATCGTGGCTGCTGCTGTGTCAATGTCTCATTTTATCCCTCCGTCGCCCACTTATTCAGTGATTGGTGAGTAATGATGCCAATCATCCAGAATCACCCGATCAGGAGCCTAAGCCAATACTAGAAATCTATTCCTCTCAGTTGCAGCTGAGGACCCACTAGAAGTGTGTGGTTGTGTATTTACCTGCAGAGACTCACCCCCAACGATGTGATTTCCCTCGTCTCTTCTTGATTTACTGCATTTGTGATTAATTTTTTGGCTTCATCCTTTGTCCGGAGGTGTGTGTGTGTGTGTGTGCTGACATCAGCCAATAGCTGTGCAGGTGTGTGGATAATAAAAAACAATGTGTTTGCTTCAAAACCATGTCATGCATGTACATTCCACCGCCATCTAAAGAAAGAAAGCCTATTCAGCACATCCCGGTGTGGTAGTCCAGCGATATAGAACCAGTGGCTTGGGTTTTAAAACTTTATTCTGTCTCTCACTGCAGTTTATCTTCCTCTTCCTTGAACAATACTCCAATACTTCGAAATGCCACTCTTGCAAATAATTACTGCTTGTGTGTGTTTTTTGGAATTCCTTTCACTGAATGGTATAACAGGATGATGACTGATGGGATTTTATTAACTAAAACACCAAATACAAAGTTTACCGTGACAATTTAATGTCCTGTAAGAAATAATTTTATGGGCATGCTAAAACACCATAACTCTGGAATCGACAGGTGGATGCGTAGTATGGCTCGCGGAGAGGCAAATTGTTGTTTTTTTCTTTCCTTTAAGACGTATCAATGATATATCACAGTACCACACATGTATCATAAATTCATTTGGTCAAGAAATATTGATTTTCCTAAATATTAATGAGTTGGGAATTTAAAAGAGGCAATTCATGATTGTGATAAAGCTCTAAATTACAACTCAAAGTAAAAAAAACAAAAAGTTGGGCCTGTTTGTAAAATGTTACATAAAAGCACAATGCATTGTTTAAAAAATCTAATAACCCATATTTTATCACCAATAGAAGATAAACAATATATCAGATGTTGAAACTGAGATATTTTGGCTTTTCATGGAAAATATTTGCTCATTTTGATTCTCATGGCAGCAACACAAACACACAAAGGCTGGAAAGGTGATTGGCACAAATCAAAAACAACTGGAGGAGCATGTGACTAATAGTTTAGTTAAATGACAACAGGCCAGTAACATGACTGGGTATAAAAGGAGCATTTCAGAGAGGCAGAGGCTCTCGCATATCTATCACCTTGTGAAGCTAGTTCAGGAAAATGTTCCTCAACCACCAAATGTAAAGATCTTTCTGAAATCATGAAGTTGTAGTAAAAATTAAGACATTTTCTTATTTTCTTACATTAATAAAATGTAAGAAATACATTTAGTTAGTAAAATATAAGAATACTTTGTTTTCCCAGGATCATGACCTCAAATTTAAACCCAGACATCACTAAAAAAAAACCCATCAAATCCTCACTATTTACATTAAGTCACAAATAATTTATTTTCTGTCACTATATGTCCCCCAGCTGATCAGTCATAAAGTCATTTTAGTTGTAGATGCCAGTTTATCGTGCCGCTGAGTCGGGGATGTGAACAAAACCACTGAAGCAAAAAATTTGTCAGAGCTGTTTTCTTTAGGATGAAGCCGTGGCGGGCCCCTTCCGAGCGTATGAACGGGTTTGGAAAGTGCCCTCTTTGCGGATGGCCCGTCATAGACGAGCCTTAACTGCCGCAAGTGACCCTTAGATTCGTGTCGTGTTTCCTGTATGTGTGCGTTTTTGGAAAGCGTGTGTGCAAAGCCTGTTTATTCAAAGCCGTTCAAAACAACATGTGTGTCTGCGCTGACGTGTGTGACGGTGATGATGAAGGAGGGATGTGGAGGGGGTTCATGAGTGGGCGATGATAAGTGGCATCTCACGGAGAAGCGAACATGATTAGTCAGGAGATAATCTGCTCGCCTTCGTCTGTGTGCAGCATGAGCAAACTCCAAAGAAAACACTCTACTGTTTTCTTTACTTTACTTTTCTCTCCACACGGTCTCGTTCACGCAAGAACACACACACACATGCAAAATGATTACCGAAAGTGAGGCAAGACATGACACAGGGAAGAGAGAGTGTGTTTTTAATACTAGCATCTACTATAATCATGTTTTTCCTCTGCCCCTCTCTGCTGTAGGTGAAGCTGTCATAATCAGGGTGTTGCTGTCCCAGAGCCACAGAATGTGTGGGACCATTGACGCCCCCCCCCCCCCAAACATTCCTTCCTTCAATTATGAAAATAATAATGGGGGGGAAAAAAGCCATAGATCCAAAAACCCTGGCCGGGGCAGTATTCACTCTTTCCAATCATTTTTGATACAACCATTACCCGTGTACTCATACATTCACACACCTGGGATATGGTCGTCCTCATGATAAATCTTTCCTACATGTCCATGCTGCTGGTATGGTTATATCTGCGCTGGCCTGGTAATCCAAGCTTGGAGTGTTTATACATGTGCGGTGGGCGCAGGCCACCACCACAGCTAAACGTTTACAATAATAGTCTCCAAGTGATGCCTGTTGTAATAAAAGTCAAGCGTCCCGCCTGGTGCAGTGAAAGCAATCTGTCGTGCTGATCTTATTATAGTCAAATTAAACTGTCTTGCCTGGGGCAGCGAGGCTGTAAACTGTGGAACTTGAATAAAAACACGAGCCAAGCCTGCTTGCCAAAAGGTTCACCACCATCGTACGCAGGTGTCTGGACTCGATGCACAGCCAGTTCTACGTGTGGAGACACTTTTTTTTTTCTTTTCCCCCCTCAAACATCAATCCAGCATAAATCTAGTCGTGTGTTCTGTTGTGTCTCTGTTATCGTGAGCAGAAAATAGGCCACAATTCTCAAATTGCCCCCACAGCAAGTGTTCCTGTGAAATCCAAATCTGGCAGATTTCAATCAGGAAGTGTGAGAGGGAAAATATATAAAGAAGAATCACTTTGTTGCAAATAGTTTAGCAACAGGAACAAAGTGCTGTTTCGTTCAGTTGCACTAATATTGTTCTGTCTAGTTCAGTGTGTCATAGCATCTGCAAGGTACATGTGCAGCGTGATCCTCTGCAGCCGCCATTGCTGAACAGTTTTTGAGTCTTGCTTCGCCGTCTTTGTTTCTCTGGTTTGTGTTGTAACTTGTATCATTTTGGAAGCAGATCCCTCTGAGAGGGAGCCAGATGTTTCTCTCTTTCTCTGCTCCTTAGTGACATGGCTTCATTCACTGTGCTTAGACCCTGCTCAGGTTTAAGAGACATGGAGGCATTACCACAGTGTCAATCACCACCTCACCACCCTGGGGAGATCCACTGCAACACACACACACACACACACACACACACACATTCACTAATCTGCTACGTAGAGTTAGTCATGGGTAACTGTAGCGTTGCAGTCTTGCTTTATGGTTATAGTTGGTTCTTCTCGCATTTATTGACTTTGACTTGTGGGTTAAGTAAGAAAATATGGCCCATCATAACCACATGTGAAGTCTCAACACTGCTGTTCCTTATTTTTCAGATTTATGGATCACACTGTAGATATTACTGTAGTCGCTGTAATGTAGAGTTTTTAGTGTTAAAGGCTTCTCAACCAGATTTAACATTTTAACTTCCACTCTGTCATGGTTCTGTTATAAAGGAAGGAAAAAGCTGTTGATTGGGGGGTGGATTGGGGGGATTTTTTGGTTTTTGTAAAGTTGTGAAACAGAAGCAAGCGAATGAGAATGATTCTATTTATGGGCTGAGTCAAAATGTGTAAATGTACCAGTAATTATTCGATATGTCGTAACATTGAATGATTCATCATCAAACATATTGACGGATAATAATCCCATAACATCACGTAATGAGGTGAAAATGAAAGGTTATAGTGAAGCAACGTATTTATGGTGTGTTCAGTGATTCTGGCAACATTGGAGCTGAAAGCAACAACATGTCACATTTCTGTGTTTTTTTTATTGCAACTGGAGTTATGACCGTACTTGCACTGGAGGCATCAATTAAAAACAAATCAGAAATCTTGCCAACATGCCAGACTTGATATTCAACGAGCTTTTATTTAGTCCTAGAACAAAAATTGGCTGTCAGAAATATAAACAGAATGAAGTGGTTCTTCTAAAACATCTTGAGACGTTTCCAAGGACACAAGTATAGGTTTTACCTCAGCATCACTTTTATTCCAACCCAAGTCTTCCTTTAGTGAAGAATAAAGATAAAAACTATACTCTTTTATAAATGGAAAGGATATTTTCACTCTTACTGGTTGAAGTTTAGCTACAAAAGGTGTCTTCTTTTTCTTTTTTCAAAGCACATGGCTTCTTGCAAACTTTCCAAAGATGGGTTTTAAAATTGTTCTGAAAACCCAATTCTAGAAAGTTTGGATGTTTTGTGGGAAATATAAACAAAAACAGAATGAAACAGAAACAGAAATATATCTCTCCTTTCTCTTTTGGGGCGGCTGTAGCTCGGGTGGATAGAGCTGTCGTCTACTAAACAAGAGGTCGGCGGTTCAATTCCCCTGACTACTTGTCGAAGTGTCCTTGGGCAAGACACTGAACCCTACATTGCCTCCCGATGTGCCCATCGGGTGTATGAATGCTTAGAAAACGCACCAAGTATGTATCAATATAGGTGCTGTATGAATGTGTTGAGTGAATGGGTGAATAAACATGTAGCGTCGAAGCTCTTTGAGTGGTCACATGACTAGAAAAGCGCTATACAAGTCAATTTACCATGTTATAACAACCTTGTATTGTCCTTTGGTATGGAAAGCTGGTACAAGTACAGTCCATTTACCATTTACAGATCTAATAAGTTGACATTTTGTGCACATTACAATACTGTTTATGAAAAATCTAATGAAATTTTTTTTTTTTTTTAAACAAAGTCTCATCTTGAATGTGTGAGAAGCATTACGTCTCAGAAAAGTAAGACTGGAAAAGTAAGTTATACCAATATGAAAACGATTGGAGAAATATGTAACTGATGAAATTAATTGACAACATGTCAGTAATGACAGAGCACCCCAGGGAGGCAGAGTCTCTCTGAAGTAAACATGGACAGATGTCCAGCCCGAACGATTATTTTCTTTGTTTTTATGTCAGTATATTGATTTGTTTTTAAGATCTAGGCCTGCAGGACTACAGATGTAAATTAGCCTGTTGGCAAATTCTGGCATTTTTAACTCATGTATGTCATGTTACTGATGCATTTGTCCCTGAATTGAATAAACCTTTAAAGTAATAGGAAGAGAAAAAGTTCCAGCTTATTATCAGCCCTCAGTTTAAAAGCCTTCATCTCTGATGGTATGGTGTGCATCTGTACCCAACTGGCATCTTGCACATTGCAAATGTATCATCAGGGCCGAAATGTATATACAGGTTTTAGAGCAACATCTGCTCCCATCCAGACAATGTCTTCTACGGGGAACACCATGCATATTTCTGCAAGATGATGCTTAACCAAAAACGGCATCTGTTATAATGGTATGGTTTCTCAGTAGAAGAGTCTGGTTACAGTCCAGAACGTCTTTGGCGTATCATTAAATGCAAAATATGACAAAGATCCAGGATTGTTGAGCAGCTAGAGTCCTAAATCAGAGAAGAATGGGACAATACTCTGCTCCCAAAAGAAGAACAGATGCTACACGGTGAAAAACATGGACCTGTTGGGATATTTTGGAGACATGTTGCTGCCTTCAAATTCAAGATAATAAGTTAATTGGGTTAAAATGGTCTTATTATTTCCAATATCAGATTTATTTCTTTGTCCAGGAAACCAGTACTGAAGACTTTATATTTATTATCAAATTTCTGTTGTACATAAACAAGACTGTACTCTAACCCTTACCCCAAGAACATTAATAAATGAGCTGATGGCTTCGGCCACTTCGCATAGTCTTTAAACATACCGCATAACGATCGCAGAGCTTTTCCACGCTCAGAAACCGAAAACGCTGTAAAAACCATCAACCCGAATGAACCTGTGATTAACTGACAGGACCGCCTTGGCAGAGCACCAGCAGTATCACTGAGGTATGCTGTGTTTGCTTACAAGTGTTAACCGCACTAGGAGATTGTCACAGACACAATACGAGCTCTCATTTCTCCGTGTGTGCATCTGTTGATACTTGTTGTTGGATTGAGAGATGATCCATGACAGCTACGTGACTGGCAGGCCACAGCAGAATGCCTCAAATGTCAGTTCCAGTGGCAGCAGCATTTTAATCCTGATTGCCTTTTACAACAAATCTTTGTCTGAGAGGAAAAGGCAGGATATATCTGGCTGAATGCATTAGGATACAATTATAATTCTTATTGTTTTTATTGAATTTTCGTCTCATTGCTCCGATTCTTGCCAAGATATTCATGTCTCAGTGTTTAAGCGTCTAAGATGCAATGACAAAAAACCCTTTGATAAGTAATGAAAACTATGTCTGTGCCGGTTTTCCTTCCATCTCGACCAGACAGGAAGTGAACACTCGGTGCTGAATATGTAACTATGCAGAAGAAGTGTAAGGTATCTCTGCAAAGGAAGAGATTTCATATGCTGGGCTTTGAATGGGTCTCTGTGTACGCAGCTTTGTATCCGCTCCCATGCGGTAAACTGGTAAGGGGACCCGGGCCGGACAGGTTGTGGTCAGCCTTACCGGGAAAGCAGAGGGTCTGAGAGGTGAGAGCTTTGTTGCTCTGGCTGCTGTGGCGGATAAGTGAGGTAAAGGTGAGGACAGAGAGTTCAGTGAAAACAGAAATAAAGAGGGGGGATGGCGAGATATGAGTGTGTGTTTGTGTTTGCATAAATTGGTAATGCAGTCTTGAGCTTGTACATCAGATCTTGTTGAAACCATATGATCAAATGACATCGTTAAATTGCAAAGCAGCTGTGATAGACGAGTCCAGAGTGCACTCCACCTCTAGTCCAACTGGAGCTGAAATAAGCACCAGCCCCCCCAGCCTGAGTGGGTCAAGATAAGAGACGATATATGGAAACATTTTAATGAATTGATGCTGCTTAGCTGGCTGATTGAGTGAATGAAGTTAAAATAGATCAATAAAAAATAAAATAGATTAATAAAAAAATGAATAAAATACCCAAGAATTAAATGAAAAATTAAATTGAAATAAAATGAAATACAAATTTATTTATTTTTTAAATAAAATGAATGAAATGAAAAATAAAATAAAATCAAAAAGAATAAATCCACGATCTGGATTTCATCAGTTACCTGATCTGGTTGTTTCAGGTCATTCTAAAGTTTAATTTTTTTTCTCAATGCAAGTACCTGAGGGAAAAAAAATTAATTAAATGTTTGTAATATTGCATTAGCTAACCAAAAAAGCATAATTTCAATAAGCTAATATAGATAAATGAGAAAATCAGGACAATGAGTCCAAAATCAGGTTCGGTCCAAAATCTTCTTTGGACCAACACGAGAAAAAAACACACTTAGTCATTGGTTTTCAGAACATTTAGAATGTGAATCTCAGTGCATTGCTTGGTGTCACCACTAGGGGGTGTAAAAGAGGGACATTTTCAACAGATTCTTACTACAACATCAAATCTAGCATCTCTAAAAGCATCCTTGCTGTATATAAAATGATGTTTAAAAAAAACAACTTTCTGGACTAGATGTTATCAAGCCTTCTATACTCTGCTTTAACCTCAGTTAGTCCCAGACTCTTCCCCGCTGGAGTTGTGTGTGTGTGAATATAATTGAGTTATGTTGTTGAACAAGCAGCTGGAGAGTCAGAGGTTCCACTTGTGGTTTCGCCAGGTTGCTGGTAGATCGTGGGATAGTTTGGGTCAGCAGACTTTTCTTTTCCCCCATGTGCTTCATGATCTATCCATTGTCTTTCTTCCAGATCAGTGCACCACTCTTCAAGTCATATAACTCATTTTTACAATGCTTCTAACTTGATACATCGTATTTTCATTACTTGGTTTCAAACAACATATTCTACATGTTCTCCAGCTGGGGTTGGATTACAGTTGTTTAGGCTGTTCCTTCCTGGAAATATTCCTGCTACATGTTTCTTTGACATCGTCTTTCCGTTGTGGTGAGAAAAAGTATTGGGAGATAAAGGAAAAGCACTCTGCTGCCATGCATAGCAGAGAAAGCCTTTCCATTGATATTTAAAACTTCAAGCAGAGCACTTCCCCTTCCCGAAAACCCTTCCCGGCCACAGGCCTCCTTCAAAGACTCGGCCACTCTGCAACGGTCCAACCCGGCATGCCGACCCCTGCTCCGATGTTCCCGCCCTGGTGAGAGAGGCGGGTGGAGCTGGGTTGGACTTGAACTCAAGCAATTGTCTTCTGCTAACCTTTCTGTGTGTGCGTCTGTGTTTGTGTGTGTGTCCACGTGGGTTTGTCGAAGCATTTAAGGCCATTCGACAGACAGAGCTAAACTCGGAGGCCCACACAGTGGGAAATGGCTGCTGTTAAGGTAATAATGCACGGATAATATTTAGGGCAGTGGCTTTGGAAAAAGATTGTGTCTACGCTGAATTATTTAGAAAAAAAGTAGAAAACTTAAACATCTCACCTTGCATCTCACATATCAGCTGGCACAAAAAAATGCTTGTCAAGTGCTTATTTTTCAAGAAGAAGAGCTGAGATATCAGGAAAACATGAATGGAAATGGGTCTGCCACTATTTAATGCACAAATTGCCTGTTTGCTGCCTCAGTACAGCAATCTTTGGAGTGTCGTAGTTCTGTCCGACCAGTATCAGAACTACATTGGCTATCTGGAGCTATTTTGATAGTGATAGACGACAGAGATTAAATTCCCATCACAGCCCGGAGCTCCTCAACACACACCTCTGTTATGCACGCTGTGATATCTCTTCCCAATAAGGACAAGCGAACATGCCATGATCTTAAGATTGATGACTGGTATTAATGTGGATTATGGGCTGTGTGTATGTGTCTGTTTATAAGCAGCTGATTTATTTTCGTCTGCATGCAGCACTCGTGTATTATCTGAAAACCTGCGGCACATTCCTTGTGCAACACACAGAAACACAGCCAGGTTTGGATGTTAAAGCGGGGTCACTTGTGATTGTAATGTACAGTACCTTTTGCGTGTGTTCTTGATAAGCATCAGGGTTTTGATTGATCAACTCTTGTTCCCTTAACTCCCTTACGTGATTGGACTTGACCAGTACTCATGAAAATACGAGCCTGTGTGCTGATTTATGTACTTGAATCTTAGCCAGTTCTTTCTTAATGTGAGTATAATAGTTTAACAACAAACTCTAATAACAGTGTGGCAATGCAATATGTTGCCCCGCCTCTTCTGTTAGCTATACCAATGTTTTATTTTTCCTTTTGACTTATCACCTCGGAGAGTATTTTAAGAATGCATGAGAGAAGTAGAAATGAAGCAAGTGGTGTTTTGTGAAAGGAAAGAGAGGGAACAGGAGGGAGATGACGAAAGACATGGAGGAAGGTGTGGAGATAAGAAATAGCTAATGTCTCTAATCTGCTCCAGATGAAAGCTGTCGGTGTGATGGGGTTGGGAGGGATGGGAAAGGTTGGCCACTCCTACATCACACCATCTCTTATGGGCCTCCTCGTGTTCTGTGACAAGCCATCACCATAGAAATGGAGAGAAACAACACACATGCGGTGACAAACATGCACTGGAGCGAAGGTGGCTCATCAGTTTCGTTCACCCAGCCCTGGGAGTGTTGTCAGTTTGCTTTAGCAGCGTGCCAGGAGGCCGGCGAGGAGGCTTCTGCCGGTTTCTGTGTCGTCACAACATTCTTATTTTTGACATGCAATTTTCTTGCAAGGAAAAAAAAAAACACCGGGGTGTGACAAAAAATTCTTCTTCTACTGTAAAACTGCCATCTTTTTGGTATTTTAGCCGCATCATATACTCTAAGTAAAGATTTCTGCAACTCCAGAAGTGTTTCTATCTAATGTTGCACATTAGTTCAGACATTGTTGGTAATAAGAATGGGAATTCTTACTATTAAGTACTAACATAGCAAACATAAACAATTGCTCACATGAACAATCAGCTGTTTCTTCTTTCATAGAAAAGAAAAATCCTCCCTTACATCAAAGAATGATCACAATGTAACCAGTTCAAACAGGTTCCTGAATACCTTTTACCATTTTTGTCTGATATCTGACCAAGATGATGAGTTTTACTACTTTGTACAGACCTGTATAACAATGCCCGCATCACCTTCTACCGATGACTTGAGATGAAAACAAGCAAAATTCATTTTTTATGAAGCACTATTTCAAAAAATTGGCCTAAAAAAATTATCTTATCAGTTGAATCCTCTCCCAGAGAAGGAGACTAAACCTTGTCTTGGGATTCTACGTCCACGAGAAGTTTAATCCTCATCTGTAGGAACAAGCTTAGGTTAGAATTTCACTGTTTACATGGAGCAGGTCAGCAATCAGATTTCTTTAGTTTCTTTTTCTAAATTCATCCCCTCATTTGTTTTGGCTGAGAGTTGTGACTTGTGACCACGTTTGCACATGTGCCCCCATGTTTTTCGACCACATCTGGTTTAGTTTCATTTAGTTTAGTTTATTAAGATCCCCATTAGCTGCAGCAAAGCCACCGCTATTCTTCCTGGAGTCCAACAGAATTTTATATAATCCAAAAAGAAGACATTAAATCAGAAACATTATAAAAGCATAACAAAGCCCACAACCAAGTGAACTTCCTTACATATTAATATACACATAATGGGACACTTTATCATGTGACCTCATGCATTATCCTCTTGTCATACCAAAATAACATATATCCGTATAAATGTGTGTATATGTACGGATATAATAACATATATCTGTACATATACACATTTATTCAATGGTCACATGTGAAATTCATGTGCTTTTTCCGTGAGGGCAGTGAGTTTTCTTTTGGAGTCGCAGAAGGATTTATCCAAGAATTTGAGTGCATGTGCTGATGATTCCCAGAGTCTGACGGTTTTAACTTTGATGCATGAAACCGAAACACTTCCTTAATGTTTCATTTTAGCTTTTGAGTCTTTGCAAATCCTACATAACATGGCCCTGCAAACATTTCTGCTTCATGCTTGCGTGTCCATTTCATCCTGCAAGTCCTCAAATCAAAACCACTAAATAAATAAATAAATGAATTGTTCATAGCTTGAATATGACCCATAGGGGTGTTTGCAAGTTTGACACCCAGACATGCTGTTTTTTCACGACTGAATTATGTTCAGTTGATAACATTTAAGCACTTTTGTCCTTTCCTTGTTGGGTTTAGGTGATAAAATCATTTGCTCAGGCTCAGAAATCAAAACTAATTGCTTAGGGATAGAAATCATCACGCTAAGGACTGAAACACACCCTTTGTGCTACCATCACCTTCATAGAAACCAGTTCTACACTTTACGTGCAGTTGCTCTTCACCAGTGGAGCGTGCATTTGCTTTTATGCTGATTGTTGTTGATTGATGTTTGCTGTTTTTGGGAGGAGTACGTTTTCATATCTGTGGTTCAGCATTTTCTTTCATTACCAAACAATGAAAACTGGTTTGTAACTCCAGTTGAGTGAGAAAAGGGGCAGACCATGTTGGAGAGAGTGTGTGTGAGCACTGTTATTAACTCAGAGCCTGGATTGTTTAGTGGAAGCATCACCTCTGTTTAAGGTAATGTGCAATATTCAGGGCAGGAGTGTCAAACATATGGCCCAGGGGCCGAAACCGGCCGGCAGGATGAATGTGAAAATGACATAGAAGTCATTATGTGCAATTTCTTCATGAAAATAACTTTGTTTCTTAGTTTAAGGTCATTTTTTATGTTTAAATATAAAACGTTTACAAGTCAGGATAATTTGTTATATTCTTTATATCTTTCTTACTTAATAGATCTGACTTCTGTCTCTATGATGAGTTAGTTCAGGTGGTCAGGATTACTACACAAAGGTGGAAATCTACACACATGTACATTTAGAATAACCTCTAGCTCTTCAAAAGTTACAACAATCATAATGTGAAGTTCTGCATTCTTCAATTTCAGATACCTGGGATTAAATGAGATTATTAAATTATTAAATGTTTTGGAATGTTGTAGATCCATGGTGATTTGTAAATTGTAATGTACACATTGAGTAAATGTGTAATATATAAGATAAAAAAGATGAAAAATAAAGAGGGATAAAATGAAGAAAATTGTTTAAAAAATCTATGAAAAAATTTTTATACAGTAATATCTACTTAAAAAGATATACAATATTATTTTATATGAAAAGTTTAAAAATATAAAAAATGGTAAAATTGATTTTGATATGTTTATATATAGGCCTGTATTTTATACACAAATATAATATTTCCAAAAAATTTAAATTGAAACTGCACTTATTTTTATCAATAATTTTCAGGTTGTTAATAATGTTTTATATAATGATAGTTCATTAAATGTTAACATCTTGATAATGTCCTTGTACTTCTATAGACTAAAACAAAGGGTAAAAAAGGTCTGATGTCTAGTTCTGTGCTAGAGATGAGCTTCATTCTACACAACCTACTTTTTGCTGTTTGCTTCTAGAAAACCTGAGGATTCCTTTTGTTGGGTTTTACTTTTTTTTTGGATTCAAATTTCTAATTAAAAAAAACAGCAAAAAGTGTCAAGTTTTTTTTTCAACTTATGGTTGGAGATTATTTTAAAACAAGGATGCAACCATGTGTAAAGACTCGTCCTTTTATTCTGCAAAACTCGTGTCACAAAATGCATTTACCCTTATTCTGGCTTGTGTATAAAAAGATAATAAAAATCAAATTGTTTCCCTCTGGTGTCTGTCATCCTGCTCCCATCACTCTCCTGCTCCATCCTCCATCAATGCTCAGCTCTTGATCAGTACTTTCCCCCCCTTACCGACCAGGGCAACACACACCCTGTAAACACTCCTAAACAGACACTTTCAGTCACTTTGCAGGACAGACGAGAAGGTATTTATAACCAAACAGGCTCCATGTAACTACCCGGCCATAACCTGGATCCGGCTCGTTTCTCTACGCACACACAGCTGTTGAGCTGCTTCTGTCCAGGGGGTCCTGGGTGGGCCAGGATGGGCTGACTGGTGTGCAAGGGTGGGGTAAGAGTGTGGAGAAATGGGGAAAAAGGAGGGTGTGTGAATCCGAGCTTGATCCTGGTCATATGGCTCTGTGACAGCTGCCAGGGCAGGCCGAGTGTGTGGAGGTATGTGTTATTGTTGCCAGCTGTGGTTTGTGTCTCTATCCATGGAAGTGTTGGCTAATGCATATGCATCTATATGTGTGTGCGTAACAACAGAGGTAGCACCTGTGAGGATCAGGGAGTGGGGTGTGTGTTGGTGGCTTCCTCTGCTCACAAGGACAGCATTCATCAAGTGAGTGGTGCAGGATGGGTGGGTGGAGGTCGACAGGGGCGCTGCCAGATGTAAGTGGGGCACATGAGAGGAGTAAAGGAGGATTGGGGGGAGGAGGGTTATAGGTGGAGAAGAATGTGCCAATTTGTTAAGTCCTTCCTTTGCCCACCCCCACCTTCTCAATTCAGGGATGATGCTGGGTGCTGATTACAGCCAAATGGAGCAGCAGCAGCTGGAGGTGGAGTGGGAAAAGGTGGTGGTGCAAAGAGGAGCAGTTTGGTCCTGACAGGGGGTCTCAGATGTGGGAGGTCCTTCATCACCTCTCCTTTGAAAGTCAACTTTGATGTAATCTGGTCCTGGTGTGCTGATTTAAAAAAGAAAAAAAAGAGAGTGTGAGGAGTAACACTGGAACAGGGACAGAAAGAGAAGTTTTATCTCTAGCTGGGGACACTGCTGGGATTTACTGGTTCGTCTGTAATAAAAGAAAAGAATCAGTTCAGGTAGACGACTCATGGAAGTATGTTGGAGTGGTGTGACGGCGTTCTAGCTGTCAGGGTTCTGTTCAGGCTTGTAACTTGTCTGTCTCTGGGAAAATTTAGAAGAGACACATGAACTCTAGACACACAGTTAAGTTCTCATACAATTCTCGTTTAATTTAAGCCAGATTTTTGAGGCTTTATCAAAAGATCAGGATCTAATAAAGAAATAAATAAGTCTTTCTAAAAACTTTTCACTCAATGTTCTTTACTGTTGAAATTTCTTGCAAAAGCTCTATTTTTGGTGCATAATAACTTTTTTTTTTTACCTCAACAAAGGGATCAAAACAACCTTAGATTTATTTTCTGCAGGTGTGTGTGATTGTAATGAAATTTGTCCTGCTGAGAATTTCTCTTCATTTGACCCTGGAAGCTTAAAGAGGCTGATGTCTCACTGAAGTTTGGATGGGACTTCAAAATGATGTTGCTCTCATCTGCTCCTATAATAAACCTCATTTGTCTATTTACTATCTCCAGCTGGCTGTAGTGTAAAAACTCTGTGCCGGTGTGCACCCCCCACCCCACCCCCACCCCACCTGACCTCAACCTGCTGCAGTATGACCTGTTGTCATGTTTATATGCGTGTTTATGATTGCAGGGAAGCAGTGATTGAGTGGTGGTAAATGCCTGCAGGGTAGATCAGGTGATTGAGGGAAAGAGCTGCTTCTTTTCTTGGGCGACTTTTCCAAGCAGTTCCTGTTTCCTCTCCCTGATCCAACGCCGAGGGAATGGGGCACACGAACGCACCTCTGCCGTCTGATCTTCCGATAAACACTCATGGACATGTGAATACTTTTAAAAAGAAAAACACGTTGACGGATGGGACATCACCAGACTGTTGTGTTCTCTTAGAGGCCCAGTGTGCATTTCAAACGTCATGGGAAGATTGTGCGGAGGTGTTTACCCTGGTGGTTGTGCAAGCCTAAGATAATTTTCAGTAACAGCTGAAAATGACAAAGATTCTTGTTTATTGAATTTAAAGCCAATAAAAGTTGAGTTTTAATGGTGTGCTAGGGATAATGTTAGCATCTCCAGCGAACGGTGCACAAAAAAAGTCTTTAAATAAGAAGGAAAAAACTTCAAAGGAGGAAAAAAAAAGTTAAATATGTTTTAGTACAGGTTTAGTAAAAGTTGAATAACGAGTGAATAGAATAGAGATCAAATGATTTCTGATTGGACGAAGGGGAATTATGGTTGGGCAGTAAAAATACATGATTAGATAAAGATATAACACACACACACACAATTATTTGTGGGCCTCAGTAACGTGAACAAACATGAGACTGAGCTGCACGGCCTGTTTTCCTACAACAAGATTTGATTGACGCCTTTTTGGTGATGTCATTTTGTTTTGACCTCCAGCACTGATGCAACGCATCACTTCTTTTAACAATCATCAATTATCGCATTGAAATAATTGATAGATTCATGTTTAATTGTGCATTTTAATTTGAACCTTTTCATATAATGCTGTGAAAGTTACGAGACATTTGGATGGAACCAGCAGTGACTGATTACCTGAAAGGTGCTTTTGGTTTTTCTTTTGTGTTTTTATGGCCAGAAGGTCGTTCTGAGCCGAGTTGATTTATAATCAGAAAGCGTTTCATAAGAAAATTCTAAGTAAAAAAGTAAGTTAGTAAACTTTATTTAGATAGCTCCTTTCAAGATATAAAGTCACAAAGTGTTTCACAAAGAGCCTACAAATGCATAGAAACAAGTGTAATGAATAAAAAGCAGATTTCTAAAAGGATATATTTTTAACTGGCTTTTAAAAGCGACCACAGAGTCCACCAGTCCAAAGGAAGAGAGTTCCAGAATCTGGGGGCCACTGAACAGAAGGCTGTCTCCTTTTGTTGTTTGGGGTACCATCAGCAGGCCCTGGTCACAGGACCTCAGGGACCTGCCAGGGAGATATGGCTGCCAAAGCCCTCTGATATAACCTGGTGCCTGTCCAGGAAGAGCTCTCCAAGTCAGTAAAAGAATCTTAAACTGCACTCTTAAATAAACCAGAAGCCAGTGCAATTCCATAGGGTGTAGAGTTACATGTAAAAACTTGGAGGATTTTCTCAGAAGCCTGGCAGCAGCATTTTGAACAACTTGCAACTGTTCTTGGGACGTTTTGCTAAGACGTGTGTAGTACTTTTGTTATAATCCAATCGTAATGAAACAAAAGGATGTGTAAGTATTTCCAGTTCAGGACGTGACACAATGGAGCTTAGTTTGTTAATATTTCCCAGATGATGAAAACAGGAAGGAACCAGAGACTTGACATGTGCATCCAAAGTAAGACCAGAATCAAAGGTTATGCCAAAGTTGCAAACAGAGGATTTTTCCAAAGAACCAAAAGGTCCAAGTGTTGATGAGACACACTAAAGATTCTTCTTGAGTTTTGATCTTGAACAAAGCATTTGAATATGTCACCCTTGACTGAATGCTTAGTTTTAAAAGTCAACAGATAAATAATTTGTTTGTTACAATTTACAGATTTTAGGGCTGCGGTAGGTTTTCTCACTGACGCCCCCCTAACAAAGGCTAATTCGGCATCCATCTCGCATCCCATCTCTACGCCACCCAGTAAATTCAGTCCGATGTCAACTCGTCTTGTCTCTTATTCTGTCCCTTTCTCGTTCTTTTTCTTCCTTTCTCCAATAATGACCTCTTGCATTTCTTTGATAAATCAGCCATAGTTCTCATCCAAAAGGTCCAGTGTGTTGATATCCAGTTATTGGCGTGTGATGCAGTGCCATAAAGCAAAACACAGCTGTCACAATGCCCTGGGCTGAAAAAAATAAGTTGTGAAGTGCGGTTTCTCAGCCTTGCGATGCTGCAGGGCAACGAGAGCTGTTAGCGTGCAATCAAAATGTGTCAGAAGCACAGTTTTAAGGTTGGAAACTCATGTAGGGATGCTTTAGAAATTAATAGAAAAGTAATATTTTCCTCCATGTTTTGGTGAAATTTTGACTCTTAGCGAGGGTTCGAAAGACCCTTTGATACATTCTTGTCATCACTAGGTATGTAACTTCTACCGAGGCTCTTCGAGAAGACGTGTCTGGCAGTAGTACTGGGAATACTGACTGAATATAATGATGAGTGTTGGACTGTAAACTGATTGCATTGGCTCAGACTTTCTTCATATTTCCTGCGTTTTGTTGCCCTGAGAAATGAGTGGGGCAGGAGCGTTGGAGTGGCTGGCCACCACCTGCTCACATCAATGTCATCAAGAGAAAGCGATGGAGACAACAGGAGAAAGACTGAAAAGAGGTTAAGAGGAGTGCCGGGAGGCAGACAGGGACTTTCCAGACTAGGCTGCATAAATCCTGAGTTTGACAGTCAATCTCCAGCTCTCGGTCTACTTGCCCTGACACACGCTCTCACAGCACATATCTCTCCACACATGCACTTGAAACCCTCCCACATCTACATCTGTCTCTTTCAGATCCACCTGATCTGTGTACTTGTATTTGTTCATTGCCATAGCTGCAGCAACACTTGCACTAACTTAGCTGAGGACGCCTGTAATTAGACACAAAAATGCAGCGATTGAGATGTGATTGTAATGATGAGTGAACATCAGTGGGGGAGGATTAGTGGGTGGATTCATGTCATGCCATGTGCAGATCCCAAATTTGAAAAATTAATGTTCACTGCGAATTCTCCTTTATGTTTAAGGCACTTAAAGTTGGTTTTGTAAATCCCATCTTTAAAGCTCTCCCTCTAAAGAGATCCGTGCTCAGCATCACATCCTGTGAATGTGTCGGAACTTTTATCTGTGCATACAGTGAACAGCCACAATAAAAGAAACACCTGAGCAAATGAGGGATGAAATCTGTGGTGAAAAACATGCTGGAGCAGTTGATTTTGTTTCTATGAAAAGAGGCTGCCTTGAGACAGAAAACTAATCTACAAGTTGTCATCACTGTCTGGAAAAAAGTCATTTGAATTCACGTCCAAACCATCCTTCAGAAAACTGCTGTATTATTAGACTTTAGATTAAACTGCCCTGCGATGGACTGGCCACCTGTCCAGAGTGTACCCTGCCTCTCACCTTGTGGCTTCTGGGATTGGCTCCAGCCCTTCACGACCCTGCATAGAATAAGTGGCTTTGGAGGATGGATGGATGGATGAAACTTCCTTTTATACAAATGAAGGCTGCATGGCTAGAAGTCCACTGCAAGAATTTGATCAAGTAGCTTGTTGACTATTTTTTGGAATTCAGAAACTTTACCTGTCATCTTACTTGGAGGATTTTGGACCAAAGGGGTTTAATTTCCTGCTAAGACTTTCTCAAAATCACTAGATACCATCATTGACTTTTTATTTGGTTACATTTGCATTGCAGATAAGTTAAAGTAGCATAACGTGGTAGGCGAGTCGAATTTACATCATCATTTTTCCATTATGTGTCACCTTACTAGCCCTAGGCTACGCTGGCGTTACATCCCTTTGTTTGACGTTTTTAGAAACTAACGTCAAGAGCTGCTATTTATAATGGTGACATTTAGCCAACGGTGAAAGTTTTGTTTTGTACCGGTTGGCCTTACATAATCAAACCAACCACTGTAAAGTTATGACGAATGTAGTTGACTTTATCCTGGGAAAGTTCTCATTTTGAAGTAGGAACCTTTTATATATTCTCGTTTAAGGAGTTATATATGCTGTAAGCCTTCCTGCAGTGATTTTATGAACAATAACTATTGGATATTTTAAACAAAGATGTAAAAAATTTCCAATTACTTTCTGATAGCCCAATGATTATGAAAGACTAAGCTTCCGCAAATGAGAGTAAATCTGAGACAAATGAGGACTAAGTGAACGCAGAACTTAATTTATTGCTTGCTTGGACATGATTATGAACCAAAGCAGATCATTGACATTATGGGCGGCTGTAGCTCAGGTGGATAGAGCTGTCGTCTACTAAACAGGCGGTTCGATTCCCCTGACCTCCCTTGGGCAAGACACTGAACCCTACATTGCCTCCCGATGTGCCTGTCTGGTGTATGAATGCTTACACCAAGCACCAAGTATGGTCCAGTATAGGTACTGTATGAATGTGTTGGGTGAATGAACACGTAGTGTCAAAGTGATTTGAGTGGTCACTTGACTAGAAAAGTGCTATACAAGTACAGTCCATTTACCATTTACCAAGGGGTTTTCTTTACATGTGAGGGAAGAATGGAGCAGAGGATCAACAGGCAGATCAGTGCAGTCTCTGCAGTGATGTGGGCTCTGATGTGTGTCTTACGGGGTGAAGGAGAAGCTAAACCAAAAGCTGAGTCTCATGATTTACCGGTTGATCTATGTGCCTACCTACACCTATGGTCCCAAGCTGTGGGAAGTGACCAAAAGAACGAGATAAGCCCCGGAAATAGCTTCCTCTGCAGGGTGTCTGGGCTCTCCCTTGCAGATCAGATGAGATGAGTGAGAAGCTCCGTCATCCAGGAGGGGCTCAGTGTATTAACCACTGTTCCTCCACATCCATAGGAGCCAGATGAAGTGACTCAGGCATATGGTTAGCATGCCTCCTGGACGCCTCCCTGGTGAGCATGTCCCATCAGGAGGAAATTCCAGGGAAGACCCAGGACACACTGGAGGGACTACATCTCTCAGCTGTTCTGAAGACGCCTTAGGATCTCAGATGAGCAGGAAGTGACTGGGAAAAGGGAATTATGGACTTCCCTGCGGATAAGCGGGAGAAAAAAGACGGATGGATAAATCGAAATTATCCATGGCACATGCATGCTGCAGCCATAAATTCCCCTGCATAACCAACACATGGCCACAATTTATCTCATTCCCATGCACTAGTAGTCCATAACCATGGATTAAAAATTTTCTATTGAAGTCTTTCACAGCTGTGTATGAAGCCAATAAAGTAATTTCACTTCTTGTTTTCTTTGACACTAATTTCCCTCATTAATAGGACTAAAACCAGCCGTGTTACGAATGTAAACTGTTTTAGTTTATTGAGTGGAGACGGTTGATAAACTTCCTCCTGATGCTACAGTATCGTATTAAAGCCTTTTAAATCATGTTAAATCATTCATGAACATTGATTTACAAACTCCAAATAGATTTGAGTCTAATTTAAGCCCATCATTTGCTTAAAGATCTCCTGGCATGATGAGGGCGTGTTTGTCTGTGTTTTTATTATTTATGCTGTGTTATTTTAAGAGTACTGATATGCGAACAATGCTTGGAAGCATTGCCGTACTGTTAAAAGTTCTCATGTCAGGTATTCATACCTGCACTGATACCTGGTGTTGCTAAGGCTGGGGAGTGATGTTGTTATTGTGATCTATTTTACCAACACAGATGCATTCCAGCTGCATGATGCAATATCCTAAAAGCAAGCCTCTGTTTCACTGTTTTTATCACTCAACTGTTGACGTTCTACAGTACAACTCTCATTGTTTTCTTTTTTTATAATTGCATTGCGTCTGCGTTTTAGGAAAAGGCCTTTTGGCACAGCGTGAGGAAAAAATAGTGCTTGTGTTTTTCTAAAAGGTGCACAGACAAGCTTGGGTAACACACCTCTAACAAGATAGAACTGGAGATGGAGAGACTTCCCTTGAAGTTTCATCAGAACACGGCAACACGAGGATGGAGATCCAGCTCTGTTTGGCGAGTGGGCTGTTCGCGTGGGCTCGCATACAGCAACAGTAGCTTAGGCTACAGTAGGAAGTTGATGAAAACATGGAAAATGAACATCATGCTGTGCTCCGCTGCTACACTTTCTGTTATCCTCTGTATTACAGAGAATTTATGGTAATATTCGTGCTGACTTTGAACTGTTATGTTGTTCCAGATCCAGGGCTGGATGATGTATCGAAACACTATTGTTATTGCAATTTCTATATCAATGTCGAAAAGATAAGCTCTACATTGCCAAGAATTTGTCTTGAAATGGAATAAGGACACTTTTATTAATGAAGGCTACATTTCACTTTTAGGAAATTCTGCTTGAATTGAAGAGAAATTGAATGAAATCTGTTGTTTCTTTAGCTAGGCAGTTATTTTTCCTGAATTGGTTTTATATAAACAGTTATAGATTGGACTAATGTGGATCATAAAATGGAATTGTTTTAATTAAATGACTGGTTGAACTATAATTGGATTGGATTTTTAAACGTCCCTATTGCAAAGTTCACTTTAATCTGAATTGAACTGAACTTTGTAATAGACAGATGATCTTTCATTTAACTCATTTGACGCTTAACATTATTAACAGTTTGTAGTCTTTTTGCCTGACACAGTCAACGAGTCCACGTTCTAAATGTTGCATGTTCTAGCGATGCCAAGGATGTATGTCATTTCTTCTAAATACTCCAGTAGATTATGCATAAGGATTATCTCATTTGTGATACAACTTGAACTGTAGCACAGCTGCAGGAACTTTAGGCTGTTCTCTCTTAATGGTGCCGATCAGAAGTTAACTTGTATAGTTTCTTCACTAAAACTGCTTCACCTCACTATTAGTTGTAGTCTGCCTAGTGCTGCAGAGTAATATGACTGTAACAAGGCTTCATATTTGCATAGAGAAGGAGGGTATGTTACTGTTACTCAGTCATTGTCAGGCAGTGTGTGGGTTCCCAGGACAGATCTAAACCATACTCCCCTCGAGGGAACTCGGCCTGTTTGTCTTTGCTCTGTTAACACACGACTGCTCTAATTTCAGTTGGCCTATAATGTGATGAGTAAAGGTGTAATTGACTGTGGTTTCTCTCCACAAACTCCCACCCCTGCTTGTGCGCACAATTACACATACACACACTTTCTCTCCCGACTCTTTCTCTGTCTTCAGCACCTACGGGGCATCTCGGTGATTTCTTTATTTGGGTGTTTAGAGTTGGCAGGAATGTGCTGGAGTTGCAGTGTTTTTTCTAAAGGTAATCCACTGTGATGAGAAAGTGACTCAGATGGGCACCCGGCTGCTTGCACCAGGCTCTAGTCAGCTTTCCTCAGTGCTAAAAATATAGAACATATTTACTTATCATGACGGTGCCTCTTTGATTTGGTTTTGCTGTTGATGGTTTTTTTTGCTCTGACAAAAGAAAGAGCTCATTAGCTTTTGTAGAGAAGGTGCAAATTAAGGGAGAGAGAACCACTTCATCCTCCTTATTTATTCTGATAGTTTTCAAGCCTTACATTAAGAGAATGGCCACAGGATGACTCATATGATAGATCACACATACATTCCAAACATACTGAGTACTAGGGAAGAATTGGACTTTCGCCGTATTAAATCTGATCGCTTCCTCATAAAAACTGTGCAGTTTAGTCTTTTAAGACCCTTGTCTGACTCATGCAACATGTTTCCCTGCAAATCTTAATAAACTTAGCAGAAACTTGACTATCTCAGCAACATAAAGGAAATGGTTAGTTGAACCAGCAACATGCACAGACACAGGCTTTTATTTAAAGTCGTGGAAATCTGGGAAATGGCTGCTACAAAAGCTGATGAGATCCAACAATATTTTTTCTGTTGAAAAACTGTATCTGTAAAAAAGGAATAAATAAAAAAATACAATAGTTGCTTAACCTTAACCTTGGCTCCGGGTGTCCATCAGGAGGCAGAAGACAAGTATCAGACTGTGTACAACAGGGTTTTGAACAAAGTTTTTACTATAAAGTGATGCAGAAGGTCTCAAACTATCAAACATGATACACACAGCATTATAGGGTTAAAAACTATGAAGTTCACATTATTCACAATATTTCTACTGTACTATCCATTGAAGCAGACTAAGGATTGTTTAAAGTGCCAGTCTGAAAAACAGTTAAAATATGGCCGAACCTTCTGTCACATGACCCGTAGGTTTCTGAAGAGGTTTCTGAATTAAGGCTCGTTCGGCGGTTTCCACCGTCGCCATCTTGGCAGCATCACAAGTCTTGTGACTCCAGAAAAATATAAAAGTGGGCGACGAGGTGGCGCTGAGAGGGGGGCTGTGAGCGTGGGCATGGACGATTGACACCCATCAAACTCTGAGCTGCTTGTATCTAGCAGAACTAACGGGAGCTGACCAGCTAACAGATGTAGACGGGCTAAAGCTAAGCCACGCTGTTAGCCGGCTAGAAAACCGTCGCTGTGCTACCCTCTGCCTCCTTGCTACTGGATATCTGACACCTGTCAATCAAAAGGACACACCCCTAATTATAAAGAATTTCAAGATTAAATAACATCTAAACGGATGAGTTATAAAAAAAAAAAAAATTTACTCTCCCCAAAATCATGAAGATAAACTTGACATATAAAACCTAAAAAAAAAATTGTACCACGCTGTAAACATGTTTATTAGCCTTTTTAACATGGAGTCTAAGAAGATTGACTCCCTTTTGGAGCCAGCCTCTAGTGGAGGAGGGCGGAACTGCAATTTTTGGCACTTTCACATAGGCTTCACATTTCTCCGCCAGAGGTTGCAGCTTGGTGAATACACCCTTAGGATTTTATTGCCTTGAACTACACCTGATTTGTGGTATCCCATGATAATGTGATTAAAATAAAAATATCCTGTATTTTATGTGTAAAACTGATAGATATATGACTGTACAGTATGACCTCCACTTATATGACTGATGAATTCGTTAAGAAAAAGTGTAACCAAATTGCTCAACTTGAGTATTCTGAACAAATGTGTTTCTTATTGTTGAGTGATTAACATGAACTCAGTTTTCCAAACTTACACCAGAGTCCAACATTCCTCTACATCTGTATATATACAACTTAATGCTACATTTTATCCTGTATATAAGGCCATGCAGGTATGCAGAGGCCACGGCTGAATAAATGCAGCTCATATTTATACATCTGTCACGACATAAAGGAACACGCCAGTATAAGTGAGCGCGCACATGTGCACACATACATGTTGAGTCACATTCCACAGTGTCAAGCATGCATTTCAGCAGGCCCCTGTGCGAGCAGGAAAGAAATGAAACCGCCAAATGCAGCACGTATGTCCTGGACATTTAGAAGCTTTTCAAACCCATGGCTTGCTTTGGGTCGGGATATTTGCTCGGCGGTGGACCCCCAATGCTGACAGAGCCTGGCTAACTTCCCAGAACAGAACAATATCTGCCAGGTTGTCTGAGGGGCCCAGCAGCCCTCCCCCCCCCGACACAATCACACAGTCACACACACACACCCAGAGCGATGTACACAAACGTCTGGCCTTTAAACCGTCAGCGCTCAGGCTAGGCCTTACATAATGACAGAGAATGGAGGCATTAAGGCAATTTGTTTGATTTAAGTTGTCAAGGCATCCTGGACCCTGCCCTTCTCAGCTGGTTTTGATACCCGCTGTGTGTGTGGGTGTGTGTGCGTGTGTCATGCACTTCATCGGTGGAGGAAAAACAAGATGAATGGGCTCAAACATGTAGAAATCTGGACGGAGGCGGGTTCTCAGTGTGGGACTAAGCAGCGTGAAATAAGACTTCTGAGATACAGAGAGACTGCAAGACTTCTCTTTACATCCTCTTTCTCCTTCTGTGTGTTTGATTCTTGTGTGCAGTTGTTGGTCGCTTTGAAAAGAGTGAAGTTGTGTGGTTGGAGGTACCCAGAGTTTTCTTGGATGCACATGTTATATGAGACTTGCAATACTGTGAATTTAATGTTTAGGATTTTGTGAAATATTAGTCCAAATCTGACTGTCTCTGCAGGTCTAAGACACGGGGTAAAATGGGCAAATGAAATTGTGTCTGGGTCTCCCACAAAAGCCTGCATAGACAATTAAACTGGGAAGCTGCATTAACTCAAAAGATGCTAATATAACTATTTTTCTGTTGCACAACTTTAAGTGAACAGATTTGAACAAGTATTGTGGATATTAAAAGTGAAGTGAATGAAACCGAAAGCTGAGATTAATCAACCAGTCAGACATGTTTAACACGAAAGGCCCCGTCCCAAAGGTTCCGGGTATTCTCAAAAGTGTTACCGCCCCACTTGGGCTGTTTTCGAGGCGTTAAATATCTCCCCCAAGACTCTGTGTATCCCCTTGGTTCCTGTGCTGGAAATAAAGGGCCTCAAGGAAAGGACTCCCCAATAGACCCTAGTTCCTGGAAAAGTTACATGTTGTAGAAATGAAGCTTTTGTCCTTCTTAGAAGAAAGAGCTCTTCTCTTTTACTCCTCTTGAGGCCGAAGCTGCTTTTTATATTTTCCCTTCTGTCTGAATTAGACTCCTTTTGGACTTTCTCCTCCTCTGGGGCGAGCCTATAAGGACAATTGGAGTTTGTAGAGAGCATGTCGACGCCCCCCCTCCCAGAGGCAAACTACAGTTTTTAATAAGTGGTTGATAAAGAAAGTCTGACTTGAATTGAAAGGAAAAGTGGATACGTGCACTACTGTTGTGAAGGTAACGTGCTGTCGGTGGACCAGAAAGAATCTGGATTATCGAGATTATCTGTTGCTGAAGAGGGAATTGATTTAGTCTCGGTTTGTGACTTTCTTTTCCTCTCAACTGAACATGAAGTCATGTGTTTTCTGTTTCTGCTTAAGGCTTAAGAAAGACCTCGTTTGAACCTCAAGACTGGACCAACTCCAGCAGAAAGCACATATATTAGTTATCTGTTTACATTTCAATTAAAACTAATCATCAAAATGTTGACCATGGGATGAAAACAGTGTCAATCCCAGAATTATGTTCTTTTCCTTGCATTCAACAACAGAAGCTGAATGTGCGACAACAATAAATCAATAAGACTTTGGGGCAATGATAAAGAGCATATCCCTCCAAAAAACAAATTGCACAATTGAAAACCAGTATAAATAACTCAAATACCCCTTTTTTAGGACCTGAATCCAGTGCTGAAGCTGAAATGGTCTATTTAAGATTTTTTTTTAAAGATCTGGTTTGTTTTAATCTTCTTAAAAACGTATTTCACTGCAGCATCTCTCATCACCTTCTATCTGATATGCTTTGTTTTAGCTTCAGTCACTGTGATTGGTCATTGGAGCGTCTAAAATGAGGCAATGCAGGCCTTATACTCGTATGTAAAACCATCCAATAGAAATTATGCAAAAGTGATGCAAAGTTAGGAAAACTGAGAGATTTTTATACTCTCTCTGATGTATTGGGTGCTTTCGCTTGCAATCATTTTCTTCTGAATCAGCATTTTTTGAGTTATTATAAATTGAACTAATGTGGATTTACTTTAAAGGGATCATAATGAATTGATTGTGTCTTCAAAGTGCTTTGAGAGGATTTTGTTGTGAATTTGCACAATAGAAATAAAGCTTAGTTGAACTGAATTGTAGCTACAGTATTTTATCTTCATGATGACAAAAATATGACCAAGCTAATTCGATATATGAGAAAGTCGTTTGCTTAAAAGTGATTCCTCTGCAGCATGTTCTGATGTTACAGCGTGAAAGTTGAACTTCCAGGTGAAATCACTGTGGATATCATGCAAAGCTCTTCAGCAAACAATGGCTTACAGTTGTGCTGCTAATGATGTTCAGTTTCCATCGAGTCTTTAGTGGCATCTATTTTAAACCTCGATCTGTAGTGCTTTCATATTGGAATTTGATTGTTCAGAGATTTAACTCATTCTATCCACTTCTTTAGTGCTTAAATTGAAATTGCCATTACGTAATGTAGACTGTGTGTGTATCTGTGCGTTAGGTGCACTCTCACTTTCTCTTGTAAATGATGTAAATATAAATGAAAATGCCAGAATGCAAAGTAAAGGCAAGAGTGGAGCGTCACAGTTAATTACACTGAGCAGCGGAGTGTAATTGAACCTGATTAAACCTTGCTCACTGTGTGTGTGCACGAGTGTGTGTGCACTGTGAGCCGAATAGAGGCACAGTGTTCTTGGGTCCCTGCTTTAAATAAGGGGTCTTTATCTGGCCGTGTGTGCGCAGCACTGGTGTGAAAGCTCCAAAGGGTCCGAGCGTTTCCTCTGCTCAGACGTGGTCCATTCTGCTCACTCCAGGTGTGGTGACCACTAACCAGGGCAGCTTTTAACCGTCACGCCTGATTTGGAGCTGGAGGCCAACCTGGCATAAGCACAAGCACTCACAGTCCAAATACACAGTATCTCTCTAACACACACACACACACACACAGAATCATGCATGCGCACAGCCTTTTCTAATTTAAACTTAATTTCCCCCCCAAGTGTTTATTAAGTTCCCTTTTTTTTGGCTTCTGTAGTGGAAACAGGGATTGTGGGAGTTGGAGTGTAAGGTTTGAGATATAAGCTTTTTGATTGGCTCTGATGGGCTCAGAAGCAGTTTGGCTGTAGTGTCCCCAGCCGCCATCTTTAGCCAAGATGTGTGGTTACTTTGCTTGCAATGTGACCTGTAATGAAAAACAACTTTTATCTGATGGAACTGAAGCAGTCATCTTGAAAACTTGGTTGAATTACTTGCTTTGCATAATTTTGTTTTCGGGAACAAAAGAAGAAAAGGGGGAAAAGAAATCTAGTAACAAGGAGAGATTTCACAAAATACAGAAAAACACATTCATTAAACACAATAAATAAAAATATCTGGTAATAACCAAACCTCAAAACAAAGAACACAACAACTCATAACAGGATACCTTTCATACAACACAATAACATTTTAAGAGAACAAAAGGACTGAACCAATGTGGGGCATGAAAGTGAACTAAAATTATTTTATTGGGTATTTACTCAGTTTTCACTAACGTTCCCCATATTTCAGATTTTTTCCTTCCTTTAAAAACAGTAGCATGTAGGTATATACAAATGCAGCTCAAGTCCCACTAAAGATGATTTCATTCACATATTTGTCCCTTTAGTTTTTTTTTCTAAAGCTATTTCCTGACTGGCACTTTTTCCAATAAAATCCTGGTTTTCTGACCACAGTGTGAGAAAATCACCATTCAGATAACTTAAGGCAGCTCTACTGAACTTTGGCCATTTCTTTGCCCTTTTGCACCCCTGATGACGGCTTATTCAGGATCCACCTTGCATCCTGTCTCTCTGTGATCTCTCCAGCCATTAAAAGCCAGCCTGATGTTGACTCTTGTGTTTTCTCTTGTTCTGCCCCTTTCTCTCTTTCTCCAATGATATTCTCTTGGGTTTCTTTGTTGTATCAGCCATGGTGCGCATCCAAAACAGCGAATGTGTTGATAATGAGTTGCTGGCATGCTACGTAGCACTGTAAAGCTAGCATGTGATGCTCTGGGCTGGAACACAAGGTTAAGAAGACAACATGGTACCATCCTCTAACAGACATATTTTTCCATTGATTAAGTCTGGGGTTGTTTAAATCAAGTCCTACCTTCAGTGTTTGCTGCACATCTTACAGCTTCATGAATAAAAAAAAAAAGCAGGTAAAAGCCAAAATATTCAGTAAAGTGATCTTATTATTTGTACAAATCCCTTAAAAAAAGAAGAAAAAAATCCCTAAAAGAGTCAAATTTCATTGAGGAGAACTTATTTTTAGCTCCCCTAATAATGCCTTTCTTTTTTCCCAGATTTCCTTTGAACTGGCAGAGTACACCGCTAATGTGGACGGAGTAGGCACACTCCGTCTTCTGGATGCCATCAAGACGTGTGGTCTGACCAACAGCGTCAAATTCTACCAGGCCTCCACCAGTGAGCTGTACGGCAAAGTCCAGGAGATCCCTCAGAAGGAAACCACTCCCTTCTACCCTCGTTCCCCTTACGGTAATACCCACCAGTGCTGAATGTGCTGCAGATCCACAAGGAAGCAAACATCACTGGGCTCTGTCTGTCTTGCAACACATGTCAGACACTTGTATTCTGCCATGTCAGGGTGTACAAACACTCGTTGCTTGATGCCTTTCCAGCTCCTTTTCTTGGTTTGTTTATGGATATGTGTGTTATTGAGAGTATGTGCGTCTGTGTCAGTGAATAGAAGAGAAGCTTTAGAGCTTAGACTCTGTTTGAGCTCTCCACACAGCCTGAGGCCAAACGTCTGATTGAGGACTGGAGTGGCTCTCATTTTAACAAAGACACCTTTATATCCACAGCACTCAGCACTCACTTCCAGCATGCACACACACACACACACGCACACACACACGTGTACAGCCTGCACACGTGTGTCAGCGATTAGGTTTCATGTTCTCTGTTGTCTAAATGCTCTCCTCACTGACACTTTCCCATCTGTCAGCACTCAATCTGAGGCCGCATGGGAGGCGCGTACCTTCTTGAGAAGGGCTGCTTCTCTATTAATTAGAAGTTGGAGGCGGGGGTAGCCATGGCGACCTCCTTTCACCTCCAGTGTGGGGAGGTTTAATCAGCAGGCACCTCCCTTCATTTGCTGTGGTATTCCCCTCATTACAGGAGAAGGGAGGAGGAGGAGGACGGTCAGAGAGAGAACTTTTTGGTCAATCAGCAGGAGTCTGCAGTAAAGCGGAGTTCAACCATGACATGGTTGAACTCAGCTGGATGGATGGATCAGATCAGATTTATGAGAGGAGTCATTGTCCACATAACACGACTGTGGACCTGGGGAAAAAATCTGTCTCCAAACAGTTTTACTTGTCTGTGAAGTGATAACTTTTCCTTCTTCCTTGAAGCCCCCTACTGTGGTTCTGGTGTATTTGTTATGAAAACAGAGCCAATAGATTTTTTTTCTTAAATATCCACTCATTGCAAAATCAGATCATAAAGGTTAGTATCATTGTGGCTGAAATGGGTCAAACATAAACCTGCATCTGGTGCAGATTTACAGCTTTTAAATCAATAAAATAACTCCTTCATTACTTGGATGCAGGGATGAGGATAATTCCAAATGTGCAGGTTTCACTCGCTGACATAAAGTACGTTTTGCTGGTAGAAGTTTAAAAAAAGATGCATGAGGTTAATGTAAAACTGCTACTAACAAGTTTCCATCTACTTCTTTCCCACGTCCTCCACTCTGGTCTGTCCTCCCCAGGAGCTGCTAAGCTCTATGCCTACTGGATTGTGGTGAACTTCCGTGAGGCCTACAACATGTTCGCTGTCAACGGGATCCTCTTTAACCACGAGAGCCCGAGGAGAGGTGAGTGAAAAGTGTGACACACAATCAGGAGAACTGAAGAAGATTAAAGCATGTGCTACACATACAGCCCCAGATCAGAAGTTAGTAGTAGTGTCAAAGTTAGGATATTGTATTCATTAATGAATGAATGAATTTACAAATTCCCTGATTTATTTTCAGACCACTATACTATAACCCATTCCAACTAAAGTAACAGTGGGGTAATTTAAGGTTAGTATTGATTAAAAAAGTAAAATGGTATCATTTAAAACATGCTACAAGATGGGCATCCATGAAAGGTCGGGTCTGTGAGAACTTCAGATCATCTTTTACGTAAAATGTTGAATACAAATAAACTTACCCTGTCTTCGAAAAGCAAAGATGAGTGAATGGTTTGTGAGAAAATACTGGAAAAAAAAAAGTTCCTTAATGAAAAATTGAAAAGATTTGGATATTTTTCCCAACACAGATTCTAATATTGAATTGTCTAAAGAATCTGATGGAATTTCAGTGATTAAAGAAGGAAAGAAGCAATCCTCAAGAGCTAATACAACCACATACTGTTAGTCTTCAGTGCTATTGAACGTTTATGGAAGAAATGGATGCATTGTGCTGCAGAATAAAGATAAAAAGGAGCATCCAAGTCCCAAAGCCAGGCTCTGTGATGGTGCGACATCAGTGCAGAAATGTTCACGGAAATATTAAAGAAACATTTAGAAAGATGTGGCGACAGCGCCGCTGACCTGTTGAACACCTTAAGACATGTTTGCAAGACAAAAGGAACAGGGTTGGCGAAGGTAAGGGGAAAATTCTTTCATATTCACAGTTTCCATACTGTCCTCAGTGAGAGGTATAAAGACTTATCAAAACTAACTTGAACTTATAAAAACATGAAATGAAAACTATGTGAAAATGTTGCAAAAGTCCAGACACTTGCATTCCTCTTCCTATTTAGCCAAAATCCAGTTTCAAAGTGAGGCCAAGTCACCTGGAGCTTTTTATGTTAGCAAGGTTCAGATGTGGAAATATATCCAAAGGAATCTTTAAATAAGCTTAACCGATAAGCCAAATTTTTCTTAAAATGTGTATAATTAAAGACGGTGTAAGACAATACGCAGAACAAATGAGGGGATAATTGTATCCCATCATGCCGTCTTTTGGAAGATAAAATCCCAAATGTAAAAACCTGATCGTCACTTAGCTACTGGAAGAAGTCAAAGCCACAACAAAGAAGTAAAACAGATGTCGGACCATTGTTTGGTTGTGTAAACGTATTAGATTACATGCTCTATATAATGTCATATTCATTCACCGGTGGAGCTAAGCTCCTCATAACTACTCCACACACACTCTCACACACACCCTGACACACAGTGCCTGGGTTGTGGTCACATTTTTAATATGTGCTCTGGGCCCTGAGGGTCGCAGGCGCTGGTTTAACCCGATTTACACGCCAACGCGACTCAAAATTAATACCACATGACTGCAGCCCCAGCACTGTGCCCAGGTCAGCCGCTCAGGTGTTTATGATTTATCCCGTAATGAAGGCCCTGGCCACGACCCCGGCCTAGGTCAGGGGTCATCCAGTAAACCGTAATGGGTTACCACGGATAGATAGGTGTGGGAACTGGTGTAAGTTACTGCCAGTTCAGCAAAGATGCTGCGCTCACCTCTGAGGTCTTGTAATGCAGAATTAGTTGACACAGTCAAACTGGGAATGGTGTGTGTTGTGACACATGAGGAGAGAGAATGGAAAAGTGGTTATTTTCCTCATCAGCGTTGACTTGGAAGATTTGCTTCCTCAGTTTTGAAAAGGTGGTCAGAACATTTTAGCCTTTTTTTTTTTACTTAAATGAAGTAATTGATGTTTAATCTTGAAAACCTAAGTCTCATAGATGCACAATCAGGCCTTTTTTTATGCACCTTATATGGGCAAAGCTCGCCAGTCCTCCGACATGATGTCAGCTTATTTGGATCTTGGTCAGCTTTCTCCTCTTCCTCCCTGTCTCCGGTTCTATCTTTTCCCATTCTTGCCACACACGCTCATTTCCCTTCCTCTCCCTTGTTTCATTCAGTGCCATTCTCCTCCCTCCTCGCTCCTGTCACCTCCGTTCTCAGAGTTATGGCTGTTGTTGCTCATAAAGCAGGAACGCTGGGCAGTGATGTGGCCAGATGTCCCACGGCCTGCCTTGCACAACCCAGCGTGGCGCTTGTGTTGGCTGGATTGGCCGGTGTTTACCCAAGCCCCCAGGGCCTGCTACGACCCTGCCACTGCCACACTGAGGAGGCGTTTGGCTGTGCAGTTCGTTTCTCACAGGAGGGCTCTTTAGGGGAGAAGTTGGTGCTTTGACCTGCAAAATTAAAAAAGAAAAAAAAACTCTCCTGGAATGTTTTTTCTTTGTTGGAGTGTAAGGTTGTACTGTAAATCATCCAGTGCGGCTTGCACACTGTACTAACTGGAGGTTATAAACACCTAATATTGACTAAAATGTTGTAAATATATATCGCAAACGAATGTAGCATCTCAGAACAGACCCTCTAGGGTTACACTGGCTTTTTTAGGGTGGTTTATTATCACCTAAAATTCTTGATTTTAACTTTGTATAAAAGAAGACAAGAACTTTTGACCTTTTTCTACCAAACAAACCAGCAGGAATAAGCAGAAGATGCAAATCTGTGCATTTTTCCTGTTAGTGTAATTAGAAAATTTTTTCGAAATCCAACAAAATGTGCCTTTTTTGTCAATGGAATTATTTCCTCAATGCAGCATCTTCAAAGATGTCAAGTAATGAAGTACAAATACTTTGTAACCTTACTTAAATAGAAATTTTTGCATCTAGTAATTATTTTTCAGCCGACTTTCTACTTCTACTCCTACACATGTATTTAATTTTGGCTTGTCATCGTTGAAAAAAAAAACCACACTCAAACAAATCTATCCAGATAAATCGCACCATCCAGATAAAAGGAATTTGATTGTGGGTGGATGAGAAGTAAATCGGTTTGTATGCGATGGATCGCACCTGCCCATGACAGAAATCACGTCCTAGTCCAGCGAGGACATAGCAGACATATGTGGCCTGGTACAAAGATGTCCGTGGCAGACTCCAGAGACCAGGTAGTCTATTGCATCCCACATTTTTCAACATTAACATTTTAGATATAAAGTTATAGTCTTTATGGCCTTTAGAATAATGTTTTTTGGGGGGGAGGTGGCGTAGTGTACTATAGGTTTATAAGCCTTTGTCCTTTTTCCCCCGAACATTACTTTTACAAAACCAAAACTTTTACACTTTTACTTGAGTAAAAAGCTTGTACAGAATTCTTTTTAAACCCTGGTATCTATACTTCTACCCGAGCAATGAATTATGCGAATACCTCTGGATGAAACCTTATGAATGAAAGTATGTATGAATGACAGGAAAATAAAAGGGAGAGAAACAATTTGATTAAAAATACTCTATTAATACTGTGAGGGAAAATTATAATTTTAGATTTTTTTTTACTCTAAGAAAAAAAAAGCAGTTTTTTTTTTCTTGTTAGTATCTGTGGCATTAAAAAAAAACTAAGAAAAAAAAGAAGCTAGTTCAAACTGAAGTGCTATAAAGAAAGAAATGAAAATAAAAAAGACAGTAGTATGAATTTATGATAAAAAAAATGGCCTAAATGAAAATAAAAAAGATGCTTCTCCAAAAACTGAACTGAAGAAGTAAAAGATAAAAAAGAAGAAACAAGAAAGTTTAAAATCCAAACACACCGCTTGCATTAAATGAAATTCAGCTCATTTATTTTATCAGAAAAATAACAGAAAGCATTTCCCATCACCCTCCTACTTTCAGCTACACTTTCACATCTCTGTCCAGGATTTCATAACCCTCTTCTTACTGTCAACACACCTGAGGCCAAGTATTGTGTGTTGCTACATCTTCTGGCCTTAATAAAGAGCTTGTATGTGTGAATATTTCGGCACTAATGACATCAGTTTCACTGAGCCTGACTTCACCTCTCCCACACACTGAAAAAGCTGTGATGTCATTGTCCTGGGAAGCTAGCGTGCGTCTGTGTGCGAGAAACAAATAGATGATTGCTTTTATGAGGGACTTTTTCCCTTTATTGAAAGTGACCTAACAGTGCCCAGTTGTGCTGTGGTGTGTTCCAGAAAGACGGTCTGGTGGCTGCTGGGAATAAGGAGGGCGAGTGAAGCTCCCGGAATAGGAATCAGCGAGGAGCTCTGTCTCCTCCAGTTCTCAGGATTACTTAATCCTGGCAGGAATGTGCTTCTGGTTTCTCTTAAGGTTCCTGTAAACATGTGAAAACTGCACCAACAAACAGCTGATTTTCACCGTTCTGCAGCAAAGCGTCTGAGTCGGACAGTCGGGTGTATATCCAGTGTGAAGCAAAGCAAACAGAAGCCCCCGTATCTGCCGGCTGGTTCACACCGCCGCTCGCTCTCTTCTGGTTAGCTTAGCTGTTAGCCATAACAAACATTTCTCCCAGAGACTCTGATGAGAGGGATTAGCGTTAGCAGCGGTGCTAAATAGACTCCATATTGCTGTGACATATGAGACAGTGTAGCGCTCCGGTCTGTTGGAAAGAGTGATCAGCGATGAAACCAGTGCAAATAACCAGTCCGTGTGTTTATTTGGTCGTTTTATTCAACAAACGCGGAACACCTGAAAGTCCCCAGAAATCCAATTTTGAAAGGGAAGGACAAAAGCCTGGTTTAATTTCTAGTTATTAGCAGTTTGTTGGTCTAAGGCTACAGTAAATCAGCTCAGTAATATGTTTTCTGTGTGTATGCACAGTTAATGCTGCTGACCAGCTCCAGTTGTGGGCTTATCCCCCAGTTTATTTGGGAAAGTCCCATCCATCTCTGCTCCCTGAGAGCTCTGTGGTTCACGCTCAGCAGTACAAAATAATATACTGTTATGTCAGGAGAGAAGAGCAGTTAGCATTGGGGAAGTTAGAATAGCATTGCCAAAGTCAATGCTGCCCCTTAAAACACACACATACAACAGCTCAGCCTCCACATGCCTCGGCTTCATCTTTCTGCTTTTGTTGAGATTAAGCCCAAAAGGTCAGATCGTATGATAGATTTGTAAGAGGATATGTTTTCCATGTATCGGAAAGGTTATTTTCAAAGGAATCTTCAGATGGGAATGACTCGGTCAGTGGACGTCAAGGGGATTTGCCGCTATCCAGCGAGAGGGAACCCAATGCGAAGGAGGCATTTTTTTTTTTTTTGGTGTTTAGTTTCGTTAGGTGTTGATGAGAAAGGGCTGAGTGAGCGCAGCCTAAACATCAGCCGAACTATGTTCAGGTGAAGAGCGGAGTCTAAAGCCTCAAAGTGAGGCCGATGACGGAGTCCTCCCCTCTTCTCACGCCTTCGCATCGACTACCTGAGCCTCAGAAATGTCACCTGCTTATTGAGGTTTCTCCCTTTACTCATCCCCCCTTCTGCTCTGAAATCATTGTTTGTTTTCTCAGGTCTCCACGGTAACCAAGTATCTTGATGACTGAGTGCTCAATTTCAGTGGTGTAATTGCACAACAAATTGAGGACAATGTAGTGTCTCTCAACCTTTGTCTGCTCTCCTGCAGGAGGACAACCAAAGCTGCACCCAGGCACAATCCCAACTTTGTTAGTAATTCAAAGGGGGGTGGGGGGCTCTTGGTTCTGCAATAAGGAGGTGGTGCTGTAGGCCAAATTACACCATGTAACATCCACTCCTTACTCTTTCTCCACACCTTTACGCACTTTTTGCCCTCCGCCCACACAATTTTTTTCTCTTTCTTTTTTTTTTTAAGTGACGTTCCTGGACTTTGTCTTATACTTCGCAAGCCTCCAGCTGGCTTCCAGCTCTCCTTGCATCACATTTCTTTCTCTCTGTACCCTCCCTGTCAGTTGAGTCAGCCCAGAGCGAGGGCAGCAACTCTGTCAGGTGTGAATAGACGCTGTGTTGGCGGAGCTGAGCCCGTGACCCGTCTTGGATGCAACACAAATATTCTCCCTACGCCGAGGCTCCAGAGATCAGTCAGAATGTGAATTGTGCAATAGCCGCGATGGCAGACACTGACAGGTCTTTGGTTGGGGTGGAATTTGGCCAACCCCCCCGCCCGACCCGGTGAAGATTCCTCCTGCAAAATCACTCAGTGCTCCTGCTAGTCAGGTATTTTCTTCATAACTCAGATAAAGAAGATATTTACGAAAAGGATATGCATTCAACTTCGACGCAAACAGGGGCTCGGGAGTTGACCTAAATCCTAAAAGGGGAGTGGAGATGGAAATTAAGGGTTACATTTTTCACTTTAATTCTACCACAAAGCCGCTCACTCCCCAAGGCCATTTCTCAAAGACGGAGGGAGGATTATTGGATCTGCAGTTCTGGTTGAATTCCAAAACAGGTGTGTAGACCCCTCCTGTGTTGAGGTAACCAAAAGGTTTCTATGGCAACACCAAGCAATCAAAATGAGGTTTTTCCCTATTTTACATTTTCTACCTTTTAAGATGTTGGCCAGTTCAGACAAGCTCGTGACAGAAATGACTCAAATATCTGGAAATGACTTAGAAAGAGTCTTTGTGTTCAGCTTTTTTAAGAAAAGTAAAAAAAAAAGAAAAAAGTCCTATTTTAAGATCGCTGCTCATTAAAACAGTCTGGGTTACCAAGTCATTCCACTTTCCCCCCCTTTTTTTTTCCTTATAAAGAAAAGGGAGAACTCTGTCATATCCTGCAAGTCACCTTGGCAAAGATTTGCATGGTGATGAAAAACATACAGCAGGTCTGAAGCTGGAAGAGGAAAACTGGCACAGGAAGGAAGTAGATGTTCTACCTGTGCAACCGTAGCATCGAATATCAACGTGATAAATATTTAACACAATTCTGGATTTAGACTTACTAAGCCTTTCAGTTTTTCCAGAGCTAATGCACCATTCAGCCTTGCAGCGACCACATGATAAATGTTACAGAGGAGAGATGTGAATAAATCACACTGTGGTTGAGTCTCAGTAAATGCACATAAATACACTCACAGACAGTAATATAAATGAGTGAGTCAGACATGTTGAGGTCTGGGTGTGTAAGGTCTCGGCCGTCACACAGCTTGAGACTTCATAAGTCACCTTTCTTTAGCAGCATGGGTCTAACAACGTAATCTGTTGAGTAACCAGCCAAAATCTCCCGAAACCCACAGTCCCTTCCTTGACTCCCCCAGACCCAAGCCCCCCCCCCCCCACTAGCTGACAGCTTCTGTCCCCATCCTGTCTGGGCCCACATGGCCTGGCTCTGGACGGGAGACATCTCCATACATTTCTCATCACCCTCCTCCTCCTCCTCTTCCTCATCGTGCTTGAGCCCAGCTGTGCCAACGAAGCCTGCGAGCTGCGCTTTTCCTGTCGCTTCTCCGGCCAGCAAATGAAAAGGAATGATGGAAAAAAAAAGAAAAAAAAAAGAAAAGGAACAGTTATGTGAGAATGAGAAAGAGAGTGAGTGTCAGTTTCTGGCATGGGTTTTGCTGTCTGCTCAGTTTTCACGGCCCGTGGTTTTATTAGACTTTCCGCCGGGCCGCGGGCAGGGTTAAACGGCCACCGCGGCCCCGTTTGGGCTCAGAACCTCCTGTCAGCTCCCCTCTCAGCTCCCCTCACTCACCTCCACCCTCCCTTCCACTCCCCCTGGCCGTCCTGGAGTGTCGCTGCCAGTAAAGGAAACACATTAACACCCGGGCCAGTAACAGAGTAGGCTTTGTCCGGGGGACCGGGCAGGCCCGTCCATTAGCCCCACACTCTGGTCCACGCCACACCAATTAGAGAGAGCAGGGAGCAGAGCCACTCCAAACAGAGGTGTGAGCTTTACAAGGAGACTACAGGTGTGCTCCAGGGGAAATAATGGACTTTATTACTGATTGGTGTACCGTGCTACACGTGTTCCTCTGACACCTTTTTAAGAGCCAAAGTGGCTTTGCAGAGTTTTGACAACCTGCGTTTAACCTGCAAAGTGGAGTTTTTCTTGGACGTTGGATCAAATCAAACCTCTACCTTCCAGTTTACTGTAGGTAGGCCCCAACGTGGGCTCTCGTTACGCTGCCTTGCCCCACTGGATCCCAACATGTGCTTCATAAATGGCTTCTCTTAATGAAACTTTGTCTTGTAATGTTTTCATTGCATTTTATCTCAGTTTAAAAAGAATTAAAATCATCTGACATCCCAGACATCAAAGCGACAGTCTGAAATTGTTTGATGAATTTTTTTATTTACATTAATATGAAACAAAGAAAGCAAAAGAAAATGAATTGCAATCGATTTGATTACTTGAATATTTGTGCAAACATGGCTAAAAGAGGAACACAGAAGCCTTAAAGGGTGAAATATGCAGAACTGAATATAAAACCATCACATTTTTGACTCTTGGCTTAATAAATAACTCAAACAATCTTTAACTGGGGCTCTATGTTTAGGTAATAATAAAATGGAACCCATTAAAAAAAATAAAATAAAAAGCAGAGATGCTGTTTAATATGTAGAATAAAACAAAATGAAATGCTTTGGAAACTATTCAAACACTATATTTAACTAAAAGTAGTTCAAAGATGATAAATTAAATAATAAAATGAACATTTGAATTGAATGCTTATAATGGGCCTCATTCACCAACAGTTCTTCAGAACAAATTTTCTTTTAATCCTGAGTTCACCAACACTTTTTATTTACACCATGTTCCAGATTATTCCTCATACGATTTCAGTTCATTAAACATTCAGACTTTAGTTTTTCTGTGGAAGATGTAGCTCGTGTTGTTTCTGTCGGCGTTGGATCGCTGATAATCTCAGACAAGTTTGATCATTAGTGTTGCAGGTGAGCTTTGTTAAAGGAAAACAACTGAAGGAGGTTGTTCCACATTATTAAGCAGGTCATAGTTTCTGTGCAGTCTGGAGAAAAAGACAGTTTTATTCTGCAAAGAAAAAAGCGTGAAATAGTGCACGGATATTTCACAAAGAAATTTAAGCAAGATCATTTTACTGTTGCACTTTTTCATACGATGAAATGCAACACAAAGTGCTTTACATAAATAAATAAAAAATCTTTACCACTCAAGTTCCCCAGACCACAAACCCACGTGACACTCATGCACGACATATACACACGCACACACATAAACACGCGCCCACACATATACATAAAATGTTTCTATAAGCGCTGGCCTATCCCTCACCAACCGCACTGGGGAAACCAAAACACTGGAAGTTTAAATAAAAGATGTCAAGCTGAAATAAAAAGAACAAAAGAAAGATCTCTGCGGGTGGTGGCAGTATACCTCCAAAATCCACATTATTTCATGACCTAATACAGCTTATGACTGATAGAAAATCATATTCATTATCATTGATTATTTAGGAGAAATGAGCAGAATCAGCATTCACATAATAATGTGAAACATTGTGTACAGTTAGTGGTTCTATTACGGCCTTTATTTATATCAGTCCTGCAAAATGGCTCGATTATTATTGCTGCAAGATATTGCAGATCGTTCCCGTCAGAGGGGAGGAATATTTCCCGATCATGCAGATTTATTTGCAGGGTGAGGAATACCTATTTGGATGCTTTAGGCTACAAAGAGCAGGTTCTCTTGTCACAGCCGCCCATCAACCGGCCTTTCTCTAAACCTTCCATATACATCTGAAGAAGAAATCACAGTCAAGGTTTAATTCTATAACACCATCGTTGTAATAGACTGCACACTCGCCTTACCCACAAGCAGTAGCACAACCTCATTGATACATAAATTATAATAAATGAAATTTTCTGCAACAGAAGCTTTTTGTTATGATGATTCGCTTTATTAGGAGATCGAGGAAATGCCCCGGCCCCATGTTTAATAACACCGCTTACATTTTCCTCATCTCTGGCTCAGCTCTGGCTGTGGCTGCATGCAACACCTTTTATGGGCATTTGCATATGCAAATTAGTTACAACCGGCATTTCCTTTCACCTGTGGAGGAGATTGGCTTCTTCAGATCAATGTAAGAAAAAATGCAATAACTTTCTTAAGAAGATAAAGGTGAATAAGGTTCAGTGAAACAGAAGCACAACCATTAATATTTACAGGTCTCTGGGAGGAAAAGAAGTTCAACATTTTATATTAGGACATATTATTAGAGGAATATATTATCTGAGGAATAATACTTAAAGATGGAAGCTTTAAAAAACAGGAAATGATATGAAGATTTTGAGACTTAATTAATAAGGTTTCTATCATGGAAAAAACTGTACAAGTTAACAAATTCTTCTGAACTTCAACTATCATCCTCAGTCTCCAAACACTAACTGGAGAGTGTAGTTAAAAGAAGAAGTGATGCAAATGATTAAAATTATTAATTTCAATAAAATCTAGAGTATTAATGACTTAAAAAGTTATTCACCAAATTGTTCATGAGATCATTTAAAGATGAAGCAACACCTTTCACCTGGAAAAACCCTGTTTCTGCTCCGCTGCTCCATTACTGTCAAATGAAGCTTAACTATCTCGTATATCTTAAACAATACTTCTGTTGTACTTTTGAAAGTTGTGGGACTTTGAAGGAAGACAGAATATTGATAGTTCAAGCAGCAGAGACTCGGATGCTTTAGAGTACTTTAAGTCCGTCTGACAGGTCGAAGTCCGTAAGCACCGGATCATTCAGCTCACATAATGTGACTTGACAGCATCCTTTCATTACCCATTGTGTGTGTAGCTGTATGAGGAGTCCCAAACCCTGTGATGAAATATGAGCCTGTCTAGCTGATACGGATGAGAGCAAAACTGACAAGCTTGCATGTGTCAGCAGCAGATGAATAATTGTTGGTTAACATTCGACTACAGTTTGCAGGAGTGCTGGTATCTGCCAGAACAGATGACCTGCCAGGTTAGAAGAACGGCCCTAGGGCCAGATTGCATGATAGGTCTGACATCGGGGGGGTTTCCAGTGACAATTTCTCTACGCTTTGTGGGCACGTGGCATTTCTAAATATGTTCGTCAAAAACTACCGACTGAAAGGCTCGAGAGCAAAAGTAGGCTTTGAAAATTAATACAACGATTTCAAAACTTCATTAAAATCCAGCTTAACGTGGTGACAGAAAAGCGTTGACCCAAGAGGGGGGGGGGGCATGTGACCCACCCCCAACACGCAACATGCTGTATTTTCTTAAATAAGCACGTCTAACCTCCCCAGGTCTGTTTCTGCTCAGCCTGCCCAGGGCTGTCGCTTTCCTATGAAATAATTACGACAAATTTGGTGCATGCGCATGATTGGGTACATGGGATTTTCCTGTGTCTAAATGGGGGGCTCTGCTCCATGTCAGGGGGGGAACAGTGATACAGTGTGGAGCCAGGATGAATGCAGAATTAAACGGCAAAGATTCAGGCCATGTAGGAGTTCTTGAGAGGTTTCACAGAGGTTACTGTAGGGTTGTGGGAGATTTATGTACAGTGGAGATGTTGCTCACGCTAAAAATAGCCAAGACTTTGATGCAAACTTCAAGATATCCTTTGAAATTATATTCTCACATCCTCACATAGCTTCCATTTTGCTTTTTTTTTTTTAGCTTTCGGCACATCAAACAATGTGAACTCCTCAAAACGACTCTAAAAAGCCGTTTTAACTGAGATGGCGACATTATCAAACATGACACCCTAATGCTCTGTGTTGCTTTCCACTGGTACAATGCTGTATTTGGGCCTCACCCCCCCACCCCCGCCCCATGAGCAGAGAACACGACACCAACCCACACCGTCCCACTAAAACACCCCAAATCATCTTTAACCGCATGGAAACAGTCATTAGAAGCTCATTTGCGTTCCCACAGATAGTATGGCCACGTGTGCCGGCTCAGATGAGGAGTACCACAGGGTGATCTGGCACATGTCAGTGTGGTGATTCTGGACTGGACGCTGCACCAGCAGAGACACGGTGGTCCTGTTTGATCGGCGTTTCTCTCTGGAACTTCCCCGTTGCTTCTTTTTTTTTTTTTTTTTTTTTGTATGTTGACAGGCAGATGGTTTAAGATTTGTGTTGGCATCCGGCCCAGATTTGACACCAAAATGGTGAATTAGAAAGGAAAATGAGAGAGGAGGATTCTAAAAAGGTCTTGTGGCTGTAATGTGAGGTGGTAACGAATTGATTTGACTCAGGGTTAAATTTCAGGTTTCTTGCTTTGGCTAAAAAGAGCTTGGAACAGGAGCGGAGGTTTGGACGGCTGTCTGTATTTGTGTGTGCGTATGTGTGGGGAGTATCGACTTGGTCTAAGCCGTCTAAGCCCTCATCTCTGACAATGAGGCCTTGATTTCCCTTATCTGCTCATTTCTTCTCAGTTTGTGTGTGTTGGAACGGGCCGGACGTCTGTTTCATTTATGTAACTGAATTTCAAAGCTGCCAACAAAGCAGTTTATTTATCTAAAAAAAATTTTGCATTTGTGTTTTAGGTTCAAACTTTGTGACGCGTAAGATCAGCCGTTCTGTGGCGAAGATTCACCTGGGCCAACTGGAGAGCTTCAGCCTCGGCAACCTGGACTCCAAAAGGGACTGGGGCCACGCCAAAGACTATGTGGAGGTAAAACACACAACCCGGAGAAATCCACACAAACTCTGCGCGCAGCGCTTCAAAGTGGAACAGGGTTCAGATGTGCACATACCATTAACGCGGCATGTTTTCCCAGATCATTTGAGGCCGTAATATGTGATCTGCATGAAGCCTCCTATGATTCTCTGCCAAAAGAGAAACAGAGATAGAGAAAGAGAAGGGCAGCGGGAGGAGAGGGAGAGGGCTGCATGCTGTGAGGCCACAGACTGCACTCTGGTTTCCCACAACTCACCCATGTCCCAGATCCCTCCAGGCCCCCATCGCCATCCCCCAAACGGCTGCAAAAGAAAGACGGATATTAAGAGAACACCGCGTCCCGGGGACGATGACAGAAATACTGTGTTTGTGTTAAAGCAACGGTGCCAGCAGCAAGCAGAGAGAGGAGTGGGGAGATGAAACGGAGAGTGGGGTAGCCTCGTCCAGGAGCAGATGGAGCCCCTCCCCTCCCACCCTCCCCAGTGTGCATAAGGAAGCATACATTCCTATGTGTGTGTTGAAGTTTGTGATAGGTTAAGGCTGGAACACGTGTGTGTTGCTGTTGAGATGAAAGACTCGACGGGTTGCCATGTCTGACAGCAGGACCCCTCGCAGCGGGCTGTGTTATTATTAGGAGGTGATGGTGGTGCAGGTAGCGGGGGTTGCTCTTTGAGATGGGAGCGGGGGTGACGAGGTTATGGTTGGAGCCCCAGTTTTAACGGCGGACCGCAGTGTGGGGTCAGTCCGTCAGAGCGGGGTTGTGCTGCGGCGCTGGTTCATGCTGTTAAGGAGGGGTACTGAGGCATTAGGGGCGGCAGCGTAACATCAGTCACTGTATGATTACTGGAAAACTGTCCATCAGTCATATCCGATACGTCAACACAGAATCATTTTTACCTCCTGCGGTGAGAAGTCTGACTTGAGTTAAGACTAGTGAAACGTTAGCTTGAAAGATTAGTTTTTAATAGAAGAAACCGATTTTATTTTGCTGCGGTGCAAATAGTTCCTCATCTGATGCTTGTGTGGAGGCCCGTCAGGTGAGTAGGTGGTCCTTAAATGTGGCTCAGGCCTGATTTGTCTGATCATCCAGGATACATGTTGGCAGCAGGTCTAAACGAAGCCACGGTTGCTTTTAAAGTCAATGGAAGAAACCAGAGAGAAGAACGAGACTCGGCCTCTACGTGGAGGTGGATGCCGTAAATGAGGAAAGTAAAAGAAAAAGTGAATTTTCAAGTTTCAGCCACTGCAAGCACAAGTGAGAGAGTGAATTGCTAGTTAGCTGCAACAAGTGATGAAAGGCAGGGTTTTTTTGTTGGTAATTACTTAAAAATAACTGTTCTTAACCATTTTGTTGTCTCTTTGCACGTTTTTAATCCTGCCTTTAATTTTGTTTCTTTTTTTTTTTAAGAGCTTCTGACTTATTTGCTGAAAATTCAACAAATCGTCTCCCTTATATTATCGGGGTCTTTTATTTGGTTGAAACCTAACGTAGCTGCGTAGTGTTTAGGTTTCTATTACAATCTACAACATGAATCTCAATATATCTTCAGATATTAGAAGTCGAGTATTCAGGTTAATAATTTAGTGCCTCTGTATGTTTGTATAAAAAGGAGGCACTAACTTTTCTGCAACTGTAAAAAAATTCTGTAAGTTTCATCAAGTTGCATATAAAGAGAATGAATGGAAACAGTTCAAATACCAGCAATCACTATTATTTTTTCCAATAATCTCTTTAATGTCCATTCTTTGTGAGAACGGGGATGCTGTTAGATGCAGTATGAATATATTTAATGTTAAAAAAACAGGAGAAAAATAAACAAGAAGGCAAAACAAAGCAGAATGGGTATGTGAAGATAATTTACTACAGCTAATAACTAGGCGGATTAGATGATGGGGAATAAATGAGACTAGAAAAGTTTTATTGTTGGACCTGTGATGAGTCCCAGCTGCTGAATCTCACGGCTACTGTGTTATTAATTACCATTTACCAACAACAATGTTAAAATACAAAAGTCTTTCCTGTCCCAGATGGGTTTAATCACATATAGTTCATATCTTTTTGGCCTGTAGCTTTGCTGCTGCTATGATGAAAAACATGGAACTAAATTTGAAACGAAAGTTTACAGAAAGGAAAAGCAGCTTCCAGAACTTGTGGCTTTCCCTGTTTAGCAGCTTTTATATATAGAAGCAGACTGGTTCTCCTTGTGCAAGTAAAAAATGCTGCTTGTTGCATCTCATTGAGCAAGTTTCTTCATCTTCTGTTATTCTGACTGACCGGTTGGGTTGTGTAAGTACAACCTCCTGTTGCATGATGAGTGTGTATGCGCACTCGTCTGTCCACGGGCGCGCTGGCTTGAGATGCACCAGATTTCCTGAGAGAACCGCTGACATTCCAGTTCTGGTGAATCGGGCACCTCCTGTCTCGGAAAAGCAGATTTTTCGAGAAGCCAAACAGAAGCTGGAGGTGCAGAGGGGATTTCTGGTGGAGAAGGGGGGGGGGGGGGGGTTGAAAGGAGAAGGGAAACAGACGAGTGTTTGTGGGTCGCTTTTACATTATGCATAAGTGAACCGTCTCTCTTGCTGAAAGTTCACCCACCCAGCAGACCATCAAAGCCTGAGAGTATTAGGGGGGGGGGGGGGGGGGGGGGGGGGGGGGGGGGGGGGGGGGGGGGGGGGGGGGGG
>JBBBVU010000015.1:2824038-2839485 GCA_037177055.1 Atherinosoma microstoma | reverse complement strand
GGGAAAGTTTTTTCCGTTGTAAAAAAGGTTTCCTCACGGCTTCAGACCTGAGTTTCTTTTTGGACATGGGCATTGGGTTGTTGAAGGAAAGTTTTGAAAAAAAAAAAAAAAAAAAGCCAGCTATTTTATGTAATCTGATATCCAAAAACTTGAGCTTCTGTAAATTTTTGCCCCAGTTATCCTTGAGATGAGTCTTCTCTTCAGATCTGATGTTGGTTCAGTAGTGAGCTAGAAAGACATCCAGAGGCCATTTAACCCAACATGTGCATCTTTGGATGGTAAAAGGAAGCCAGAACACCAAAACCTAAGCAAGAGCAGAAGGAACATGCATACATTACCTTGCCTTACACCCAAGATGTGAGGTATTATTCTAACCTTATTCTAAGTACCTTAATGCTCAGTCATCTACGGGAAACGCAGATGGACCGAGGAGTTAAAAAAAAATTACAAGAATTTAGCGTTTTTAATGCAGAGAATCTAATTTGCTTCTTTTTTTTAATCATCTGTTGCATTTCAACATTGCATTTCCATTTCTGCCAAGTCATTTTTATGTTTTTCTCCCACATAAATGCTCTGATCACAGCTCCTGACTGTATGCTTGTCATCTTAGTGGAGGGGTGGGTTTTTCTCGGGGCCATCTCTGTTCACCTGTTGTATGCCGACTATTAGCGTTCCGAAATAAATGTTGTGAATTAGCCTGTGATGCGACCCTGCAGCATTCACTGCCGACCCCATCCATCTTCATTAGGCTTCAATTATCGGCTATCATTGTAATTGCCATGCTTCTCAGTCTGCATGAGAAATCTTGGCACGTTGACCGCGTCCTAGCTCGAGCCATAACTCACCGCCAAGGCCTCCTCACCCAGGTCCTGCCAGTCCAACATGAACCCGGCGAGGGCAGAGTGGAAAGGTTAAAGGGTCCGGCGGTGAGGGATGGAAGGAGAGGTCGTGGCTCTGGTGAGAAGCGCTGCCAGGGTCCACTCCCATAATGCCTAACTGGAATCAGTCTTTCAGTGACCACACTGAGAATCATGGGAAAACATGATCCACAATTAATCACAGCCAATGAGGTGGAACTAGCCTGCTCGAAACAGACCTGACAGAGATTATTGATGTGTTTATGAGCAGGAGAGTGGATGTTTGTGGTGAAACTATGCTTGATTCTCTCTGCACGCGAGCTGTTTGACTGCCGATGTCTTATTGGCCAAAGTGTCTCCTTTGATTTTCTCCTGTCAAGTTCTTGGTTGCAAGCTGTTGAACAAAACGGTGTAAACAATGTTTAGCTTCTTTTATAGAAAGCAGAAAAAGAGTAAAACTATCTGATTAGTTTATTTTAAGAGTATGCGTCTTACTGCTTCATCAATCCAATTATCAATTTTTAATTATTAATGTTATGATGTGTTGTATTTGAAACTTGACCAAGATTGTTTAATGAGACCAGTCCAGAAGTTGTGATTCCTAAACCTAACCAGGAGTTAGGTTTTAGTGCATAAACCTACCCAGAAAATTGTGATGCCTAAACTTAAACAGTGAGTGATTAACCAGAGGGAGAAAAAAAGTTAGTTGTCCCAAGGTGGTCTCATATTACCAAGTCCTGTAAGTTCCTTCCACATCCCCCTCAGCTGCCCTGTAACAACCGGGTTGCTTGACTATAAAGCTACACGCAAATCTGACATTGTTGCCAAAATGCGACCCATATCTGACCCATAGTTCTGCACTGGGCTCATACAGCAAGCTCAAATGTAAACAATGCACGAAACATTATATTATAAATTTGTCCGCTCTGATTGCACAACACCTTCAAATCTGATACACATGCTGACGCGTAGCATTCATATTTACTTCCAAAAACACAGCGCGCTGCATGTGACACCATGCTTCTTCTGCACATGTGGGTCACTTCAGTGTCAAAGTGTTCACATCGGAGCATGATGGCATTCGCCTTTAAATTATAATGTGAACAATCACGCAAAAAAAAACAACCAAAAAACTGGAAATTGACCTGCAGTGTGAACGAATGTCTGCATCAATGCACCAACATCAAAAAGCTACTTTTTAGATAAACTGAATACTTTAGTTTAACTAAATATGTTTCTTGTTAACATACTTTTGACTCTTGGACTATAAAAGTTTCCAACTGCATCAGCGTTTAACCTAAAACCTTCCACATGGAGGAAGGGGGGCGGGGTAATTGTTTTGAGGGATTAAAGAACATCTATGTAAAACCCATGTAGGCTAACATAACAATCCAACACGTTTTCAGTGTATGTTGATATAAAATTCTAGGTGTTGGTTTAACAGATTTTACTTTATTTTAATGGCTGATTGTGTTCAAGAAACACTTAGTAAGTCTGCATTAGCTTTAGCTTATCGTAGTTAATAAATCTTGCACATTGCATGGAATTAGACACTTTCTGGATTATGGCAAAAAATCATTCGTACACTGATTTCTTTTAAAAAAAAATATAATCAAGATTTTTAACAGTGCAGGATGTTGTTCATATCAAACTTGGTTTGATATGAACAACATCCTGCTTTTCTTTTGCCATTTTGATTCAAGTATTTCTTTATAACTGCTGACTCTTTTCTTTGTTTTTTTATTTTCTGGTTCCCTGTCTCCTGTCATCTGTTGTGGTTTCAACATCTCTTTCTTCCATCGTCAGGTAAGATATGACTACATTATTCTTTGTTAGAGTGAGTGCTGAGTGTGGTGTTTTCTTCTTCTAATATGTGTGAATCATAAATGCTCTTCTTCTACCAAAGTAAAATCATTGGGCTGCTTTCTTTGAGCTACGTTACTTTATATTGATGTTCATGGATTGTTTAAGTGAAGACACATCTGCATGTGTTACAGTAAAGGCATGCACACCGGTTCGCCCGTATCATTGACCTCGTGCACACAGTAGAAATAGTTGACTGGGTTTGCGTGCACTGCATTGTAGTGCAGTGTTGAGAAGTGTGCAGAGGCCTCCAGCAGAATCCAGAGTGCTGAAAGCAGAGCAGTGAATTATGACGGCAAACCGAGTCTCGTGTCTGTCTGAACGTTAGCACCTCTCTGTCGACTCTGCTGCACTCCACTTTGCCACAAAGAGAACTGATGACAAGTTGCTTGCAGCAAAGCATGTCGACACGCACATGCAACAATCACCCGAGAGCACACAAACATCTCTGACTGTCCTTTTCTTCATGGCTTGAAGTAAACCACAGTCGCTACATTTATCAGTGCCTGGCCCTATGAAAGTTAAAAAAGAAAAAAAGTTTCCTTTAATGGAGTTAACTCTATGGCACGTTACAATGACCACTCAGAAAGCTAATCCTCAAATATGTGCAAGCATAGACACTTCCAAGATGACTCAAGCTGCACTATCACACCCACAATCTGCTATCTTTATTTTTGACTCACTGTTCAAGCATTACACGTTGCATCATTCCCAGCAGTGCAGGGAAGCAGCACACACTTTTCCTAAGTTGAGTCTGTCAAATGCCTGAAGCACACGTTTACCTATGTGGTGTGGATTTGCACACCTGTCATAGTTTTTGATAAGAAGACCTCTGGGATTAACTTTAGAAAAAATGTTGCATGTGATTATGAATACTTTGCAGGTGAAACAGGGGAAACTTTGCACTTTAACCTCTTTTACAGTTATATGTTACACTCATTTTTTCCTAACTAAATAAAAGGTTTCAGTGATTTGATTTTTTTTTGTGCATTCTTCTTCCTTATTTAAAGGAGTTTGCAGTAAATATTGACTAAATAGATAAGATGTTGTGCTGAACAGGACCTTTTTTAGTTGCTGGTCTCATGCAGGACACTCGAATGAAGTGTGCCCGTTGTGTTTGTTGCTCCCTGGTGAATCCAAAGATCATGAATCAAAGGTGATAGATGAATGATGGAATGTGAGGCTCTGAGAGTGTGTGTAACACAAACCACCATCTGTCGTCTCCCTGTTACTCTCTGTGAAAGGATTTAAGGTTGGTAAGGGTTATATGGCAAATGACACCCCCTCCTCCCTTCCAAACCTGTCTCACTGTCTCTTCAACTTCTCCGGAGTCTTCCGTCTGAGATGAAGACGTGTGCGATGGCAGCAGAGGCCAACGTGGCTGATGTCTGCCATTTGGTGCTGCATGTGCTGACTTTATCCTCACCGTGAAATCCTGGCCCCAGAAGTGGCGTTAGGGTGATTGTAACACCCCACCCGGTCCAACTCTAAAGTCAAAGGTCATGCTCATATTTTTAAAGGGACAGTTGACTCTCTCATCACATGTGGGAAGGGGGCTAAGCTTTACCCCGGGACAAATGAGACCCGACAGACGATCGTTCTTCTGCTGTTATGAAATAGTAAAAATAATCAAAATCAGCAGTTAGTCCTCCAATCCTGAAGGGAGCATCAAACCTGTAATCATTTAATAGGAATCTGTTTTTATTTCCTAAATAGCCCTCCTCAAAGTGGAAAGAATTGAACATGAAGAGCAATAAGAACAATACTAGTCTTGCCTAAAGTGCTTCATCATATATGCCTCAAGTCATCCATTCACACACTACTTCTCAGTCTATTAATGTCACACTTCTCTCTGTCATGCACACACTCACATCATAATAAACAAATCGAAGGCAGCGTTTGGTTCAGTAGTTCAAAATGTGAATTTTAAAGCACTCATCTTGTGACTGGTGGATGATCACTTCCCCTCCTGAAGTGCAGCTGCTCTTGCCAGGTGCTTGTTTATGCAAAAACCCATTCTAACAGCTTTCTTTGTAACGCTTTAAAGTCATTTTCACACATGCACACCATCCTGTAGATGCTTTCTAGGGGGTCTGCATGTAAAAAATGTCTTAAAAATTCCAGTGAGGCGAGATATACAGCAAATATTTTTTTTCTTATTTGTTTATTTGACGGGCAGAGCATATAAAAAACAAAGGAAAACTCCTAAATACGCCAGATTTAGCCAGAGGGCTAATTTCCGTCTGTTGTCCCTGCCAGATCTTACAAAGGCTCCCTGGAATAAATAAAAAAAATGTTAGGAAAACAATTATCCATCAATCTAAGCAATGAGATCAAACTGATCAAAACAGGAATTAAATAATTCTCCAACTTATTTGCACGTCGGCCGCTCGCATTGACACGCGGTAACGTGTCCTGTGCGCAAGCTACAATATTGACTCGAACGCTAGAGGTGCTCATGCACGATTTTGGTCAATAGACATACCGCATGTATGTGCACATCGGACGCATATACCGCCTCTGACGGCGATGAGACCTTTTCTCTTTTGTTCAACAGTAAAAGTAAAATGATCAATTCTTCTTCCTTGTTAGCAAAGTCCATTTTCAACACGAGATCTTTGTTGTTAGCGGAAAAAAGCCCGGAAATACAATGCAACCGGTAGCTTGACACTTTCAGAGTACAAGTGCTGTGTACTCCCCCTAGTGGTGCCCTCCAGCATCGACCGTTTTGGCTGCATTGTGCAGCAGGTATACACAGACGTAGCAGAACATAGACATGTACGCTTTCGTACACAGCAAGTATATCCCAGCCCTTAGGTTGAATAAGACAACAAAAGGAGGATGGCATTAGTAGCATGTGCAGCATGCCATTCTCTGTTTCTGATGTTCAATGGTGCTTTTTAGTTGTTTTCCACATTTTCATGTATGCAGTAAACAGTAATCAGATTTGTTGACCTTTAACCAAACATGCTACATGCTCTAAGTTAATGACTGGCAGTGGAGCATGTGTTTTCCAGTAAACCGGAATCTTTAATCCTCCTGTTATCATTCCTCATCCTCCCACTTTCAGAAATCAGCTGCCAACATACTATAAATTCCCACGGTCAGCCTCCCGTATCTAACAACTCGTTCATTTATTCAGCTCTTCCTCGCCTTATCTCTGTCACAAAGCAGGACGGAAAGAGGCAGGTCTGTGGAAGGACGACGCCATTTGTAAAAGTGGCTTTTTACAGCTGGTCAGGGACAGGTGTGTGTCTGTGTTTATCAGTGTGTTGTGAGTGATGTTACCAGCAGGATTTCTGGCTAGGGGTCGGGGTCATAAATCAGGGCTGGTAATCTCTGGAGCAAAGAAGTTGGTGCCAGGGTCATGAAGCCGGTATCAACCTTGAAGAGTCGTGTTTCCCCAGACTGCTCATTGACAAACCTGAAAAAGAAAACGAGAACTCTGTCTTATAAACACATACACACAGCAGGAGATGCAGGAGCATATATTAGAAACAAATGTGACATGTTGAACAAGATGCGGGCACAGGTGGGGAAGAAAAGAGGAGGTGGACGTATTTAACAAGTTTGAAGATTAAAAAGTGAAACATCCTGCAGAGAGGGGGGGGGGTGATGATTGCTTATATACCTAAACCACATTAACTTTAGACTATTCTACGGGTCTAAAAAAGAAGGGTTAATTCATGGCAGCAGTCCAACGAGCGAGTATTTGCGCTCGTCTGCTTCTCACAGCTCATTTAAATCATCTCCCGCTCTCCTCCTTAAAATGAAACAACATACCATTCTCTCATTTCTCAATTTGTCTCCCGTCTTCTCTTTGACCCCCTCATTTCTTTACCCTACCCTTCTTTTTATTGTCCCTCCATCCATGCACTCTGTTTGGACTGCTGTTTATCCTTTTCTCTGGCCCGTCTGTCAGTGCGCCCTCCTCCCCTGTTGCTTTCTGTCAGTATCGAGGCCCCCCGCTCACTGACAGACAGAGAGCCTATGACACAGGCTCTGTCACAGGGCCCAGTGGCTCATAGTGGCCCCGATTCCCACATCAATGAGGTGATAAATGACTTAATGAGCTTCCTAACACACTCACCCGATGAGACCTGAGGCACTTCTTCTTCAAGACTCTCTTCCGTCAAGATGCTCAAGGTTGAAGCAGCTGTTTGTAAATCAGATTTTAGGTTAAAACAAATCTCGTTGCTAAGATTACATGATACAAAAGAAAGAAAAAAAAGTCACCACCTGGATTTAACTAAACAAACAGGTAAGAGCCTCCCATTGGATAATAACTGCACGGAGGATGATGTTTCAGCTACAACAAGTAGTTTAACCTGAACTGGTGCAGTAGTAGCTTCTCATTTCTTAAACAACCACGTCAGAAGATGCATTCTGTGGTCGTGGAAAAGACATTGATCTGTTTCAGAAGGGTCAAATTATTGGCATAAATCCAAGAAAACATCTGAGGAGATGCCGAAACTACTAAAACTGGGTTAAGAACTGTCCAATGCATTATTCACAACTGGAAGGATGGTGGGGAACCATCGTCTTCTAGGAAGAAATGTGGTCGGAAAAAAATCTTGAATGATGGTTATCGGTGATCACTTAAATGTTTGGTGAAATCAGATGGTAAAAACAAAAAACACCAGTAGAACTCACAACTATGTTTAATAGTGACAGTAAGAGCATTTCCATGTGCACAATGTGAAGGGAACTCAAGGGATTGGGACGAAACAACCTTAAGAAAACCACATAATCAGGAAAAAAAGTCTTGGACTCTGGAGCAATGGAAGAAGTCATGTGGACCTCACTGATATGAAAGAGAAGGATGCATATATTTCTGCCTTAAATTGTCTTCGTCTTATGTTGCTCTGGGTTCATGATCAGCACTCATTTGTAGACACGCAACACATATCTAAGCTGGCTCATGAGTTTCTATGATCCACTGGCTAGATTTAACAGAAAAAGGCTAAATTCTTGCAGAGACATGCTGACGAACTAACCTTTACTCAGCTCCGTCTTCCACAACCCTTTTTTTTTCTTTCTCCCCCCCCCACCTTGTCTTCTTTATGCTATGTTTATGTGCATCCCCCTTTGCTGTCGTTGATAGATTTAGTGCCGTCATGCTCAATTTCACCAACCGGTCCGTCCCCACAGCACAGCACAGAGCCCTTCCTACGGCCCAACTTTGCAGGCTGCTCCTGAAACGTGGGCCTTGGAGAAGAAAGGGTCTGCTGTGTGAGCAGGGAGCCCAGAGGAGGTGGAGCAGAGGGAAGAGGAGGGGCGTTGGGAGCAACCTGGGTGTTCCATGATAGTGGACCTCTTGGCTGTTATGCTTTCTAATTCCCCTCAGCACAGAACAGCGGGGGGGAAGAGAGAAAATAGGGCGTAGGATGATGAGGGTGAAGGAATCATGTTTTCTCACTGAAGCAATCAGGCGGGTGTTAATGTTACCTAAAGCTTTCATCTCCCCTTCAGGTAAGTCATGCTAAAAGTTTAGATGGTGACGAAGAAATACAGAAACCAAACATTACAGAATAAACTCCACTGTCTAGTAGCTGAATATCTAAACCTTTCAAGGCGAAAAGGAGCTGGTTCTGCCCTGAAACATGAAGCAGAAAAGCAGCTCCAGATTGTGAATAAATCCCTGGGTCACCACGTCTAGATGCAGCCCTGCCCCGCCTCCGCAGAAGTTTTCATTCAAATCTGATCATCCAACAAACAAGTTGGACTAATTCCAAAAACCTACCGCATAATATCCTGCATGGTACCTTTTTCAAACCTGCTGTTGACAGCCACGTTTCTGTAGGACTGTTAAAAATGACCTTAATGAGAAGAATCCGTCATTAAAGCTAGATTAAAAACATCCATAATTAATAATAATGCTATGTCTTCAAAAAGGAGTCGTTTTCTCACAGCCCGTCGTGTCTGGATTCAATATACTGTCATTTAGTTCCAGGTCTGGAACAGATTCACATGAAGGGTTCAGGTCCTCTTCCCTGCCCCACCCCACTCCCTTCTTGCCAGCCTCATTGTGTCCTACTGGGTGTGCCTCTCATCCTGACCTCTGCCTCCCCGATGACCACTGCACACTGAGCTGTACGCCCACTCCTGCTGCCTGAACACAACCTCCAAACACCCCATCATCTGGTTCTGCTTGCCCATCCTGCACCCTCCCTAAGGCCACAGGAAATAGCTGGAGCGATTGTGAGCCTGTTTCCCTGGGGGTGGAATTAACAGGTGCACCAGTGTTTGTTTCAACTTTTCCCCATTACCACTGGATAATGGTAATAATAAACATGGGGGAGGCCAGGTGGGGTGCTAGCTTTGTCTCTTTGCTGTATATTTTTTCTGGAGTTCTGTTTCACAACTTGTTTAAGTTCATTCCTGGTTTTGTGGGAGAACTTTTCTCCAAAACACCCTCATGTCAGCGTAACTGTACCTCTAAATTCATTCTAAAGTCAGTCCTAAACAAAACATTTCTCTTCCTCATTTCAAAACATAAACTTAAATCTTACATTGAATTACCTTTTTGAAATAAAAAGTGAATCATTTACATTAAATCCCATATATTGGTACCTAATATACACATCCTGCCAATGGGTGATCGTACTGGGATCTTGTTCCTTAAGGCTTTTCTGAGAAGTGTTGCTTAGCTGCATGAAGCTCTCATTGATTTGGGCGATATGTGTTCAAGTAAACCCTCTTGAATACTAGAACCCAAGGTTTAGCCGTCTTTTAACCCAATAATCAAACATGTTCACTTTACTTGTCTGCATTTTTAATGTTAAAGTATATATTTATTGATATTCTTTCATCTGATATGTGTCAAGATGCCGATTTGCTCCAACTACAACAATGTAAGATTTCTCCTCTGTTGTCACCGAAAAGCTGTTGACGAACTTCGGCAATTCTTCTTCACCAAAGCCTCTCTTCTCTAATTGGCCACCAATTTCCAGAGCCACTATTATAACAGGTAGATCTGCCATCTTGTTCTCATATTACCTGGAATCCCCCTTAAGTGAGTCATCAGATTGGATAATAGCAGGGGAGAGGCAGTTTAATGGCGTACAAGGTTAACTTGGAGGGTTGAAGGTGGGAGGTCAAATGTTGCCATAATCCCAGGCTCCAGGTTCAGCCCATAAATACGAGCTCAGCAGCTGGAAGTAAGGAGGGGGTAATTGATTTGGAGGGAAGGGGCATATTTCACCTGAGCAAGAACCAGAGCTGACAACCATCAAACTGTTTTATAACCACCGCTGGATTAGCACCTTCGGTGTGGGAGTCTGTTTGAGGCAGTAATGTAGAAGAATTTCCGACATAAGTGACGTCTCGCAGAATAAAACAACCCTCACAAGAGATGCTACGGTGGGGTTCTGTCTCGCTCTTAAAGATATGTGGTTTCTCTTCCACACCTGGTGCTGATTGTTTGCAGAAGGCAGGAGTTAAGTTTATTGTTAGCGCTCCATTTCGTTTTACGTCGGCTAATGTCTTCTCTGCTGTTGGTAACACGAGACTCTGTCGTGCTGGGAAAAAGTCAAACAGATGAGGTTGAGTGACTGTGATTTTTTTTTTTTTTTTTTAGAAAAGAAACAATAGAAAAAGAAACTTTTAGGTGTGTTTGCTGTGGAGGAGATTACAGTATGAAAGGAGGGAAGGTGTGTATGTGCGTGTGAGGGATAGATGTTTGATTTCATGATAGTCTACTTTCAATGCAGCCGCATTTTGCAACGAGCCAGCTCACCCTGTGACTGGATAGTTTATGTATCATTGGTTTTTATTGCCTTACACTACATTCATCACACAACACGATTCAATCTCAGCGCTCACGCTCAGACAACAAATGACGTACAGATAAGGCTGCATTCTTGTGCTTGTTTTCATTGATAAACATGTTTTGATTGGCAGAACAATCTCACAGACAGACTGAGACCTGCAGGATATCAGGAGCAAGCAAATGAGTGACTGTTTCCCGTATAGACAGGAAGTGAGGGCTTTTATGAGGGCAGTGCATTGATTTCCTAGCATACCAGGTCTGGGAGTGCAGAGAAAAGAGCCACTTCCTGTCGTGAAGAATGCAATGCCAGCTATCTGACTCTCAACAGTCTCACTCTTTTACTGTGAGAGGTCGTGAAATAAAGCTTGAACTGTTGACATCTGAGCGGCATTTTCACTGACCCGCGTCTCAAAATAGAAATGAGAGGGTTTCAGGGTTTCATTGAGGTCTGTAGTCCTGTAGGTACCATCCTGTGGACCACTCTCCACTTTTTTTATATCATACATTGCCGAGGCATCAACTTTTGCACAATTTTTGTGTAGTTGAGGTATGTTTATTACAACTATGTACTATGTACCCTGTACCAGTATATTTTGATGACTCTATGTAGTCTCCATAAATGCAGACTTTCTAGAAAGTTTGAGTTCAAAGGTTTGCTTCAAATTCACTAGATACTATCAGGAGGGAGAGTCCAGGAAGTTCGTTCATAGGTGAACTTGAGCCTTTTGCACAATGACCCTCATTCAACTGTTCTTATGGATACATTTTCTTCTTAAATCCTACTTATAAACTTTGAAGATTGTGGCATTCATGATAAGTTCTTTGCTTGGAGCAAATTCCAACGAACATTCAGTTTTCTGTTGTTTTCTGCTTGCTCAGTTCAATCATGAAACTACAGTAATGTTTTTGTCAATTTATTTCAGAATAATAGGCAAAATATGGCAAATTATGTTCTAACATTATAATTTCCCTCAGGGAGGAATTTAACATTGTTTTATTCATTGAATTTATTAAAGAACAAGTTGTGGTCCTGATGGGTTTTAATTCTCTTGCTGGTTTTCCTAACACCATCCGTGCAATAGACTGCAGGTACTATATGTGCACATTAAAGCACCCTTGCCAGATCTGTTCCTTCAACCACAGAAATATCATTCCATGAACAACCAAATCACTCACTTTATCTTAAAACGATGCCACAGCAGTAGGTAATTTGCTTTACAACCTGTAGAAGGTACAGTAGGTTCTGTAATAATGTAAAAATATATTTAACGAAGTACCTTTTCCCCCTTTACACCACAAAGTTGTTCGTCCTGCCGCGTTCATGGGACCAGACTACAGGCTCTATGTTGAAGTTCAGGAGTAATTATTGACCCGTTTGTCCATAAAACTGCTTTCATATAACTTGAATCTCACTGTATGATTATTTATAACCGGTGCACATCTTTAGTTTCAGTTTCAGTGCACATCTTTATTATTATTTTTTGTATTCGCTAATTTTTTGGCATTATGTTTATTTTTCCTCGTCCGTCTTGCCGCTGATTGCGTCTTTTTGCACATGACCTGCAAGTCTTGACCTTTTATGGTTATTTTTTGGGTGTCTACCTATGCAAAGTTGGACCAACTTGTCAATCCTTTCATCTTATGGAGAGATATATTCAACAATCTAAGGGGAAATATATGAACAAATTTATGGTCTACAAACCCTTTCATGAATCTGATGGGGGTTTTCATAAAAGTACAACTTACAGAACAAATTTCAAACGATTTGCGGGAGGATATTCTTTTGATTTGTGACTCTTATTCAATCATCATTTGTCTGTAAAGTACGTAAAACATCTTCTACAGATAGTCATTTTGTGTATATTACAGTGAATGTTGACCAAATGATGCTTATATGCCCCATGACTTTTTATAATTCAGATTATTTGTCATGGGTCCTCTTAATTACCACTGAGGCTTAAGATGCAGAGTAAATAATCATATTGAGTTTGATGTGTGAAAGACGAAGCCTCTTGAAGTCTCTCGCCTCTTAAAAATATGTTCGACACATTTTGCTGCTCCTAATTTTCTCTGTGGTAAAATAACATTCATGTAAGAACAGCTGAATTTACTACATAGATGTTATTTTTAAGTTGTTTGAATGGGGATTTTATCATATGATGCTGTGGTTATATGGTTGAGCTTTTAGAGCAGGCCGAGTCTGGGAATGCTTTAAGCGACTGAGTTGCCATCTCGTCATAATGAGCTGTTTTTAAGTCCCTCTAAGCCATCTGACAAACGAAACACAAGTGTAGGAATTTGGCTGTTTTGATATACACTTGCATGTTTTCTATTTTTTTTACAGAGATGCAAAAATATGGAACTTCAGAGCTTCTGCAGAAAACCGAGGCTAATTTGAGTGTAGTTGAGCGTAAACATGCAGGAGTGATTTGATCTCCAGCTGCGTTATCTGGCTATGTTCGTCCAGTTTTGAGAGCTTTGATTTAATGTGCTTTCAGTGCAGTTCATTTTAAAATACCGGTTTTGGTCTGACTAAGACAATCATTTGTTTTTATTTTCTCTCTAGTGTCATGTAAATGCACTCTTTGTTGAGGTAGAACAGTGAAAGAAGAAATTAATTATTGTAGCTAATTGAATTAGTATTAGTATTTGTAGGTATTTGTGCATCAGAGTGTAAACATTGTGAAACAATAAGACTGGATTATACAGATCTGATGGACACAAGCAGAGGAGTTTTCATTTTCTTGAGGATTTTTGGTTTAGTATCCTTTCAGTGTTGCTGTTAATGGATGCACCTTGCTAGCAGAGAAGGACCAGACTCCTCCAGTTACAGAAGTTTGGCTGGGTGAGTTTTCACATTTATTGGGATGTGAAGAAATGGAAGTTGCATTCCTCTACACTAGGACGTCCTGTACTGGGTTTTATCCCTTGAGGCCTCCTCCATCCTTCCTTTCCTCTTTCCCTCCCTTCTCTCTTTACCTCATACCCCTCTCTCCACTCCCTTGCCCATGTATTATCCTGCATTTCTTAACACCTCATGCCTTCTCCCTCCTGTCTTCTTTTCCATCCTACTCTCCCTCACCTTTTTATCTGTCTGCATCTTTCCCTCCCTCCATCTCTGTCTGTCCACCCATGGTTCAGGGCTCGAACCCATGTCCTCCTCCTTCTCCCTCCTCCTCCATAACAGGCTTTCTGTGTTAGCCGGTGGTCTCTCGCAAGGTCCCGGTAGAATTGATGTATTCTCCTCCTCAGCGTTCAGCAGGCTGGAATAGATGGTTGACGCAACTCTCTCAATTACCTCTGGGAGTGAGGAGGGCCAAAATAAGAAGAGAGGAGGGCCACCCCCTCCACCCTCTGTGCACAGTGATATGTATTCATATGTGCAAATCAAGTTCAGCTAAATAAAAAAACTCTCTGCATCATCTACTGGGCTCTGTTCCAGCAAGGCCAAATAAAAAAGAAAAACTCCTGAAAATCATTCTTTATGTGGCGATCGGCTGTTTACATTCTGCGGGCTTTTCATAGTTCCACTCCCATCTGCATCCCTGCAGGTCAGGGGTGGGGGGTTAGAGGTGAAAGGTGAGGTTGCGGGCTGCTCCTCCTGGAGGAGAGACGCTGGTGTTGGAGGTCCCTTTGCCCAGCCCCTCCGTTTAGTCTGAGTGGAGAGGAACCTCCTCCAGCTCTCCTCTTGCACATCTGGCTGCCCCCAGAATGCTCATTTGGAGGGAAAACAAGAATGTTTTTATTTCCCAGGAGAGAAGAAGAACCACAGAGTTAAAACACAGAGAGGCATCCTGGGCCCTCACATAGACAGCTGCTAGATGATGTCGAGGAGTTTCTCTCCTCCCTGACTCTGTTCTTGTTTTCTTTTCTTGGCTGCTGATATTTGTTTTCATGTATAAAAATGTAGCAGATTTCTCATTTTCAAAAGAAAACCAATACACACCTTGGACCCATCCTGTTTCCTAAAACCACTTCAAATAGATTATTTACACTGGGGTGAAATATACTGTACTTCTCCATTATGTGAAGACAAATAATCCTAAACATGTCTTTTGAGTGCACCAGTAAACTGTTAAAGCCAATAAACAATGCTTATATAAATATTCATTTACAAAATATCTCTGTTTATGTTCTCTTTGTACCACCAGCTGGGCCTGGCTTTAGTATGATATCTTGGATTATTCCCCAACATTATCTTTACACAAACCCATAAAGCAATAATTGAAGGTTCTGACATGATCACTACATTTTGCAGACTTAGATTTTACACACTGATTTACTGATTTAATACACGCTGATACACAACACATGCATCAGTGAACAACGATCAGTAAAAGTCTTAAATCTTAAGATGATATTTAAATAAAAAGAAATACAAATGGCAACAGTAGATCATGTGTCACCATGTTTGTTTACTTTTGTTGATTAGTTTTAATTCAGTTTTGGACATTTTTGTGCAGAAGCCCCTCTGGTGACCTTAACCCTTTAAAGGAGCTATATCATGAAAAATGGACTTTTATGAGCTTTTAACCATGTTAGTGTGTTATTTACTCAGAAAAACTTCACAGAAGTCGTTATTTTTCTTCATCAATGCATATTTACGTCATCTGTATGAATATTCAGTCCAAGCTCTAGCTCCCGTCTACTTCCGGCAGACGACTGACTCACCACCGATGTACGTAGATAGGTGGCACCAATCATGAAACGCCATTTACGCGTGCGCAACATCATAGCAAAACACCCATTTTGTTCGAGAGACCGCAAGGCCCCACCCACTCCCGTCACTGAGTTGAGAAGAAGTAGCTCGATCACGTCAGGAACAACAAACTGTGGCAAGTTGGAGAAAATGTTTTCGGCTGTGAGAAGGAAACAGATTTATTTACTCCTCCAAAATAAGAGCACTGTCGTCAGGAGTGGTTGGAGTTTGTTTTTGAGAGTTTACCACAAGCAACA
>JBBBVU010000015.1:2795089-2807155 GCA_037177055.1 Atherinosoma microstoma | reverse complement strand
TCCATCCATCCATCCATCCATCCATCCATCCATCCATCCATCCATCCATCCATCCATCCATCCATCCATCCATTCTCTGTACCGCTTAGTCCAATTCAGGGTCGCAAGGATTATCTCAGCAATCAGTAAATGGACGTGACCGGTCACCGGGGAACTTTTTCTATTTAACGTAAATCCCACCCTAAAGTTGAACATCCCCAACCTTTTGCTTTTCTGCAAAGATGAGTCGCCCCTAAAACTTGTGCTGAACATAAAATTGTATGCAGAACTTTTAAAAAAATATGCCCCCAGTCAACAAGTAGAACACATTTGATTTCTGATAGCCTAACTTGGACTTATTGTCTTAGCCATGCCAAACTGTTTCCTACACTTTATGAGCTTGCACTGGTCTTTGATTATGGTGGTTTAAGTTTGAGTTGGGTTAAGGCTATTAAAAAAGCGGATTATTGTCAAAGAGGACATCTGGATTTTGCAAAAGTACAGAAATCAAACTAATGGTGTCTGAATTATAACTGGCTGACTCAGTTTTGTCACACTTTTTTCACAGAAAGTATTTTATCTTGTTATAGCAGAAACCACAAATATAGGTTTCATTAATAATTGCTTTGCTCCATCAACATGCACAATAAAAGGATCTCACCATGCAGTTGTAATAAGTGTGATGTTAATTGCACCCTATCCCGGACTTATGTGTTGTTACAGGTTATAATTCTTGTAGTGGGGACTTTTAAATAGAATTAGTGTTACTGCTGGTATGATAAACAGTGGCAAGAACCCCTTTTGGTGTAGGTGTTGTTGGAGGTACAATCCAGTTCCAAAAAAGATGAGATGTTGTGTAAAATGTAAATAAAACAGAGTGGAATGATTTGTAAATCTCAAAAATGCATTTTTTTTCTTTATAAAACATCAACAACATATCAGAAGCTGAAACAAACATTTTTAACCTATTTTGAATCTGAAGGCAGCAGCCTATCTCTAAAAAGTAGCTCCAGGGTGATGTTTACCATTATGCGGCATCCCGTCTTCTTTTAACAACTGTCTGCAAACATCTGGGAAATGAGGAGAGGAATGTTGTCTCATTCTGTTCTGATGCAAGATTCTAGCTGTTAAACAGTCCTGGACCTTCGTTGCTGGATTTTTGCTTTCATGCTCCAAATGTTTTCTGTTAGTGAAAGGTCTGGACTGCAGGCAGGCCGGTTCAGCACCCGGACTATTGCTGAAATCTGCAAGGCCTTCCCTGAAAAAGACATCTGCCTACTTTTACTACTGCTTAAAACCTCTTTGTACTTCAGCATTGATGGAGCTTCACAGATGTGGAAGCTGTCCACACCATTGGCACTAATGGAACCACATACCATCAGAGATGCAGGCTTTGAAACTGTCCAATGAAAACAAGTTGGATGCTCCCTCTCCTCTTTAAGTTCCTAGGACTGTGTTCACAAATGGCTTTTTTTTGTCAAAATAAAGTTTTAAACTGCAGTTGTGGATTGCACAAAGAACTGTATTAACAAACAGTGAATTCTGGAAGTTCCTGATGCCATGCATGCTCAGGACACGAAGATAATGAGCATCCACTTTTGACCTTTAACCTTGTCCTATGCTTATAGAAATTCTTTCTGATTTTCTCAAATTTTTGATGATAAAATCTGTTGATCAGGGATGCCCAAGTCCATTCCTGGAGAGCTACTATCCTGCAACTTTTAGATGCTTACCTTCTCCAACAACCCTGACTCACATGGCTTCATTCCCTCATGTGCATGTCATTCAGCTCTGCAGAGGCCTGGTAACGAACCATTCATTTGATTCAGGTGTGTTGGAGTCGGGAAGCATCTAAAAGTTGCAGGATAGTAGCTTTGAAGGACTGAACTTGGACTGCCCAGCTGTAGATGGTGGCATCTTCAAAGTTGAGTATACCTAAATAGTTGTTACATTCCCCACTGGTTGTTTTGATTTGTTTCATTTGGTGCCCCATTTCCAACTTTTTAAAAGTATTTTTCTGCCATCAAATTCAAAATGAGCTCATATTTTCCATGAAATAGCAAATGTCTCAGTTTTCACGTCTGATATGTTGTTTATGTTCTGTTGGGGATAAATATGGGTTCGTGAGATTTGCAAATCATTGGATTCCATTTTAATTCACATTTTGCAAAGCATCCAAACTTTTTTGGGATAGTCGTCAAAAGTAAAATATGAACTATAAATGCACAGATGGAGCAAGATACAAACATGCACAGATACAAACAGGGGTAAATAAGTCTTGCTATATATGATATACAGAAATCCTGTGGCTGTAAATGAGCAGAGGACTTCTTACCAGAACTCATCTCAGAGCACATGATTTTTATATTAGTTGTTCAAAAGTCAAAGTTTCCATTCTTCCCTGTTTTTTTTTCTGCCACCAAGCTTTACATAATTTATTCAGTTTGTTTTCCTTAGTTTGAGGCTTTGAGGCGCTCTTTTAATGGTGTAGTTTTACTGTGACCTTATCTTCTGCAGCTCTGGCTGGAAATATTATGCCGCTTATCTCAATAAACCCTCAATGTTTCCATTACAATAGTGGATCCATGCATCTTTCATTCCTCAGCATCTCATCTTTCCAAATGTTAAACCACTGCTTTTGTTTAAATGTGATGACATGCACATGATGTGCACCCACAGACACATATATAAAGGAAAAGAGTTCATTATTTGCAGTATTAGAAATGCTCTCCCGACTGTTACAACAACAGATTCTGGTCGTATGTGCGGGTCCACTTGGGTTAGAGTAAATTTAAGTATGCTCTTTGGAGAGTGCACATCATGCTCCATCCAGGCATTTTCATTTATCATCATGAAGCCAGAATGCACACTGAATTAGACAGTCATGGTGAGGTTTGTTGGTACCATGTTTGTACAATTTGTCACATCTTTTACAAAGATTATAAAGATAATCGCAAGTTTGATTATTCATGAAGGAAAAATACCCAGACTTTAAAAGATGATTTATATCTGCAACATTGTAGGCATTGATCACATGAAAATGGTACAAGAACATCTGTAGCTGTACATTCCCATCCTCTGTGGGATGATTCCTGCCCTGCACTCCCTCTCTTGCAGCTTAATCAATCCAACATGGCTCTTGTTTCGACGTCAGCCTACAAATCGTCCATGGCCCCTGGCCTTCTATAAATAAACTAACAGCTTTCTTAAATATGTGACAAAATACCATTAAAGTTTACAGGCTGAGCGACTGTCTGCACCCTCCTTTTCAACGTGGGAGGAGTTGCTCTTCCACCTGCAGTTTAGAATTGAGTGGGAGGGAGAGAAGGCGGGATTCAAGCTCCATAAAAAATAAAAACTGTGCTGCTTTGGTTTTTCCTGCACACATTAGTATCTCATAAATACACCTGTTCTTAATTGTCCAATTTGTACGCACTGTAGTGGCCGCAAGGGAGCAGGGAAAGCATAAACAGGCAGATGGCATCACTGTAGCTGGACACGCAGTTCAGAGAGACTGAGCCTGACACAGACGTGTACATCCAAAGGTCCATACAGCTGGGCGGAGGAAGGCGAGCATTGTTCTGAGTGACAGATGAAAAGTGATGGAGCATTTCAGAGAACAATCTGTTTACAGTTTGCAATGTAAACAGAGCCACTTTGTAACAGAGCTGCTCCCGGTTTCAACCTCCAGGGTCACAGGTCATGCGTCTCTCTGTCACAGTTCAACTCAAACCATTGAGGAAGTCTGGAAATTCAATTCACAAAGACAACTCGACACCCATACAGTGTACTCGCCACCCCCTGCTTTCCACCCTGCCTCTGCTTTCTCACTTAAACCTCAGAGGAAGGAAAAAGGACAACTAATCTATTCTTAACTCTTCACTGAATCTCCAGGTCCTCACTCTTTTCTTTGTCTGATCTGTTCATCTGGTCTGTGTGATTCCAGTTTCCCATGGCATTATCTCTTTTCAGATATTGTGGAAAGACTAAAAATACAGCAGCTCCCACAAACTGTGTATACCTCCCACAGTCTGATGGGATGAAATGTAACATGATAATAATTGCTTCCTGTGTCATGCATGGTGTTATCTACACTTTACAAATACTTGTTGTCCCAGAATACTGCTGATTTATGAATGCTTGTGAGAGGAGAGGAAACCAAAGCTGAATTTTGTGAATGCAAATTGTAAAATGCTTGATTATCTTGATTCAGTTTGCATGAAAAGTTCATTCAAATCTGAAAAAACACTGATGGCAATGAAACTGGTATCATTTACAGAATTTGTCTAATCTTTTTATTTTGTCCAGAAAATGTTCAAACCTATTTACTATTTAATATTGAATAAAATAACACATTTCAATGGTAAATGTTCATGAAACAATAACTATAGGCTAATAAAATAAATCCTTAAATAAATCAAGTAATTATAAATATTTGGACAATTTGCTATAGTTTGTTTATTCTGTCTGAAGCTTCATCTGTTAGACGAATGATAAGGTTATATCTTACTTTTTAATCTCAATAACATATCAAGGATGAGCTGCTGTTGTAATGTTGGCTTATTTCCTGTTAGCTGTGATACAGAACAATAAAATGAACATCTGTAGCAGATAAAAATGTTTCAGACTCCAGACTTCTTAATTGTTAATATCCATACACTTAACAAAATTTACATTTGGTAGCTCTCTGTATCAAAGAGACTATATAGAGAATATACAGAATGTGCACACTATAAACAACCTGTATGTACTCTAAAAGCACACTATATATACGTCAAATATGTGCTGTTTTGCGGCTCCAGTTGTCTAAGCAATGAAAGTGCAGAATAGTTCCAATTCTCAGATTATAGACACGTAAATGGCTTCTTTAATGGGTTCTTGTGAGTCTGCAGGTGGGGAGATGGACGTTACAGCTGTCTTTAAGTCTGGTGGTGCGAGTTTTTATGTTGCTATACCATTTCCCAGAAGGGAGCGTACAAAGAGTCTGTTGGCCGGGTGGGTGGGATCTGTAGCAATGCGTCTGGCCTTCTGGACCCGGCCACATCTGGGAGAGGGCATCCCACAATCCCCTGGGCTGGTTTAACCGGCCGGGCCAAGTCCTTTCGGTCCTGTGTTGTGCAGCTGCCGCACCACACTGTCATGCTGAGACAGAGGATGCTTTCTAATGTGGCTTTATAGAAGTTTGAGAGCAGCTGAGAGGAGAGTCCGGCCTGTTTTAAACTTCCTGAGGAAGAAAAGCCTTTGTTGGGTTTTCTTCACCTGGTAGGAAGTGTTTGGGGTCCCGGTCAGGTCAGATGTGACGTGGAGACCCTGGATCTTGATGCTGTCTGTAATAATCAACCACAGCTTCAATCCACTCTGATTTAGAACCTTTTTAGTTTTCTTCATTTTCTTCAGTTTTATTTCATTTAATTATATTTTATCTTTTATTTTTATTCTATTTTTATTTATTTTTTTGTTACTTTATTTATCTATTCATTTATTTTTTTCTATTTTGGTTTATCTTAGTTTCATTTTTAAACTTTATTTGTTATGACAAACGTGACGTAGTAAAGCAAACGGTTCATATCTGGATCTGTGGTGTGTATCGGTGTGTCGGCCACCAGGTGCTCCAGGGCAGTTTCAGGCCCTGCAAGTCTACATAACAAAGATTTGTACTTCAAAAATACTCAGAAGTTCATAGTTTTAAGGAGGGATGCACCGATTCCACATTTTTTGCAGCCATCATCTAAATGTAAGGCTAGAAAACTGTCGGAAGCTTCATGTTTGAAAAAAATTGTTTTTTTCTTCTTTAGTTTTCCACCTAGGATGAATTTCATTGATATGAAGTATTTTATTTGCCCTTACATTGTTTTTATTGCACTGCCGCTTTGTGCTGTGATGTGGTGACTCTGCTACGAAGGGACATGGGATGAAAATTAGCTCTGGCTAAAAAAACCACACAAAAAAACACTTATCATTATTGACTCTTTTTTTCTCAAATTAAAAAGCGAATACAAATTTTTACTTTTAAACTGTGAATGTAGCAAATTTTCTTTCCAAATGTATGATGAAACAATAAATGCTGCCCAATTTGTGCATCAACCAATCACCTAAACAGTCTTTTCTTCCAGCACGAACAGGATTTATATGTTTATTTGCTGCCCCACAGTCCACCATCCCCCTTTTGGAATTCTTCTCCAACCACTTCACATACTCCATCTCTCTGCAGGTTTGCTCTTTCCAGGAGGAAGTTCGATGACATTACTGTACATTCTGCTTACCCTATGTGGTGTATGGTGAAAGATATATAAGTAAATCTAAACAGTCGGTTGGTCTGTGAAGTTTGGAGGCAGGCTTCACATCTTCCGCCTCCTCAAGCTCATGCTTGTTTTTCTTCCTGCCTTTTCAAACAGGGCTAAATAAATAAAGAGCTTTTCTGGCCCAGCATCACTCATGCCTCTGCTACTGATACTCTCTCTCTCTGACAGATGAGGATGCGTGTGTACATATACATCTATTTCCACATGCGCTTGTACCGACTGACATTAAATAAAGACCTGAAAATCTGAAGCGACTTTTTTTAACCACCTTTTTACATCCTCTTAAACCCCTGCTCTCCCTATTTATAACCCAGCTATAACGGATCGGGCTACAGCTGCTAAATTTAATGTTAACTCACTGATTTGTGTGTGTGTGTGTGTGTGCATGTATTTTTGTCCCCCCTTTCCCCCCAAAAATGGTAACACACCCACAGCCAATGACAAGACTCCTTTGAGAAATGTGTTTCTCATGTTCTCACGGTGTAAAAATGACGCTATCGCCAAACTCCAAGAATCAGCAGCTCTGTCCTCATTACATGGCACTTAGCCCAACCTTTGTGTGTGTGTGTGCGTGTGTGTGCCTGTGAGTGCATGCATGGGCAATTTAGTTTGCAATGTGTGTTTTATGCTTAAATAGTGAATGACAATCTTTATGAGACCCATTCCTCTGGTGAAAACATGGAAAGATTGTTTAACTGTTCATACTGCAAGAGGTCACAGTCAAGTTCAAGTGTGTCTGTGTGTGTGTGTTTGTAAGTTAGTGGACTTCCCCATGCATGTGGCTATGTTTAAACATACATACTCAGAGATAGTATCACAGGAGTGGGTGCAGGCTTGATTGATGATGATATTATTTTGATGTGGCGTGAGGAATTGTATTTTCCATTTCTTTTTCTTTGTTTTATCCTCCTTAGGATATTGTCTAATTATATCACTTTAGCAGCACTTGCTATCACGCTTTTGTTAAACCTCACAAATACATCTGCTAATGCAGTTGTTTGTAAAGGTCAGGAGAAAGCCTGGAGGTAGTGTGGATTTAATAAAAAAAAAAAAGGTCAAAGTTGTTATTTTTACTTTATGGACCAAGAAACCCCGTCACAAAGTCAAGAATTTAAAGTCTGCAATTCTACTGTCATTTTATGTAAACAGAGAGGAGTTCTACAGAGGAATGCTTTCAGGGGAGATTTTCTGCTGTTGCAAGAACTGTATCCATTGTTTGTTTTTCCAACCACCTAAACAAACCTGCCAGGTTTACATGTGTGATTGAAGCGGGAAACATAAACGTCCGTCTAGATCATTCTTGGCCTTTCAAAAAACGATTTATCATCTATGATTATTTGAAAGCTGTGTGCACCTACGGTTATTTCAATGTCTCTGTATGCTCAGGTTGAGGTTCTGTGGGAGAACAAAATGCCCACCAACAATCTCTATATTATCTGTGTCAAACTTGGCAGGGAGTGTTGCAGGCCAGACTCACAAAAAGACTGCAAGGTGGTACAGCGTGCCGAAAAATTTGGTATTTTTATTCATTTAGTTCAATTTAATTTAATCTTTCCAATGTTTCATTTTCAAGAGCGACCTGTTTCAGATGAAAACATTTCCTTTGCATGTTGTTTTGTATAGGACAGCATTCGGACAACATTGTAACAACCCACAACAATGTATTTATCATTTAACCCCAGACACTTATTAACTGACATTAAAGTTGAAAAATGTCCAAATTCCTTGGAATTGAATGGGTTTTAACACATTATAGTTACGCAACGTGGCCTCTGAGACATTTCCAAGTAATGCAAAATCTAATCTGTTACAGCTTGCAAAGAGAAAAAGGGTAGGTGTTTATTGGTTTGACATGTCTCTGAAGGCTCAAGACTGTAAATAAATGACAATTTAAATTTTTTATATAAACGGGTAGAGTCACATGGGAGGGCTTTACAGTGAAATACCACTGAGGAACCTCCGGTATAGGCTCCAAACCAGCTTTAGATCTAATAGACTCCTATCCAAAAAACATAAACTTCTATTGCAAAATATTCAATAAATACATATTTACCACAAGTCATCATAGCATTGGTGGAACATACTTGTAGGCTCTGATATTTGTGTTGGTGGTAATTATAAAATTCTATAGTTTAATAGATATTAAGCCACAAAGATTTGTAAATTTGTCGAGTTATGTTACAAGTGTCATTATCCAGGTCAACCCACTTACAAAAACAGCTTAATAATCGTTCATAGACCGATGGGCTGCGTCACAGTAACAGAGTCCAGTTTTCAGATACCATGGGAAGCCCGACCACCCCTCAGAATCTAGCCTCTAATGAGTTCAACTGGTATTCAATCCTGTGTCAAATGACCAGCCATATTGGGCTGTAAAAAGCTTCTGATTGGTTCTCCCGGGTGACCAATCCAGCTCCAGAACAAGGTCAGCTGGCTTTAATAACCTGAATTTGATTAATTGATATTCTTTATTTTTATGTGTGTTTGTGGCGTTTTTGGTCCTCCATGAAGACGCCTCACTTTTCCTTTCAGAAACATGTTTTCTAGTCGTCACACAGACGCTGTGAAACAGACAACAGCAGCTTCACAGACCAAAGAGATGGAGATTTCATCTCTCTGCAGGACAGCTGGAATCTCCCTCATCATTCTGCTGTTTGCTGACGTCTGCAGTTCAGTCAGGAATAATAAACTAGTCCAATCATCACAAAAAGTTATCAGAAAATGTGGTCCACCACAGCCTGGTGGACCAGAGTGTAATACCATCCCCTCTTTTCTTTTCCATGTGTACTCACAGACAGCATGAAGGGACAGTACAGACCATGCACTGTGTTTTTATACAGAGACACAATACTATTATCAGTGGGAAGGAATTTAATGTGCTGGCTTTTAGCGAGTGTAACCGCATTTCAGAAACCTGGTTAAAGTCTACTTTTAGAGTAAAAACAGCATGTGAGTGCCGGCTGCCAGATTCAGGTGGTAAGCTCAGCCATTATAGTCCCTGTGCAGCACAGCTGGCAGCTTCCTTCGCCTGACAAGAATCGGCTCCCTACATTTTCCACTAAATAGTTATAGCATGTAACTGCTGGTGAATGTTTGTAGGCGCATTATATTTGAACTTTGGGTAGATTAAGGCTCTCATGACTCATGTGCTCTCAGTCGTCATCCTGAAGATGAAGCAATAACTCCCCAGCTCAAGCTTCCGGCTGAAAACAGATATAAGAGTTTTATCTTTTCATCTAACTCCTGAGCAGAGCGAATAAATGCTTCTTTTTTTTAAACCCATTTCTTTAAATAATTTTTGATAAAGTGAGTGAATTCTGAGCTTAGCTGCAAAAACAACCTTGTTTCAACCTTGTTGCATCATTAAATGACCACAACCTTTAGATTGTAGTTAATCTGGTGTTTCAGTGTAGCTTTAGATCCTGAACATTTTTGTGAGCTGATGAGAGGAAACAAATTGAGAGGAACATTTTTTGGACTTGCCATGATTGACAGAAATCTGCCTCCATTTGTCAGCCTCTGTGACCTCTGCAGTAGCATCCTTTGAAGTTGACCACAGTGTGAGGGCTGGCCAGCAGAAACATGGTCAGAGTGAAGCAGACAACGCCAAGGTGCGGTCATCTCTGCGTCATCCCCAACCATGTTAAAGCTCTGTGTGTGTCTATGTGCATTCAGGGTGAGGTCAGGCTGTAAATATAGCCTCCTCTGTCTTCAACTTAACGTCCAGACGGCCTGCGTCTGACAAGGAAAAAAAAACGCTGCAGTCTCTGACTTTTTTGGTCAAAATACAACAGGAGAGAGGAGAGAAAGGGAGGGAGGGGTTAGGGGAAATGAAGAGGAGGATGAAGAATGCGTGCGTGTATTTGGAAGGGGGTTTAATAATTTCACCCATCTCTAAAAATAGTTGTCTCGGTTAAAAACAAAAAAGGAGAAAAAAAAAAGAAACTGTTCTGCTAAAAATCACAGCTCCATAGCAGCCATTTGGATGATGTGTGCTCCCTGGGGTGGAGCCTGGGAAAGTTAGCTGTGCGTACTAGTATGCAACTGTGTGTGTGTGTCTGTGTGTGTGTGTGTCTGTGTATGTGTGTGTGTGTGGAAATGTAGACCTAAATTGAATGATTGAGGTTCTTACTTGCATTTACACAGAAACTGGTAGGAAAGCACTCTTGTTTGGGCTGATATGTCCCCGTCTGCTCTGAGTTTACCTCATTTGGTCTGTCCTGCTCTGACTTAGTTTAGTTTTGGTTCGTCAGTGTATGGTCTGGAAGGGTTTGTGTTTTTATCAAATCTACCCCTGACTTTTATTCACTTAGAATAAGACCATGGGGGTTTGTGGGATGCAGACATAAATTGAAAAATAACTCGTGGAATGTTCGCCTACCAGTTTTCTGTTTGCTGCTTTCTGAGATGATCATTACTTTGCTGCTTGTAGAAATGGCATAAACTACCGATGTTCAGGGCCATAGAAACTGTCCTTATTTCCATCCTACGAATGAAATTCAGAATGTTCGTATTGGTACAAAAAACCTGAATTGATCAGACGTGTAGAGGCCAGTCGTACGCAGTCAGTAATCAGCTGTTGATAAACCCCACATGATGTAGATCACCTGCCTGTGCACAACCAGAAACACACATTATAAACTATATATGATGACAATACATCCCTTTTTTCATTTTAAAGTCACATGGAAATAGTTTCTAGTGTTTCTCCCCTGAGAGGGTAAAAAAGGTTCCTTTCTGCTGAGTTTGAAACCAACCAAACATCTCTTTCTTTCACTCGTTAACATTGATTAAAAGAAATAGATTTGAAGCACACTTGCCAACATTTACGAGCAGGAGATAAATATTATGTAACAATCCAACAAACAAACAGTGAGAAAGAAATCGGGCTACTTGGTTGTTGTTTTTTTTAATGTAAAATTGTCTAATATCACACAATTAAAATAAAAAAGAAGATGAGACGCATCCACCGCTGGAGGAGGACAGAAATTCTAGCTGCTCTATTTTATTCTGTGAAGCTCTTTGGTTTACCTCTGTTGGTTTAAATGTTCTGTAGAAATACGAGGTGATTTGACATGATGTGTTATTAGTAATTAAGTGAATATTATTTGTCTGGTTGGAGATGTTATTATATTTTAGCACTTGTTTTTTCTAAACATGCCATAAGCATGAACACAAGTTGATCAATTCCATACTCCTCAGGAAAATGCTGTCATGCACTGAATAAGCACAGACTTGTGTGTAAAGCATGACCGTTGATGAATAAGGGCCCTGTCTTAACCTGTCTGCTCCCTAGTTCCCCTGTTGTCTGGATATAAATATTAGACCTACTACTAGAAATCTTGACCACAATTTTAATAACCTTGTATGTCATTGGACTATCAAGCTTACCGTCAACTAATTCCATCAAACTTCATAAACCTTAATCTTCATGAGAACTAATGGGAAGCATGTCCTTAGTTATCATCTTGGGGATGATGTTTGCTATTTATTATTTTACTTACTTCACCTGCTGGTATGAGGGGCAGAGGGAAGAGCAACAGCCGTCAGAGCTTTATGGAAGCGTGGTTTGATATTTTGTTGTACCTGTTAACAGGTGTTAACAGGTATAATGGAAGGAATTATGGTAATCAGGTCAACTGGTACAACAAGTTGATCATGATACTTGCGTGGTGTTTATTGGTATAATGTGATGATCTATGGTAAAGTGTGCCCACTTGTTATAACATTGACATATGATAGAAGGGTAAGGAGTGGAGAGTGAAAGGGTTTGATTGGATATATC
>JBBBVU010000015.1:2778137-2791306 GCA_037177055.1 Atherinosoma microstoma | reverse complement strand
TCGGTGAAGGAGTGGCTGGTCACGGAACAACGACCAAGAAGCTGTAACGCGCAACCTTTCTGTGACCTTCTGATATCGAGCGTTGGCGATCCCTTGATCAACAACACTAGTTTGGAACAAACTTCAGGTTATGGACCTCCACTTTACCCAGAACGGCTGCCTCTGCTCTTACTCACACATACTATTGCCTTCCTGCAACAAATCACTCAATAATTTCCATCCCCATGCAAAAGGAAATGAGGATAAGGTTGAAATATGCCAGAATTTTCCTTCAAATATTGTTTTTGTACCAACTGCTTTATCTGTATTGGTTAAACCAGAAGGCAGGACTGAGTCACTGAAGCTCAGACTGAATGTCTCTGCAGGCCTTGTTGGGAACTATGAGTCCGGCTGTTGTTATGTTGATAAGAGGGTTGACAGTGACCAGTGTGCAAATGGATTCTTTTTATAAGTAGTCCTGAATCTGAATAGTGTCAGTGGAAGTGGGATGTTATGTAACATCATTGCATCAGAAGCTTTCTGGTTGATACTCACACATTCAGTTAAAAGAGCTATTGTACTTATATTTTAGTAAAAATAATTATATATTTTGTCTGATATATAGTATATTACAATGTGTATGCATCAACATATATAATTTTTACTTGAAATATTCATATAAAACAGGTTATTGAAATTTGATTTTGTTATGATCATGCATGCACCAGTTATATGCTGTGTTTTGTTTTAAAACCACAAGAGAAAGAAATAAAACTTTTAGTTTTAAATCGCTTCACATCCGCGAACAGTATTGTGCTGTGTCAAAATATTTCTTCTGGTATGGATTGTGTTTCAGAGTTGTGTTGGCAACAGTGCAGTGTTATATAATACATTGTTTAGAGAGGCTAGACGGGCTCTGTATTGATGGAGTTACAAACAACTTGTCAGACCCCCAGAGGGAAAGTAGAAGTGTGAAAAGGTGCGTGTTATGAGCATTAACTCAAAGATGCACAAAGAACAAAAGGATCCTTTGAGTGCAGAGTTTCAGAGGCACTTATCAGACATGTTCATTCTTCTCTTAATCCGGTGTTTGGGATTATCCTCCACTGTTATGGAATGCCGTTTAACACACACACACACATTGTGTGTTGTCACCTACTTTGTTCGCTTTCTGTTCCCTCAGATGACACAGATCCAGTTGTTAGCAGATTGTGAATGGGTACTGCGCTTCTCTTTGCAAAGTCCCAGCCTTTTTGGCTTAAGTTGCAAACCTTTTCTGCACAGGTATGCAAACAGAAATGATTATATGCTCTTAGCCGCATGATGGTTGTGAGTGTATGATTGAAAATTGATATCAGTGTAGATGCTGTTAGCACTTAAAGCCAACAAAGAGAAGACTATCCTCCAAAGAACATCCCATAAGTCAAATGTTCCTGCATGGAATTGAAATTTATAATTTAGTGTCGATGATATACAATCTCTGGATGGCTATGTAGTAGAAAAAAGCACTAAAGTTGTAATGATGGTCTTTTTCTAACACCAATATGGTACTTTTGTTGCCTCAACCCTCCCAGAAAGTCACAAAACTGGTGCTGTAACATGATGATATGTCATCAATATGGTGTCTGTTTCCTTTAAGTAATTTGTTAAAGGAAAGACTTGAGAACATACACAGTAGCAAATGTTCTATATTATGGTTTAGTTCTGATATTAGCAATACATCCTTGTGCCCTAGCACAAATCAGATTTTTTTCAAATCCAACCCTGGCCACCTTCAAATGCGATACATAAATACGTGGAGCATCTATATTTACTACCATAAACACTACGTGCTGCGTGATGTTGTGTTTTCCTCTGCACATGCTTGTTACTTCAGGGCCACGTACTGTTCACACTTAAGTGTGATGAAAGTTGCATTGAAATGATGACGTGAACGACCACGCAAAAAACAAATCAAATTTCAATTTAAAAAAAATTCTTGAGCATTTAGACTTGCAACGTGAACGTAGCCTCATTCTCAATTAAGACATTTTGTTTCTGCAAGTTTTTGGTTCACATTAAGCAATTTCTGAGGTGAGCCACTGAAGTTCTGCTTCAACAAAGTCCCTTTCCCTTAATCTGTCAAAGTTTTATATTGATGCTTGATCCTGTAAGTTGTATTCTGTGGTGATTGTTTCAGCCAATCTCATCCGCATCTCCCAGAGCTCAAATTTGACTTGTATTTATGAACCTGCATAATAATTGTGCTCTCCTTAATCGTAAACAATCATTTTTTGGCCACAGCCATTATGCTGATGCACATCAACCGAACATGATTAAACACAAGAATCATTTAGTTTTGTTTAAAGCTCAAAAGTGATATTATAGTCGGAATATTTTCCAGCTTAACAACCGTGTAGACGGTGTGTAATGTTCACACCCCATTAGGAAACAAACTGCTGGTTGACAAGCTGCCATCTTTGTAACACTGGCAGTGCTTAAGATTGTGCCTCAGAAATGCTTGTTAAGTGTTCATGAAAGCCAAAGCTGGAAGAAAAATCAACAGGAGTGTAGATGGAGAGCTATATAGGAAGATCCGGAGATAACCAAAGGTCTGTGTCATTCTATTAACTATTTTAATGCAAATAAACATGCGTGCAGCAGAGAATAAGTGGTACTTGAAGTTAAACTCGTTCACATATAAACAGCTATGGCAGTAGGAAGTTATCTGGCATCAGTCTGGTACAGAACGCTCGGTCGTTCTGGAGTTGTAATTTCAATAGCATTTGCCTAATCCCAGTACAAGATGGCTGAAGATGATTGTCAGTGTAACCGGGAAGTCGTGGCCCTTGATGGATGTTGGCCTGAAAAGAGTAGCTGATAACATGACGCGACCGAGACCATGTTTGTGACGTTGGGCTTTGCCTTCCTTGTTAATGCACACGTCAGTGCGTATCCACATGAATGTCTTGTATCATAGCTGTAAGTGCTGGACATTAATCTCATTATCAGCAGCAAGAGGTGGGGGTGGCAGACTGGAGCTGCGTCTGCTACCATTCAAGGAGCAGACACGGCTCTGGCCGGTCTACGACAACATGAGAACATTTTCCTTCTTTTTCAGGCTTTAAACGCTGTTGTCTGACAGCTGTGTGAGCATGTTGTGGAACAGAGCTGAGAACCTCTTAAGCTACAAATGATCTGGAAAAGCCTGGGCTGGTTGAGGAGACATGAACCTGTAGTCTCTAAAAACACTGCAGCACAGTCGGGGTTGATGTTTTATTTTAACTGGTGGCAAAGCTGTGATTATAAACAGACTTATATAGTTTTAAGTCATTACCAGATTCAGGTAGCTAAACCATTTATGCTTTGTGATGTTTGTATAGAATTCACAGTGTTTACCATTAAGCTCTGTTTTCATTTGTGCAACACTTTGAATTAATCCCAGTGAATTTGTGCCTTCCAGGTACAAGTGGCTTTGCTTCATGTTTGCATGTGTGGGTGAGGCAGAAAATGTGTGCATGTTATGTACATTTGCCCACACGTGGATACCTGTGAGAGAAACCCAGGAGTTAATGTTATTAGCAGGCTGTGATAGGGGCTGATGGCTTTCTGCAGCCTTAATGGAAGCTCTATTAAGTGTTTACTGTGAGCAGTTCCACATGTCAGCTGGAGTCAAGCGGCGAGAGAGAGGACTGAGGAGCTGGGAGAACCAGGAACGCTGGGAGCGAGGCAAAGGGAGGGTGGAGGGTGGGCGGAGGGGTCAGCTGGCTGCAGAGGAGGGAGGTCTAGATAAGTCATCACTTAAGCTGTGGTTTGGAGTTACTTTTGGGCACTTCAGCTTTTTTTTGACAGCAAGTAAATGAAGCATCAGGTTCTGTTTCCAGCCTGAGAACTCCCAGATTTAATGTCTGTCTAAAAATGTCCACCCCACATCGGTGGCTTGTAATAGCATTTAAGCTTAATTTAGCTTCCTCCACTATGGATCTTTTTTTCTGGTTGTTATTTCTATATTACTATGCATCCATCCACTTTTTCTTCCAGTGTTATTATAGTGGTGAGACTGCACTTTCAGAATTATACCAGTGTATTCTGAGTCAGCAGCCAGCCTTTGGTTTGTACCAGGGATTTTCCTGCAACCTTTCCTTGTTCCCACTCTGACAGAGGCATATGGCATGGATTAGATCAAATACACTTAAGGATAAAAAAAATAAGATGATAAAAAGGAAAAGTCAGCCACTATGGCTGAATGTTGAAGCCATGTTTGCTGAATCGGTTATTTGAATTATTATTCATTCACAGATTTGCTGATTCTTTAAATGTGAGAAACTACTGTCTCCTTTTATGCTTTTATTCATGTTTCCCTTTTCACGAATGACATTTAACTCGAAATTGCATATTCCTAATAAAACAAGCATATCTTTGCAACCAGTGAGTGTATTTGAATAGTTTTCGTGTCATTAAAGGGAAAACTTCTGAGATTTGTCAATATGTGTAAATCACAGTATATGTGTTACTGGTAAATAATAAATTTAGATAGTAAACAGGAAAAATGCAAATAAAAAAAACCCAGTAACTCTTTAGAATTAATATTGCATGGTTTGGATACAGTTGTGTGGCTTTGGAGCCAGAAATGTTGTGTGTGGGTTGTTATAGCAACCCTAAATAAGTTTGATATATTTTATTTCATTTAGTTATGATTAGAATTGTTTGAAACATTTAAAAAGGTTTTTACAGTCTTGTAGTTCAGATTCTGCAGTTTAAATTGATGTGCAACATCACTTCAATGAACTAAAAGCCCCAAATCTGGGACCTGTAGGGTTCAAAATGCCTCAATTTTTACATCTGTCTTTTTCAAATAACAACTTCACATAAAAAATCTTACTTTAAAAGATGTTGTGCTCATAGTAAGCTCCTAAATTATGAAGAAATTACATTGTTATGGTATTAAATCAATGATATGAATGTTTTTAAGTTAAAATTTATAATTTGATATTTTTTCATTCATGAGTTTTCTGGCCTTGGAAGTCAAACTGGCAAACATGGCAACAAAAACTAAAGTACAAATTCCAAAACCTTCCCATACTCCATGTCTTTCTGCAGTTTCTGAACGTAAGTCAGCATTTGAACTCTGGTCTCTGAGTTTTCCCTGGTGTGTGCCTGAATATAATTCAGGTAAAGGGGTTTTCGGTGGTCGCCGGGGTCGGTGTCTCTGTCTGAGCGGCACTCGAGTGTGGAGTGTGTGTGATGGGGGTCATCCTGTGGCCATGTGAACAGGAAGGTGCGGGTTCAGTGTGAAGGGCTGAACCTCTGAGCTGTTTATCAGATAGCTAATGAAGCAGAGAAATCCTGAGAGACCCCAAGGGGGGAGGAGGGACAGGAGAGGGGAAAAAGTGAAGAGGGTAAAAGGTGAAAGGAGAAGGGGAAAAGAAGGGAGAAAGAAGCTGAAAAAAAGAGAAAATGTGGGAAGACGGTGCTTTCCTGTTGTCACTGAGCTAGCTGAGAAGAACAAACCAGTCTCTCAATGATTTCACCCCATTTTATTCCCTATAAATTATGTAGAAAAATACACATTATTTATTACATTTCCTGGTTAAAAAATCAGCAGAGGCCATATCACTCAGCTCCTGCCGTAAACATTTTCTCTGGCTGCAAAAGAAGCAGAGTTGTATTCCCAACTCCCATCATCACAACCATCCAGTTTACTGCGGGCTACACATTCATCAGTGCGGTTTGCAGGAAAAGGGAACAACTTGCTTCATTACAAGTTCAAATAATCAGCCAGTCAGACGATCAAAACACTATAACAGTGTAGATGTCAGTGTTTGATGTTTTAGTATTTCCAGTGATAATTAATTCTGTTCACATAGAGGAGGGGGAGAAATGACAGAATGAGAGTTCAAGTTTGTTTGAATTCTCTGATTTAACCTCTGTAATTCTTATATAATTTTAAAACCTGTTTATGTAACGTGTGGGACACGTTGACAGTATCAATCAATCAATAAACCAAATTAACTGTTTAACCTAGAAAATTGCCTTTAAAAAAGCGACTTGCATCTCAAACATCAGCTTTAGACAAAAGATTGTTTAGCTAAATTGTTGTTTTTGTCCCTGAGAATGACCCTCCATATCAGCGATTTAAACAACACTGCCATGTAATAACTTAGATTTGGGACATTTCGTAAATATACTGCGTGGGACTTTAAGACTGGAAGAGAGGCTGCTCGGTAACTCAACTGATTGAGCAGGTGCCTCCTGGCTCAAGGCTTTCAGTTCAAGCCACTGTAGCCCCCACTTTCCTTTCCTCTCTCCACTGTCAATCAAAGTGGCTAAAGCTAACAAAACCATTAAGAGAAGACTGGAATGCTTTTATTGATGTGAATATCAAGATTGTGTACATAATTAGCTACAGAGCTCCACCTCACCCGTCATCAGGCTGGTGGCTGAAATGAAGTTATGTCAACTTTGTTTTTTCTAGGTTAACTAACAACATGTACTTTCCAGAATCTACTACCATGTACTAATTAATAATGTTTTGTACCAAACCTGTTAAACCATAAATTGATGGAAAGACCCATTTATAAGGCCATTTCATTTCTCTGTCATCCCAATATGCACAAAAAGTTCAAATAGCTGCCCAACAGCTGCCCAGCAATGCTGTTCTTGTTATAAGGCATTACATTAGCGTGCACACCCACACATACAAATCTTTAAACTTAGAATCAACATGGACAAGGGAGGGTCCAAGGGGCTGGTTGTCTTCTGGCCATGTGGCTTTCCGAGACAGTGTCCCTGCTCAGGTGTTCGCCCAGTGCTGGACACAAGCTGCACACTGGGCAAACTTTTAATTGCATCTCACTATCTTAGGACAAACAAAGACACAATAACAAAAACAATTGATACACAGGCTAAGCATGGCTTGTGGGGGATGTTATTTCAGGATTGGGGTGCCATGATAGAGGTGGGACTGTCTGGGGTGGCCTTGGCAACGCAGCCTCCACCTTAACTAATTCAGCCTGTCTCCAATGGACTTAGCTGGCGTGATGATGATTATGTCTATTATTACCACTGTTGTTCTTATCATTATCATTTCCACTGTGTTGGCATCATCATTTCTTAACTACTAACAATGTTTAAATCATTGTAATGAGTGGTTTATTTTTTTTATTTTATTTTTGCTATTTTTACCATCCTAAGGACTGCATGTGGTTTATATGCATCATTTTCTCACACTTTCAATCATTTGCTTACCTGCTCCCCTTTCTGTTTTGTTTTGCTTTTCTCTCTCTCCCCTGTATGTTAGGATAACATATAATGTCTCATCACCCTGTATTCATTTCGGTTTTTTGTAAATGCACACCTTATCACAAAAATTTAATATCAAAAAGTAAATTCTTTTTTTTTTAAAGTTAAAATAGCTGGAAAACAGAGTTTCCTGCTCTGACTGGAGGATTTTACTGTCACTCATACATTGGAGGTGCAATTATTGGCTTGTGCAGCAGTGTGTGTGAATCTGTTTAGTTCATCAGGGAGCGGAGGGTGAGAGGTCAGAGGGTCAGGCTCAGAGGAGTCATCAGCATTGAGCAGTCAGATGACCCTGAACGGTCCCAGGATAGGATGGCCTCTCCTCCCCGAGGAACTTCATTCCAGGCTGCTTGTGTGTGTTTGCGTGTAACACGGGCATGTGCTTAACCGATAACCCAATTACTCTTTACAGTATTTGAGTGTATGGCAGTGTTGCAACATACCTGTGTGGGTTTGTGGAAGCAGGCATCTGGAGGAAACGTTGGTCACTGGATCCATCAGTCTTCCAGGCCAACACTGGAGTTATAGTAAGACATCTGATCGGCTATATTCCACATTGCTGTGAAATAAGAAGCCAATACTCGCAGTGCTGAGGTGACGGAGGTGACCCACTGACTTTTTTCTGTCTTGGTGCTGTGGAGTTAAAGTTTAAAAGCAACAGTTATGAAAATGTAAATTAAAATAAAAAAATTGTTCCTTTAAGATTGATGCTTTGTGACCATGTGTCTGTAAGTGGTACACACTGCACTCTATATAAACTGTAGGCTCTTTTTTCTTTGTGCATTTGTGCGTGTGCCTATAAAAGACACACCTAAGATTACAGCTGCAGAGAGAGCACTGTATCTGCTAAATGTGTTGAGAGAGACCAACCGTTTCTGCTTCACCTCATAAACCATACTGATGTGGCACACATATTCACATTCCAATTCAATAGTTCTCGTCCAAGTGAAGCACATAAACTGTGCTGATAACGCTCCTCCGGGGCAGCTTTTCCACCAAATTAGCTCTGCTTCTATGCTTCTATTCAGTATTCCTGGAAACTTGTTGATATCTAGTGAATATGCCACTCCCACAGGCGTTGTAAGACCTCAGTTCAATTAAACCTGAAGTTTAATCAATAATAATAAAGTCTAGACATTAGAAAGATACCCAGTGATGCTCCATGAGCTGCAGGACTACTGGTTCCTAAACTTTTTGAGCCACAACCTCCTAGATAACAAACATTTGTGTTTGGTAAAAATCCTTAATTTTTTTGATACATTTAGGTTATTATTATTTTACAATGATGTGGCAACCCCCGTCTGTCTGCCTGCACTGATTGAGATGAGAAGGTGGAAAGAGAGAAAAGACCTTTGAAAACCAACTCTTTCCAAGGTTTCAACTATTTATTTTTCAAAATTCACAATAAGTATTCTGTCCCTAACTCATTGCATGTAAGGAAAAAGAGCAATACGCTGAAACAAAAGCCAAAAGGTTTACATCCCATTAGCAGAGGCAGGGGAAGCCAACTCTCTACTTCACTGCTACCTTATCTAATCTCATATTATATTATACTGGAACAAACTACTGGACAGCATGGCTGAAATATGACTGCACATGAGGTTTCTGTGCAAGAGAACTTGGGAAATATATCAATTATCTTGGCTAAATGTTTTGATGTTCACCCAAATTTCTGGAAGTAGCTGCCACATTTTGTCCGAGGTTCCCATACTCACGAATAACTTGGAAAGGTTGTAGGATTTTAGAAAAGTCATTTTCCAGGCCTGAAAAAGTGGAATTTATGTTTTTTTTTTTAAATGAAACACATTCACACTTACCTTCCATACATAATCCATTACGTGCCTCACTTTCTTCAGCTGTTGCCGTAGGTTACCACAGAGGCGTGGATGCTGTAGTTTGGCTCTGAGTTGTTTGTAAAGTTTAAAGTAAAAAAAAACATTTATACCATTAAAGGTTTCTGCTGCTTGCTGAAATACTTACCACCATTAATTTGCTTTGTTTTCATTTGTCAGTTATGTGAGGGGCATCCCTGCAGCTAATGGGGAGCTCAACATTTACCTTTTTATAAATTTGTACCAACAGTTGGCACAGATTGTTGAGCCAAATAGTTCATCACAGCTTCTAAGCCATGCCAGAACAGTATAGCTAAATTAAACAGGTAAAATATGCAGGGAACCATAGATAATACAATTACCATACTGTTTTGATCATTTTTTTCCTCTAAAAAATTGAGTGTTGTGCCACATTCCGTTAGTCATGCTCACATTTATAAATGACTTCTGTGGCTGCATTTAACTGTTTTACTTTCACATGGACATAAAGTCAGGGGAAAACAGGAATCAATCCCCCGGAATGCGCTTGCTCTTCCTGCTGAGATATAACCACTCTTGCAAAAGTAATAAAAATAACAAAGACAAAGGAAAAATAGTTTTAAAAGCAAGATAATCACTTCAAAGTTATAAGATTTAGTCTGTAAAAATGTGTTGCTGCCTTTTTCCTCTAACCAGGCATTTCTGATTTTTCTGTACTGCTGATTTGCATGTGTCTGATTATTATATAATAAAAACAACCACATTCTCTTTAAGTATGCAACCTGAAACAAGCCATGCATTAATATGAACTCGGATGCAGGTTTTACCACAGCTTCTTATTAAAAAGGATGACATCAGTTTTCCATTTGTATTTATTATAAATCATCTCTGGATTGTAAAAGGTCAAATACTGAAAAGTCAGAAGAAATAACACATTTTTTAGCACTTTTATTTTGTTAATATGTTCCTCACTTTAGATCCAAACAAACTGACTGTAGTAAAAAATGTATGTAAAGTTGTTGCCTAAAAATGAAGTTTTAGAAACTTGATTGAGGAATAACAATTAAATGGATTTGAGTTTGTAGAACTTATATTAACTCGATAAATGTTTTATTTATATTAACTCGTATGTTTTAAGTACTTGAGGTTATACAAGAAACTTAATATGATCAAATCCATGTAAATTGGAGGTGATTCTTCACATCAGGATTTTTAATTCACCCAACAATAAAACAGAAATGGATATCCTTTCATCTGTGTGCAACTTGCTTATTAGAAGGCTTGGGACTACGCCATGACAACTAATCAATACTCAGAATCAGACTCAACAGATTCTCCATTATACTTCATTTTATGACACCTGATTCATCTAATTTAAAAGTAAAGCATGACTTTCGATTTGTTTCTGTTTTGTTTGTTTTTTGAGAATACAGACGTGAGTGGTGAGTTTCTTTTAATCATGCTGGAAAGACCAGAGGTGCTGACCTCTGGTCTGCTGGCTCCACTTCATCATAAACATTATGGAACCACACATAGGATACATGGCTGTTTGATTTAGAGTGTGAGGCATTAAGAGACCTGAACTATTAGCTTTCACTTGTACAGTGTAAAAAAAGAAACGCTGTCTGCGTTGTGTTGCCAAAAAATGCTGCACATATAACAAGGTTCAGGAAGTTGGAAGGTGTTTTGTTTGATTTATTTCTGGAAGCTTGTTTCGGTCTTATAGCTTTGTTTTAAGCTTCGGTTGTAAATGTGTTTAAATGCATGTGCATTTACGGCCACGTGTGCATTTTTGGTGTGTGCCAGCGGCTCAGTGGGCCTGTGGGAGTGCTCTGTCCTCCTTTCCCACAGTATGTGTCCCATGAGCCCCTGTGGTGACGTCAGGACAGAGGTACGAGCAAGTGCCCCGCTCAGAGGTCGCAGGTTCACTTCCTGTCTGTCAGGACCGAGTTGGGCACAGTCCAGATTAGAGCGCTGAACTGTCTTTATGATCTCTCAGTGGTTTAACCTCTCTGTCTCCGTCTCTTTCAGGCTATGTGGCTGATGCTGCAAGAGGAGGAGCCAGAGGATTTCGTCATAGCAACAGGGGAGGTGCACAGCGTGAGGGAGTTTGTGGAGAAGGCCTTCAAACATGTTGGAAAGACCATAGTGTGAGTGTACACACACAAACATGTACACAAAGTCAGTTTTATTTATGTTGTCAAAAATATGACATCCCCTACCATCAGTGCCTCAAATTTGAAAATAAAAGACTCCACCCGTGTTTCACCTCTCCTTCACCACCCTCTTTTATCTCGGAAAACACTGACAGGTGAATAAGACGTGTTTGACTGTTCCCAATGCCTGTTGTATTGGTTTCAACAAAAAAAAAGACAGGTGACATATTTTGTCTGCAGGAAACCTTAAGGAAACAAACTACCCAAAAATAATCAGGGGGGGTTGAACCTTCAAGCGGCTGTGGGAAAGACCTGCCTCCTGCTAAGATTTGTCTTTTCCCCAGGTGGGAGGGAAAGGATGAAAAGGAGATTGGCCGTTGCCAGGAGACCGGGGTGGTGCATGTGAGGGTGGACCCGAAATTTTTCCGTCCTACTGAAGTGGTGAGTCGGGGTTCTCCCCATGTTTGTGCTTCTGTATATTGGTGCTTGAAAGTGTATGACCCTTTAGATTTTTCTGTAATGTTGCGTAAGTACAAGCGTTATACTTTTTCTGGTAACCATTGATCTGTCCCACACATCATATTGGAGGAATTTTAGCACAACTACCACCACCTGATCACATCATTTGCTTGGAAATGGAGCCTTGTCATATGAGCACAGTCATGAAGCGACACACTCAGCTTAGTGGATGCACATTTATGACAACTGCAACACTTACAACACCTTTCCTCTCCCAAACCGTCATTGTACCACCACCATGCTTCAGAGTGATACAGTGATGACTTTTCATGTCAATTTATGGGGAATAACTAGGGCTGGGCGATATGACCTTAAATCAATATCACAATTAGTTGAACACGTTGCCTCGATTCCGATTAATTAGCGATTATTTTAATCTGGTTTTATTTGTACCCTCATAGCTAACATAAAGTTTATGTTGCAAATATTTCCATAATAGAAGAACAGATATTGATTTGAGAATAAGTAAAAGGAAGCTCACACAGTTGAAGTATATATGCTCATTTAAGTATTTTTAAATATATTTAAGAGAAATAATCAAAACGAGCACGATTCCATCAATTATTGGTTCTGAATGTCGGTTTTGATTAATTTTTGATTCATTGCCCAGCCCTACGCATAAGTCCTGCCTCCTTCCACTATGCATTCTTCCTTCAGTTATCTGAACTCTTAAGCCTAATTTCGACCGAGGGTCTGACTCAGGACAGGACGGTTTGGTGCACTTTGGTTCAGTAAACTTTTCTATTGTGTTTCCACAGTCACTCATACCCTTACCTAGTAGACAGGGTATAGTCCAGATAGCGATAAATGCATCTGCTATGTGATAGTCTGATGTCTAAGCGGTGCGACACCTTCCTTGAATTACAAGGACAAAAAACACTACACAGAAACAAAGGATGAGAACGGCAGATTCATAAGTTTGTGTTATTTCTTCTTGACATGTGGCTTTAAATAAAATCCATGGTACATTTACACATGGAGCTCTGCCTGATTTGTTCTTATTGCTGAGTTGACAATCAGTGGATTGCAGTGTGTCAAACTCAAGGGGCAACCTCGGGCTTAGAAACATGAAGCCTATGCTAAAGTGCCAAAAATTGCAGTTCCCCCCTCACAAATCCCCATAAACTCCCATGTTAAAAGACCAACTTCACAGCAGAAATAAACATGTTTACAGCCTGGTTCAAAAAACCATTTTAGGTTTAGTAGGTCAAGTTCATGACAACTGTGGGGGGAGTGAAAAAATTGTACCTTATCTGTTTAGATGTTATCTAATCTTAAAATTCTTGATAATTAGGGGCATGTCCTTTTGATTGACAGGCGGCAGATATCCGTCAAAACGAGGCACAGAGTAGCACAACCTCGGTTTTTAGCCGGCTAACAGCGCACCTTAGCTTTAGCCCGCCTACCTCCGTTAGCTGGTTAG
>JBBBVU010000015.1:2745642-2769378 GCA_037177055.1 Atherinosoma microstoma | reverse complement strand
CCGTTTTAGGGCGAATTTGTAGGAAAAATGGTCAAAACTTGGTTGTTCAGCTAGATGCAATCTGCAGTTTATGGCACAAGAATTCAGTATCATCATACGTTAAGGATCTTAAATAAAGCTTTTATTAGATCATCTATAATTACAATAGTAATTTCCAGAAAAACTCTTGAAGCCAGCTTTGGTTCTTGTTCCTATAAATAGCTTGGATCAACCAGAGCATCAACAAAAAGACACCTGATTATAAACCAAGCTAAAAGCTCTGGATTGTCTTTCAACATTTATTTTCCTCCTAATTCCTCCTTTTACACACAAATTATGCAGCCAGACCTCATTCAAATCAACATAACTTTATTTCAACTCCTAGTCAAGGTCTTGAGGATCCCTCTGATATAAAACATGTCAAACAGAACTGTGGGAAAAATGTGTATGAAATGACAAAAGCGCTTGAAAATTTCCCTCTGATGATACGGCACAGCCGTGAAAACATGGAGGTTTTTATAAGTCGCCCAGTGTAAGCATCATATAGTTTCACTGAAGGGTTGGAACAACAGGCAGAGACATAATATATGTATATGAGATACTGTTATACAGAGTGGAAAAATCTTTTTTTCTGACTTCAAGGCTGCTTACAATGAAACCCAAGAAGGAAAATCAGGGTTCAAGAGTTCAGAGCTGGATGATATATCCAGCAAGTTCATTGTATTGAGGGCTCTTACGTATAATCTATATATACTGTAAATATTGTAGCTTGTTTTATGAGTTATTTTCTCTTGGATGAGACAAAATAAGGCCAGCTATGTGCATGATATGTACTTACCAGTCACTACAGATGATAAACACCCAGGGTAATATGGCTGCATTTTTTACTACTTCAAATGACTATGCTCGAAAGTAAAATAAAAGTCAAAGTGGGATATATTTTTGGATGTACTTTCCTTAGAGTTATTTATAGCATTGCTTTCATTTGTGAAAGGAACTGTAGGTTTAATAAAGTTGTCTTAGAGTGTGTTGTAGACTCTTTTCCAGCCTGTGACAAGCGTTTCGTATGAAACATACCAACCTCTGGGATCGCTGTGGTATCTTTGGTAGCAGTAGACACAGGGCACTGGGCGCTTGGGCTTCAGTTTAGAAGCAGAGCTGGTTTTGGGTTTCATTTTACTCCATGCAGGCGGTCCAGACCTCATAAATCTGCTCCCAGGGTCCTTGTAGCGCTGTCTCCAGCACACAGAATGAGGATTGCAGTTTTTTTGATGTGAAGAGAATGATACGAGCTGCTTGGAGCTGCTGTCAAGTGTTGCAGAAAAAAACATCCCGTTTCCACACCAGTAAGTGCTTCTACTGTCTGATATTACCAGTACACAATAACATTAGTGTAAGAACCTATTCACAGATGCAGTAAGAGACCGTAAGATTGCAGAAACCACTGTCAGAGCCCACTATAGAGGACAGCCTTCATCGTAACTATGAGAAAAACAGATATGGCTTCACATACATGTGTGCTGCTAACATAATGGCTCCTGGCAGGCAGTAATTCATACACTGTCCCTGTGCCCCAGAGAAGATTTTAACAGTTGGTCTGCTTTTTGCCTAATAGTTGCTACTTAATGAAGCCTGAAATATGGTGGCCGTTTCAGTTTCCCAGTATTGGGTTGGAATTCTCTTCCAGTATCCAGTTGAGAGGTTACTAAAAGCAAAAAATACTCTTGAACCCATCAGCTGTTTGGTATTATACAGTTTTTGGGGTCTTGGTCTATTTTTCTGTCTGCTATTGCTTTTTTATTAGGATTTTTAATTACTAGGTTATCTGTAAAATACAGTATGGTTGGTGAAATACTCTGTAATGAAGAACTATTAAAGATTATTTGGATTTCAAGTTACATAATTCCAGATTTTATTTCAACTGAAGCACAATTCTTGTTACAGAACAAAATTAAGTACTCATTTGTGCACAAACCTCTGCTGTACCGAGGTGTTTTTAGCCATTTAACTGCTAAATCTGACCAACTGGTTTTGGTCAGGCATCGAAAATACATTTTTAGGTTTAGTTATTAATAAAAAAAAGATTAAAAGAAAAAACAGTGAGGGATATAAAACATATGGTGGGTTTAAGCCACTTTGTGTCGCTGGGAAATGGCACACAGGCCCCCGCCCAGCTCACATTGCACCCAACCTCAAATGTCTTCCCTACAGGTGGTGAGTCCATGTGGATGTGGCATCCTGTGGTTTTGTCAGGCTTCGCCTCAGCCAGGAGCCCCCCCACTATGGTGGTGGCCATTCTTTACGGGCAGAAAGAGTGACGTGCTCCCTCTGGGTCTCAAGTGGAAGAGTTTAAGTTTCTGAATCTTGTTCACAAGTGATGGCAAGTTGGAGCAAGAGATGGACCGACTGGGGCTCCATCTGCAGTAATGACAGCATTGCACCGTTTGTTTTGTAAAGGAGAAGCTAATTAAATTGTTGGTCCATCTTAATTCTATCCCTGGTCTGTGGTCATGACATGTGGCTAATTACAGAAAGAATATATTGTGGATATAAGCAGGTGGAAAGAGTTTTTTCCAGAGGTTGTGTATGCACAGCCTCAACGATAAGGTGAAGAGCTCAAACATCCAGGGAAGGTGGGAGTAGAGCTGCTGCTCCTCTGCATCAAAAGGAGTCTGCTGTGATGGTTAAGCCATCTGGTTATGGTGCCCATATGGTGCCCTTCATTTATCTCCGAACGGACAGATTTAAATACTGATAAATACAAAAAAACTCCTTATACAAAGCTATAAGCAATGAAAATCTTAACTACCAAACAGTTTTTATGGTGGCAGTATGTTCTGGACATGTAGACAAATGTACCTGTCACACAGTTTCTCCTGAGACACCGTTTTCAAGAGGTCTTTCTGAACCCATTCTCTTAAACTGGGTTTTACCATGTAAAAAAAAAAAAGGAGCGTTCACCTCATCATTGGGGTTTTTGTGTTTTCACTGGCCTTTTCCGACATCAGAATATGTAAATATTGATTTGGTCCACAGCTAGATATATCTACACTTTGTTGGAAGTATATTCAGGGTTTTATTCATCGCCATGGCAACCTACACAAATAATTGATGTAATTAAAGGATGATTTGATTGGATCCAGTTTTATAGTCAAAGGGGCTTTATCTGAGCCGTCCACCACACCATCCTACCTCCAAACTTCTTTTTTTTGTCTGCAGAAGATACTTTTTAATGTGGACGGAGAGAAAAGAAAACCCTAAAACACTAAACATCTCCTAGTTTCACAGATTTATAATGAAGCTAATATGTTCACACTGCAAGCTGGCATAGACTCTAGTGGTGATCCACATCCATGCATAGATTCAATGATCAGCAATCCAATTGCATGGATTCAAATTGAAAATACCAATCACATGCCAATCATTTATAAGACATTCTTAAGAAAGAACATGTGAAATTGTTCATGTTTTGTTTGTTGTATTATATCTAAGCTCTAAACATATTCTAAATAGGAGCAAAGCTTAAACTCTATCCTGTTTTAATGTCTACAAAGAAATTTCTTCTTTCTTCTTTTACATGTGAAAATTTAAAGGCTCAACATTTTTTATTATGTTCAAAAAACAGATTGTTTTTCATTTAAATGTCTGAGCTCAGCTGAATAATCTAAACCACAGAAACCTTTTATACAGTTAATATGTTTACAGTTGTTTTCACTTTGCAGTAACCATTATTATGTTTGGACTAAGGTTAGTTGTACTACTGTATGCATTGACTACACCTCTTTTTATTCACTAGTACACCTTTAAATAAGCTGCTGAATGAGGCCATAGGCATCCACTTCTACAGCTCTACACCGTTATAATGATTAGAACAGAAGTTTTCCTTTTAAGGGACTTTTTCACTTTCTTACAAAGCTGTCACAAAATCCATCAGTCAGTCAGTGACCTGCCAAGATTTTGACCTGCTAAATATGTTTAACTGGACTCATAGATCTAATTTCACATGAGGCTGTGTGATGAGGCATTCACCTTCATTTGTCAGTTATCATTCAGTTAAATATGGTTTTAGACAATCTGGCCCTGTCTAGTCGGCAGGGATCGGGAGGAATGAGCAGCTATTATTATCCTGCTTTACGTCTCTGGCAGTGCGGTGGTGTCAGTCAGAGGCCAGCGGTGGAAGCCAGGGGGGCCGGTTAGGACTGCTGGCTCTCCGAGGTGCTTCATCTCAGGACTGAGGCAGCAAGACCTCTAACTGAACCGCAGCCATTTGGATGGAGAAGTGCTGAGGCAGCGAGCTCGGGCCATTTCACTGGGTGGAGTTCCTATACTGTACTACAGGTCTAAAAAACAAGAGGAGGTGGCTGTCGGCTGGGAGCCAGATTAGAACTTTATGATCATGCAGACCTCGTCCCTGTGCTCAGATTCACACATCATTGTCAATTATTCTGTTTTACTCCACACTTGTTTCTCAGTGGCGGTATTAACTACCAGCATCTGTGATCAATTTGCGTGATTTATGTCCCAGAAATTAGTCTGTTTTAAAAGAAGCATAGGTCTGTGTTTCACCCTGTCATATTGGGTGTTAGCAAAAAGACAGAGCTCGAGGATTCCTCGGATTCCTCTCGGTAGAAACCAGTGATAAGGGGAAATGTAAGGTAAGGAGAGGCCTTAGTGTTCTGACAGCAGTTTGGCTCATTGATGGATGGAGGTGAATGTTTGAACACCAGACAGACATAAAGAAGCAAATGGTTTTTATGAGCAGCATGATTTATCCATAGAACAAGCTTTATCGAGCTCTGCCGCCTGAATTTATGACACTTGACACACAAAACGGGCTATCAGTGCTGAATTTAAATGTTTGGCCGAGCCTCCCAGTACTTTTACACAAAAGAAGCATGAAATATTAGCATTATTTTAAAAGGTTTTCGTAAACTGAGGGTGGGGAGATGGGGTGTTCTTTTTTTCCAAGATGGTTCACAGTAAAGCCATTCCCTGTCTGGAAAGATCTCTGACAGCCAAGGTCTCTGTTGGTGTGGTTGGAAAATGATGGAGAACAATAAAAGACAAGATTGTAAAAGCCGCTGCATACTTTTACCCTTCCCTGAAAGTTGTCAGTGGCCAGCTTTCGCATATTTAGACATGAATTTTGATGAATCTAGGCTCAGAAACCTTTTTCAAATGGCCCCGAACTGTTGTGTAACCTTTTCTGAACCCCTGGAATCTGAATAAAAAATGATAAGCACGGTCCAGTTGTGTGTTTACAGTTGAGAACGTCTAAATACAAAAAGCTGCAGACAGCATCTGGAAAAAAAAAAAAACCTGTAAAGTTTTACTTTAACTCTTCTTGTTTTGACTTTCTTGTAAGCTCTGGAGTTTTTCGTCATATTTGAGTAAAATGTCCGTCTGGATCTCTTCTGATAGGCAAATTTAGCCAAAATATGAACAAATGTAAGAAAAGAAAAACACTTGTGGAGACGGATGATTGCTTTGGGATTGGTGATGATTGCAAAAGTTTTTATATCGTCAGTAAGAAGCACGACCCGTCTTCCATCAGACCAAGGACACGTTAGACATTGGCTGCCACATTTATTCAGGAAAAAATAACCTTTTTCAGCAGCTATGAAATATTTTTTCATTGGCTGCTTTTCCTAATAAATCCAAACAAACTCTTTTTTTATATACTAATCGACATAATTGGCTGGAGTTGTGTTAAGCTAGCCCATGTTACAGCATCTGTCAAAATTGTATATTAAGTGAAAATAACCCTATCTTATCTACATAAACAAAACCTATTAACTGTTACATAACTACTACTGATAGATAATGATCATTATAAATGCAATGTTGTAAGATGATTGTAAAACTACATGTTTTTACAGAGACAAGGAAAGGTATTTCAGCCATTCTTGATCTTAGTTTTGACATTTTGACAGCTTTGGAGGGATTTATAAATATCTGACATCTTCCATTTCAATTAATATTGTGACTTATGTGTCAGATGTAATAATTAGATGGAGTTTCATGTTAACAGTCAACTTTAAATCTAATTTATAACAAAGATTAGCTTGGTTTAATGCAAATAACGTTGAGTATCTCAGAAAAGAGCAAGAAGTGTCTTCCCTTAAGCATCAAAAGGATCATTTCTTTAAGAAGCTACACAATAACAGCCATTGTGGTTGAATGATATTGAAAATATGGACATAGGCTATTTTTTTTTTTTTTTTAAACGAAATCAACGTAAGACAGCCAGAAGAGAAATGTTAATGTGAGAAAATCTTGTAAAAGTGTGTAACTATTATTGTTGTTATGAGTAGAAATCTGAGTGCTGTTATCAAGTTAAAATCACAGCAGCAGATCTTTCTTGTTCTAAGATCAGTGGACGTACCGTACGTCCCTCTCTGTTGATCTGACCGTGATGGGTTTTGGGCTTGTCCAGGGCATACCCCGCCTCTCGCTCTGCAGATCAACCGTTGGCCTGTATGTTCGTCATTGCTGTGCTCAAATTTACATATGCCTCCTTATCTGATGATAACCAGTCGGGTTGTGACTTCCTGTCTGATTCTTTGCTCCAGCTTTCTGCTCGTTTCCATTCAGCAGCTTTTTCTTGACCGAGATCAAAACCTGTGACACTTTATTGTACATAAACAGACTAGTACTGGTGTACTGTAAAATGTAGTGAGTCTGGCTATATGTCTACCCGTCTATCTAAACATGCAGCGATGTTTGTTGGAGTGTGTGTCTCAATGATCATCTGTCAGCTTTAGACATTAAGCTCCTGCTTCCATGTTTGATTGGCTGACAAACTGGATTGGATGGATTATGTACTTCAGGAATGATAACACGATCAACAACAGATTTGTGTCAGCGATAATGTGTTCGTGCTCAGTTCACCACCCCAAGCAAGTTAAGTTTAGCTGCGGTTTTCTGTAGTATATGAGTCATATCGAGTGACTTGTTTGACTGGCCACATGTTTCATATAGTTTTAATGCGTTGCTTTGTATTTCAGTGTTTTCTTTTAATGATGTCACCATGTTTTTCAGTGTGAACGCGCAGGGCCTACATTTATTCATTTAGCAAGGATGAGATTGTTAATGTTTGAATTATTAGATTTATTTTTTTACCTCAAAGTTACTGGAGCACAGATAAATTCAACTCTGAGATTTTTTTTTTTTCATCTTGTTAAAGGTGTTCCTTAACTTTAATTACTTTTAGCCGTATGTTTACAGACATTTCTGCAGCACAGTTGTTCTCTTTCTCTTTTCCTTTTTTTTCTACAGTCAGAATCTGAGTCATTTTCTGGTGTTCATGTCCACCCAAATTGTAAAAGTGTTCAAACCATCAGTCATCTTTTCCACTGCAGGAATTTGATGAAATGTTTCAGGACCACAGCCACATCCATAGGTTGTATTTTGTTTTATTTACTGCAGTTAAGTCCAAGTTGCAGATACCTTGAAGCTGTTAAAATCTCTGCATTATTCAACATTTATTTATATTATTAACCAAAGAAAATATCCCTCCACTTTTAATGAGATTTCACTTGTTATGTCACCTCATTTTGAGCTCTTTATATCAGGTCACACTATTGTTTCTCACATGGTTAAACATCTAGGATCAGATTTACTAGTTTTGGCAAGAACAATAAATCATAAATGGTGCTAATCAGGCTCATTTTTTCTGAACATGGCTTCCTAAAACTGTGCTGATCTACAAACATCAGCACAATCAGCTCTGCCTTTAATAGCGACCACAGCAGCATAAAGTATGGGGATTATAAGGAAAACACTTCATTTTAATTAACATTTAATTTACTAACAATGTAGGTGCAGCTTGTTTGTCGCTGCCATAAAATACACCATAAAAGCCTGGAGCTTATTACCTGATAAATTGAATTATTTACAGTGGGCTCAGATATAAACAGACTATTAGGTCAACTGATTGATATAAAAGTGAGCTATGAGTGTCAGAAGATGTCAAGTTTAACTACATTCACGTATTTTCATGGATCAGGATCATTCTTTTTTATTTTCATCTAAGCGTTGTATCCTGCTCTGAAGTACTGTCCCCTCACAGCAAGGTTTCCTACTTCCAATCTCAACTGGAGCCTTTCTGTGTGGAGTTACCATCTTCTCCCCATGAATATGTGGGTTCTCTACGGATGCTCTGGCTTCTTCCCTCAGCATAAAGCCATGCATGTTAGGTTAAATCAGTTGGCCATGAGGTGAACTTGCAACCTGTCTAGGGTGTACCCCGCCTCCCATCTGACAGCAGCTGGGATACGCTTGATTTGTTTAGCTCAAATCGATATTTTGAAGCAAGGGCTCAACATTATGAGGAGAACATGTGATGATGTCATATATTGTGAGAACAATGTGACGTGATATATATAAACAAATATGTAAAAAGTGCTATCTCAGGTGTATTGACAAGGGATGCATTTTCATTTTGCATTTATGTATGCTTGTTAGTATTAGAATATGCACAAAAGTAGACCTTCCACTTAGTGAAATTCTACCCTAAGTTAACACTTGGGCATGTCCGACTTTATGGAAAAACTAAAACTAAGAGCATGAGACTAATAGCTGTTAAGCTGCAAAGGTTTTCATGCAGTTGGCATTTCAGGTTCGTTGTAGTTAGAGATTCTGAGTTGTCTTTATATTTGTTCAGTTATTTGAAGATAGCATGACTTGCCAATAAATTCGGTCATGATAATGACCTCCTCTGGCTTTTGAAATATTTGGCTGCATACAGTGCCAAAATCAACAGTGAATTATGTAGCAAAAAAATGAAGTAAATCAGTCTGCATAAATCATTTAATTATTCTCCTCCCTGAATTTTGTATCTGGAAGAGAAATTCAAATGGATAATAATAAATATGCAGCAGGGCCAGAGGCAAAAATCTCTGTCTGTTCCTTGGAGATGCAAAATAAACACTGCTTTTGTTTTTTTCTTCAAATGAGATATTGACACTGATGTTTTAAGACCAAAACAGAATTTATAACAGTTTCAAACTGGCCTGGCTTTAGTTTATTAGAGAACCCATCTCTCAACCCCAGTACAGAAGCCCACCATTGTCCTGGCTTTTCCACCTGACCACAAACAAAAACTGCCCAAAGGCCTCACATTGACATTTTCTGACAAAATTCAAGATAAAGTCAGGTTGCAAGTTAAGTTCCTGCAGGGGGGAAAAAAAGACTAAATAAACACAACTTTTAAACCCTCATTTCTGAAATAACTTCTTCTGCTTTTCAGTATTATTGCCAAGTGGTTGGTTTCCCCTGCAGGAGGTCATTTCTGGCTCTGATACCTCCCAGTAACCGGATCCTCTCTGCTCCACTAAAATACAGACCTTAACTGGGGGAGTAACAGAGACACCAACACAATGGCACAAAGAGGCCAGCAGTGTTTTAAACATGTTTTTAACCATGTCCACTTCTTTGTGTGAGTGGTCCCTGAGATCAGAGACCTGTCTATCAAGGGGACACTAAAACGGGTGTGTGGGCGAGGAAAAGGGGGAAGAGTGTGTGGGAGAGGAGATGGAGGGTTTCCGATGGATACCACTCCCTTGCCACGCGTGAACTAATGTGAATTTAGGTGACAGGAGCCTGTAAGCCCTGAGAAAGAATCTGTAAGGGGAAAAAGGGACAGAGAGAGCTGAAAAATGGGATTGACCCTTAACCCTGGGAGTCTGTAATGTGATCCTGGTATCTCTATTGTGGAGGCGGGAGATGGGGAGGAGGTCACGGGGGGAAAGGGAAGGTAGCAGCCACGCCGTACTGCTGATTAGAACTTCCTGTGGTCAGCCGCAGAGCTAAAGCATGAAACATAAAAAGTAGTTACACACACACACGCATAAAGCTGCGCTGTACAAAACTTTTAGACATTGTTTTAGACCAGCGGTCAAATTCATCTCGTATCTTACATTTTGAAGGGCTGGACTGCAAAAACTATCCCTCTTCCAGTTGCCAAGTGTTGCTTAAAGCTGAAGAAATTTGCAAATATTTCACAAAACAAAAAAATAGTCAGTTTGACCTCAAGCAAAATCAAACAAACAAGCAAAAGTATAAATAGCTTCTACTGCAAAGTAAAAATTCAGAACTATAAAACTTTATAAATTAGATTTTTTTTATTTTTTTTTAGCCTTAAAATGGTAATTAAATGTATTCAGTACATGATGTTAAAAAGGACAACAAACAAACAAAAAGCATCCAAATCCAGACATAAGACATATGTGAGCATATTAGTCCAAATGAAATCATACTAAATTAAGTTTTTCCAGACTGGATTAACACACCCAGGAAACATGGTTGGGAGTGGAATTGCCTTAACACCGGGCTCTGAGAAAACTGATCCACAGAAGAAGCAGCTGCTAACATCAGAGAATCACCACTTATAGTGGAAATGGATATGCTTCAGTTTAAAATTGATTTCCTCTTTGTATACTGGGACAAGAAGAGGAGTCTAATCAAATGGGACTATGGGTGTAAACACACCGATCGCCTTTAATGGACTTCATCATTGATAAAACTGTCATAATTGATGGTGAATTAGAAGATATGGCACAAAGACATTCAGGTGTCAGGGTACTGAAGCCACTACAGCTAGGTGAGCCCAAAGTAGTATAAACTATAGACTAAAATAAATTAAATGTGCCTCTTTAGTTGCTGATTCTTACTGAGAAAACAAAGGTGGATTAGCACCGTACCGATGTTCTATGAGAGATAATCAGTTCAGTTCTTTATTAACGTGTTCAGTTGTGCCAGTTTTACTCTGCATGTATGCAAGCGGTTTGGACCTGCGATGAAATGAAACTGCTCCTGCTGTAGTTGCTGCAATTGTATCACGTTCCTGTAGACCAGCATCTGCACGGAGTTATACCATACATGCACACATCAAGTCAGAGCTACAGACAAGTTCACAATATTGCCACACATAGCCAGACACAGGGTTGTCTGCACAAAGTCACACACATGTTCTCTGATGACGATATTTAAGTTACAAACACTCAGCTACATTATGCACCTTTGGCCTTTGCAGGTGAGTGTTGTATAAAAAACCTTGTTACACACATCAGATCAGCTCTGTGACAACATACTTTACAGACCAACAATGTGCAACAAAAACACATCAGTTCCACCTTGAATAGATGGTGTGAAAAGGTTATGTCTGCTTCTATGATGCTTAATTGATTTCCCTAATAATGCAGAGTATTCAGCATTTTTTATCATTATCTTAATTTTTAGATATTGCTTGCTTGTCTATATGCATTCAGTTTTTGTAGTTAATCAACTTTTCAGTTGATGTTTGGACCCTACAGCTCATTTTTCAGATTTTTGTTTCTTTTTGGCTTTTGCTGAAAATAAAGTAGATCCCTTATTAGATGTGATTTAAATGCTTATATACCATGCACGGTATGCCATCTATACAATATCTGGCCCAGGGATGAAAAAAAATTGGTAGGTGTTCTTAATGGTATTAAAGAGTTTATAATTTCCTGAAAACCATTAATAAAATAAGAAGATGATATGTTCTGTACATTGGTATCTATCAACTATACACCTTTTGGTGTTGATGATAGTATATGACATATTTGATATTTGACCTCCGCAGGAATTCGGCTCACCCAGCTCATGACAAATGTCGACATTTATTCTTTTTACGCTCATCAAAGCTGCAAATATCCTGATTAAATCAGCGGGTGCGTAAAATGTGGAAGATAACATGATGGAAACTGTTGTGTCCTCTCCCGTTGCAAGGCTTCAGATGCATTGTTCTTCCCTAATGAGAGTTTATTTTTTTAACTCGACCTTTATTAGTTTAGCCCAATAAGATTTCAAGAATATGAAAATGAGGGGGAACTTATCTACAGAGAACTTTCGCTCTGAAGCGGAGCCGAGCGTCACTGATATCAGAGGTTAAAAGCATGCAAAACAGTTGGGAATTGCTGCGTCATCACCAACGTATAGGATTTGAATAGTGTCAGGGGAGGAGGGAATGAATGATTTCAATTTTTATAAGGCATCTCTATTATCAATCTGTCTACCTGAACTCTGCAAAAGAAATCTGAAGACGAAGAAAGGGAGGTTTTACCTGCTTATGTTGCAATGTAACCTGCATCTCTTTGTTTAAACTACCGTGAACAAAATGTGGCAAAAAAAATTTAATTTGAAGAGACAGCAACTCAGCAGGTTGTGTCTACTTTTATAAACTCTTGTATGAAGGTGTCTGATTTCCAGCATGCTAATATCCGTAACTTTTCCCCTCTTTTAGTAGGAAACAACTCAATCAACTTTTACTAGTCTGAGTGGAGGGGTTGGGCTCTCAGGGGCAGAAACTTGACTCTGTAGTGATTTATTGTTTAATTGAGCTGACTCGTTAAAGTTGGCTGTAATTGATGCCATAAAAAGCCTGGCCGTCGGCCAGAACTCTGTGTTGTGTAACGCCACAGGTTCAGTATGCAAACTGACATACCTGAGGATATTAGACTTCACGAAACAGCTACGCGTTTCAGCCGCCTCGTTTTCGTCTGTGTGACTGAGACGGAGAAAGGGGAGAGCTGGGTTTTCGTCTGAGCACTTTGTGCAGAGACTCCAGTTCTGCTTGTACTAGAAAAGAAAGAGAGATTGTGGATTGTGTGTGTGAGAGTGTGTGTCTGGCAGTTTGGTATTTCCTGAAGGAGTTTCCTCCTACCGTCAGAGCGGAACCACCCTGGGCCCCTCGGCAGTCCAACCCAAAGACTGACCCGGTACTGCTCCCAGAGAGAAATAGAGATACATGGCTGCAGTGTGGAGCCGCTCTGGATATGAAGGTGTACAAATATAAAGACACATTGATAAAGCTGCTGGCAGACGGAGAAAAAGAAGGTTGTTGTTGAGGCAGGAAAGCTTGGTCTCTCCAAGCCATGGCAGTGTCTCCATTTCTTGCTGTAAAAAACTTTCTGTACCAGCCAAATTTGCATACTGCGCTATTATTTGTACTATGATGTGTTTGGCTTGATGGATATCCTCAGCACCTTACAGTAATTTGTTGACTGTGGCCTGCCCGAGAGATAGTGAAGCACCGAGGATCCGGGGATGGGGATTCTTGCGCTATCAGCAGGCCATGCTTGGACCTGACGAGAGAAACCTGCCAGATGAAGAGGAAAGACAGAGAGGGCAGAGAGGAAAAAGGGAATTGTTGACAGGGTGAGGGAGAGAAAGATGAGTTATGTCAGCTTGTGTCTTTGCCCCCCTCGTCCCAGCTGGACTTGATTACCCAGAGTTCTCTGCTGAGTGGCTTCATTGCTGCTGGACTGTAAGATACACAGGAGAAGATGGGAGGATCTGGGCAAGTGTTCAGACCCCAGTGACCCTGGATGAACCTAAATCTGTGGTCCTGCTCTTTACTTTTCTTTTCATTTTCATTAATTAGTTAAGATATTCTGTCTTGAGTATTGAACTGTGATGAGAAAATTAAATCGTAAAACCACAAAAATTTCACACAAGTAACAGATATTACCTTGTTACAGTGTTGATAATAATAATTTTCATTTATAAAGCTTTTTTCATCAAAGTGCTGTCCAACACTAAAGAATCAACACCAAAACATTAAAACAAAGATCAGTTGAAACAAGATAAAACGGGTTAAAGTATAAAACTAAGTAACCCCACTCAGTCTGTTTGCATTTGTAAACAAGTGGGTCTTAAGCTTTGCTTTAAAAACAAAACATCTCTGCCTGATGTGGAGAGGCAGACTGTTCCACGGCATTGGTGCAAAAAAAGGAAAAGCCCCTCTCACCAATTATCTTTTTTATGGACTTCAGGGACAGACAATAGACCAGAGCTTTGGGAGTGCAATGTAGGCAAGGCAAGTTTATTTGTATAGCACATTTCATGTACAGGACAATTCAAGGTGCTTTACATACAAACATTAGAAACATTACAGCGGGGGACAGAAAGCATTAAGAAGAAATAAAAACAAAAGTATTATCACAAAATAAAAAAATGTACGTCCAGGTATGTATACCTTTCCCAGGTCAGATGACGGTGCAATGCTGTTTACTATGAGGAGCAATACCCAAAAAGGTCTGCTCTCACCTGAACAGGAAGCCAGTGGAGTGAGGCCAACTTCAGAGTGATATCCTCATAGTTATGGGTTTATTTATATTTTTGGTAACATGCATAAAAGCGCATTGCAGTAGTCCAATTCAGATGTTGCAAAAGCATGGAATAAAATCTTGCCATGCTTTAATGTTTATACAGGTCTGCTCTCAGCAGTGTTTCTTAGATGAAAAAAAAGGCAAATCTGATGACCTCCTTGATATGAGGTTCAAAAGAAAGTCTCCTGTCAAAAACAACACCAAGGTTCCTAAATCTGTCTCTGCAGTGGATATCACAGTCATCCAAAGATGGAATAAAATAATCATACGAATGACTGTTGCTGGTCCATTGATGATCAATTCTGTCTTAGTTGAGTTAAAAAGCCGGAAATCTGCTGTAAACCAGCTCTTAACAGCAACTAGACAGGCCCCAAGTTTATTTGAAGTGTGTCCGCCATTGACCAATGGCAGGTACAGCTGCAGATCATCTGCATAGAAATGAAAATTTATTTCAAACTAACGCAAAATTTGACATAGTGGAGAACAACAGTGAACCTAAAACGTAACCTTGTGGAACGCCATGTTTCACAGCACAGGGCTCAGAGAGGGTGTTATTAAACAAAACACAAAAAATCTCTGGCAAGTATTAATTTAACCACTGTAGAGCCTGACCTGAAATGCCAAAAAAATGTTGTTCTGTTGCAGAGGCCTTTGTATTTAGCACTGATACTGTAGCTGGGACAGCTCTGTTTTTGAGAGAGTTTCCTCACAGGTCGCACCTTTTAATTTAGCCGAACCACAACTATGATGTCAAGACACTCCAGACATCTGATTAGATTGACTATTTTTTACAGAGAAAGATCTGACATTTAGACACACACAGCATATTAGTGTGTGATACTGGTCACTAAAAACATTACTTAGGTTTTAAAGTTCAGAATACAGCAGCTGTCACCTGAAATCAGTTCTTAGCAAACTAGCTGCAAGCTCTTTGAGTAAATAGAGTGGTCTCGCTGGTTGGAATATGGAGTAGAAGCTCCCAAACTATTTGATTTTGTTCTGTTTGCTTCTGTTTCTGAGGCAATCGTCTGAGAGAAATAGTATAGCAGGTTTAGCATTCCTTGAATACCCTCCATTGCTTTGTTGTTTATGTCTTGTCAAGATCACATGTTGGAAGTTCCAGGTAGTGCCACTATGACAGGAATATATTCTCCCTACGTTGAGTTGTTTGCAGACTTCCATATGTTCTGAGCCATACCTTACTGGACCCTGTAATGGACAAAAGCTATACAAGTACAACACAGCTGAACAGTTACAAACAAATCCCAACAGTCACAGAAACAGCACTTCATGGTGGTTTTTGTTTCCCCATGAGGATAGTGTGCTTTGCCGTTACTCCCTCGCTTTCTCCTTCAATGTAAGCTGGATCAGAAACACATAACCAGAGGCAGCTTTTGTTGTTTTTTCTCATGAAGATAGTCGAGACTATTACTGAAATGAATTGTCCCTCATGAGCAATTTTTCTTAGTATACAATGGTCCAATTTATGCTGACAGCTGGATCATGTAAATCCAGCTGAATCAAAATAAAGAGTTCATTGTGATTGACTTAATTGCTTTTAGAGACAGAATATTGTTGTTTGTCACCAATTTATGCATACAGTCTAGCCTTAATCATGTTGTGTCAGCACCCCTCCGGTGTCTGTTACCTGTATTTTAAGGAAAGAGAAAAAGATTCAGCAGCGGCTCAAAGCAAGCGGCTGAGATTTTTAATGTGCGTCTGAGAGTTTGTGTGTCCCGTAGAACAGTATGTTTATAAATCAGAGTCAGGCAGTGTGTGTCTTGCAGGACCGGTGTTTCCTGCAGTGTAATCTGAGTCTCTGGTGGAATGTGTGAACCACATCCGACTCCACTCCACTCGAGCCCCCGACTCACTCAATATCCCACTGTAAACAACACGGCTTTGCCAAAGTTTCTGAGACGGGACAGGTAGTCACTCTACCCTCCCAAAAAAAAAAAAAAAAAAAGGAATACAGGAAATGCTTCCAAATAAGAACCCATTAGGGTCCTACGGTGGGTTAAAACCTCTTGTAGAAAGTAACTTTAATTCTCTGTGCATTTGTGCAATGATCCCTTACTGCTATATTTTATAGTCTTTGTGTGGGTGTGCGTTTGCATGTGTGTGATTTAGACTAAGAGGTTAATTGTAGCTTGACCTCCCTAATGTCTTTCTCTGGCTTGTTATCTTGATTGGGTAATTAATTCTATGGCTGCTCTCTTCAGTCACCCCAGTTTTCACACACTCATATGTCTCTTTTTTTTTTTTTACACATACACATACTCTTTTGCTCTCTCACTCTTTCGAACCCTCCTGAACTCAAGAACCTCCACATTCCTATAACCCTAAGGCAGCTCTGTTGCATTACCTTTCCTTTCTCTCTTCTTTCCTCCCTCCCTTCCTCTACGTTCTCACTCTTGCTCAATTTATTTCTCTTTCTCATCTGTCATTTTGACCTCCCTCCCACCTCCACAGCATTGATTGACCCAAGAGGCAGATGTCTTAGTTAAGTTAAAGTTGTACCATCAAACTGTAGACACATTGCATGTTTGCTACAGTTTGGATTTGTCATCATTTCTAATGCAATTTGCAGAAAATTAGCTAAATAAAATGTAATTAATATAATTATTCAGCTATGGTTATGCAGTTATTCTGAGTCGGTGCATCAATACAAGTGTCTTATTTCCATGCAAAAGAAGAAGATAAAACTAAATTATACAAGAGGGTCTATTTAAAGCACAAATGAAGAGAAATGTAACAACTAAACACAAGTAAAAGGCTGGTGACAGACAGTATACAGAAGAAAATGGAAATTAAGTCTTTAAACAGCTATTGATTGAGGTTCTGACATCGGCCTTTAAGATTTCATTACTCATGTTTTTTTTATGTCATCATTTATCATTTTAATTACTTTGCATGAGGTTGTATTTTTATGGACATAGCAAGGTTTTTCCCCCAATACTAAAACCTTTTGCAGTGTTTTAGATTGTGTGTGTTTGCTTCCAGCTGTTTTTGTAGGTGAATACATTTTTTTACAAAAACACATGTGAATAAAGCTTCAGCTGCTAAATCGAACTTAAAATATAGATGTTCTCACAAAAATGTTGAAATGCTGAGATGTCAACTCGATTACGAAATGGATGCTGGTCCACAGCTCAAAACTGTAATGTTTAACTTGAAACACTCAAAAATAATACAATTACTATGTTTTCCGTATCCCGATTGGTCAGCACATCGATGTCCTGCATTTCCATATGTGTTGCATGATGAGGTTCACCTTCATGTTTACTTGGCCACAAAAGCTTATGAGGAGGTCAGAGGTGATGGCAGAAGGTTCGAGTCCAGTGGAAGAAATTGCTTACTTTCTACTGTGTTCTCAGATTAAAAAGTCATTGTTAAGGTTAGAACTCATTTATATGGTTAAGTCTAGAGCAGCATTACTCAATTCAGTCCTATGAGAGCCCCAGTCCAGCAGGTTTTCAGTGTATTCCTGCTTCAACACAACTGAATCATATTAAATGGATCTAACGGCCTATCAAGTTCTATATGATTTCTCATTAATTTGAGTCAGGGGTGTTGGATCAGCGATACATGGTGGCCCTCGTAGGACCGAATTGAGTAGCCCTGGTCTAGAGAATACATGTAAATTTACATGGTTTGACAGCTATTAAAACCTACATAGTTATAGAGCATACATACCCATCAGAAAAAGGTTGAACCTTTCAAAACAGTAAGATATCCAAACCACAGTATAGGGTTGGAGTCCGTAATATCTAATTTCCAAATGCAATTTAACAGGTACAGAATTAAAACTCAAGTAATATTATAATATAAGTGTTTTTCAAATATTGTAGAAATATAGATTATTAGATCTATGCCAAATAATAAGATGTTATAACTTTAAACCAGGTGCATTGATTACTAGATTAAAACCATTATCTTTACAGCAATCTCAGTCAAACATAATCCAGCCAAACACCAAATGCATCATTTTTTAACATAGTTTTTGCCTGGGTTAAGTTGTAGATTGACATTAAGTGGAAATGGTAGAAACCACAACGTCTAACTAAAGGAAAAAGTAAATAAACATACATCATGTTGTGGCCTGCAACATAATCGGTCAATACCTTCTGATACCGCACCACATTGCATCAAACATCTTTTCTTTTTTTTTAAGTGAATCTCCTTTTATTGTTAGTTTAAGCAAATTCTTGATTTGAAATGGCTTAAGTTACCTTCTATTATTCTTTTCCCCAGCTTGCATTCTTCCCTGGATTTTCGAGCATGCTCAGTTTGCAGGATGGAGCAACCACTTCCTCTGAGTGGCAGACAGCTCGCTGTTTTCCTCCCCATCTTATCACTCTATCACCAGCCAACAGAGAGTAAGAGAGAGCAAGCAAAGGAGTGACTTTTCACTCTGTATTAAACTCTCTCAGGTTTGGCTCTCCCTGTTTGGGCACGATGAGAACGGCAGATTATTGGGGCTGATAAGATGAGGAATGTTGCTGAGAGAGGAAACGCTGTTCTGGAGGAGATGTAGCCTATAGAGTGCTGTTCTCCTGTCTGCCATATATGTCATCCAACACCTCTTAATGCCACCGCTGGTCTTTTCCTTTCCCTCCGTCTCCTTCCATGTCAAAAAGAAAGGATAGACATAAGAGCAGAGATTGAAATTCGTTGACCCAACGCCAAATGAGCATGTCCATTCAAGCCTCCCTCTTCCTCCTTCTTGCCCCCCTTCTACTTCTCTGTCTATTCTTGTTGATTTTCTTCATTCCTACTCAGTAATACTAAAATCCACGATTATGTAGCAATTTGACCACAGTTCTGGGTTTGTTTTCTTCCTTTTTTTTCATTTTTGCTGGATGCAGCTTTCTAGTGAGGAAAGACTTCTCTGGAAAATGATTTATGAAGACGAGTGTAGGAAAATTATCTGTAGCCAAACTCAAGCCAGTAACTTGTTTATTTGGCTTGATTGTTTAAGTTAGATTACTACCTTGATTTCAAGAAAGTTGGGACACCGTTTGAAACGTTGAGTCATTCTTGTTTGATGTAGGATTCTAGCTTCTCGACAATCCTGGATCTTTGAATTTTTGTATGATGCACCAAATTTGATGAAGGATCTGGAAAGACCAGCACCTGTACTCTTGTACAAGGACGTCATGCCGCTGTAACACATGCAGTATGTGGGTAATTGTTGTCTTGCTGAAATGTGCAAAGCCTTCCCAGAAAAAGGTCTCATCTGACAGCATATGTTGATCTAAACTCCAATTATACCTTTCAGTATTCATTGTTTCTTTCTGAACGTGCAAGTTACCAGTTCCATAGGCTCTAATGCACCCCCGTACCATCAGAGATTTAGGCTTTTGAACAAGACGATGATGACGAGTCAGATGGTCACTCTACTCTTAAGTCTTGAGGATATGGCTTCAATGATTTCCAAAAAGAAGTTAAAATTTTGATTTGTCTCAACACAGAAGTTTTTCAATTTGAATTAGTTTATTTTAAATCAGCTTTGGCTCCGTTTCCGTTCACATATGGCTTTTTCTTCGCATGACACAAATTTACCCTCCATTTGTGGATGCTACAGTGAACTGTGCACACAGACGGCAATTTCTGGACAGTTTCTGAGCCCATGCAGCTATTTCCATGACAGATTCATGCCTGTCTTTAAAATAATACCTACCCAAAGGTCCCTCACATCCATTATTGATTTTCTGAAATAGTTGTGAAGACTGAAATATTCAGTCTTCATGATTATACATTGAATAACATCATTCTGAAATTGTTCCATGATTTGTATGGGCAGGTTTTTGCAAACTACTAAACCTTTGTTCACCTATGTTTCTGAGAGGCTCTGCCTCTCTAAGGTGCTCTTTTTATACATCAATTTGTGACCTGTTCCCTTAAGTTATTCTTCTTAGTAGAAGTTGCTTTTTCCAGCCATGTCTCAACATGTTGCTGCCATCAAACTCAAGATGAGCCAGTGATTTTCACTAAATAGTCAAATGTCTCATTTTCAATATATGAGATATTGTCTTTGTGAATAAAATATGGATTTATGAGACTTGTAAATCATTGTATTGTGACACCTGATTGAACCAAGAAATTCAGTTTTGCTCCACCACTAATGAGATTGTTTGCCAGGTAGATACGTTTTTGCGGAGGAGTCCAAAGGGCCAAACCAGAGGATGCATGCTATCTTTAGTGGCTTCACATTTTAGAATCAGCAGCCACATCCATCCTTTATTTACAATCTATGTTTAAAAACTACTTTTGGTACCCTAGCCATCATTCAATGATCATTATGTTGTTTAATTTTTATATAAAGAGGTTTAAAAAAAATGTTTTAGATCCTGCTAATGCTATTAAAATATTTTATATTTTTCTACTTTCAGCAGAGTAAACCTAACTTGTTGCAGAGAAGGAGCAGCATCTGGTTCAGGTCAGAGAGGAGGAAAGAGGCTGTACATTACCATGATCAGGATAAACTAATGATGGTGTTTTGGGAAAACTGAGCAATACAATTTTATAAGGGCAAAGGCTGCTGAAAGCTCTGCCACAGCCTCAGTTAGATCGCATGTATCGCTGGATCATATCATTCGTGCTTACTGGTGTGTGTTGTTCATATGATCTTTCTCCCTCACTGCTAACACCCATGTCATCCTCTCTTAATCTGCTCCAAATGAGGGCTGGTATGTAACCTATATAGTATGTTTTTGTATAAGTAAGTGTTTGTCTATACATTATGCGGGCTAATGGGTGATATGCAATCTGTGACATCAAATCTACAATGTTTATGTGAAAGAGGACAAAATGCATGGCTAAAACATTTGTGAGTTTTTGTAGTTTATCCCCTTTAAAGCAGGAATTTTGATACCACTGTTTTTTTAATTGCAGATTTAGACATCAGTTTTAACGTTATGCTTTTCATCTAAATCAGACAGAAGCATGCGTTCGATGGTCAGATGTGTTTTGAACTGCCAGCTTTGGGAAGGTTATCTTTTCCCAGGGGCAAATGGTGAAGCCTTTTCACAAACAGATGGACTTTCTGGTTCATTTTTACATACTGTACCATTAGCCTCATAACATAATTGCCTAAATCATATTTTGGCTAAATTGTGATATCTTTCTAGCTGCCCATAAAACCTTAAGACAGTTATGCTATGAATGAAGGATTATGCAAACAATTCACTTAAACCTAATTTTTTGTTCCTACTTTACATAATCTACCTAAAGTTTTGGTTGTTTAAAAATTGCCTCATTGTCTAATAGTGTCTCAAGATTTTTTAAATTTGTTGTTAATGTGAAGCGGTTGAAATTATTGCAAAAGCCTATAAGTTAGATTCAGATAATAACTTCCTGCATTTTGAAAAGAAAAGCTAGATAAATCAACAATTTGATCACTTGCTTGTGAAGTTATGTAAGTCTTTGTGTCAAAACTCCGGAATTTAATTAGTAAAAGCTCTGATATGATAATCAATAAGCGTCCAGATTATTACGCCAAAAGATTCGATCTGCAAAGTCCAGAAAGTCAAATATCATCAGCAAGTAGTTGAAGATGAGCTTTATATGAGTTCTTTCTCTGTAATATTTATAATTAATTTTTGATTGTTAATGAAGAACATTATCGAAATTTCCTTGCCTAATATTATTTAGACTACTTTTTGTCAAACTTACAGAGAGCTGAGTCATAAGGGGTGAGACGTGTTGTTTTCATAACTCCCGCATTTCTTTGCATGTCAAATCTATATTAAATATGGTTGTACAGTCTCGTTTATTAGCTATGTTGAAGCCTAAAGTTCTGGATTCGGCTGTCAGTATATTTTTTATCCATGCGAATGATCTTATTAGGATTGTAATAATTGTATGCATGTCCTCTTCTTAATTAATCTGTTATTTGAAGGAGCCCCAGCCATTATCATGCTTCATTTTAAGCTTTAATGTAATTGTAAAAGATGAGTTCCAAAAAGAAAATGAGCAAAAAAGATCTTAATAATTTGTGATATGGTATAGATGGGTCTGTGGGGATTGTCTTGCTTCTGGAGTTGGCCTCAAACTGCTCCTGATATTTGCAGACATTTCCTAAAGACATCTCATAAAGAAATTAGTTATTGTGGAAGTTTAACAGAAGAAAACTTGTAGCCAAATAGTGAAAAGTGACTTCCTGTTGTCTTTTCCTTACATGCTATGGTCCTTTCCTCGGCATTGTCATGAAGTAAAGAAAGGATGGAAGAAATTATTAGTTAGCTTGATTTGGCGATTTTAAGCAGGGATCTCTTTGAGAATTGCAGCCACAAGGCATGTGGGACGAAATTATCTCATTGCTTTTGGAGAGGGTGGTCCAGTGTTTCCTATGCTAATTATGATATAAAGTATTAAAATTCCTTTTCTTAGTGTTTAGATTGGAACAGCACTTGTTATGGCTGCTACGGGTCAACAATTTATTCAGTTAAGGACCTTCTGAACCAAAAAAGGACTATCTAACCTTACTTCATGGGAAGCACTCATCCATTTAAAATTCAATATGTCACTTTATTTGATCTCTAGCAATACTCCTGCCAAGTCCAAGGGACATTGGATGATCTGATGTTCTAAAACAAAGAAATGTATGCAGCTGTTGGTGAGAAAAAGTCCGAATTGGCCGAGGTGTTGCAGCCCAAGCACTGACATGTGACGCTTTCCTGCCACCAGAGGCAGTGTTTGTCCTTTTCAGACTGCAGTGAGAATTTTTGTTTTTAAGAATCGGTCTTTAAATTTGAGAACTTCTTTTATATATATATATTTGTTTTTACAAATAGCCTCAGTATGAGCAACATCCCTGTTATTTCAAACCAAAAGACAAAAGCCAAAGCTACTGAAAGGAAACCCAGAGTTTTCTCCAACATTTATAGCATTATAAGCTGATCAACAGCTTTCATCAGCACAAAAGCACTGAGGCTGGGTGTCAAAGCCTAGACGGACCCCCCAGTGCTTTACTGAGATTACTCAACAATTAAGATAAGACTGGATGACATTTTCCTCTCAGGCTGTCTCTCTTTCACTCTGCTGCTCGGTCCCTTTCTTTCTGTGGCATGATGTTAAAGAATGTTGTTTAAAACTTGTTTATAGAAAAAAAGTTAAGTTGGCTTTTGATGTCTTATGAAATATGAAACACCCAGAGGCTCGTAGATATGCTAAACACACCTACCACACACACACACAGGCTTTACTGCACAAAGCACTTCTTCATTCAAGCTTTATTATACAATTGCGCAAACAGACTAAACACACATTTTACTTTTCTCTGGAAATGACTTAACTGCACTGTTTCAGTTTGACCTCAGTGGAAGTGAGCAGTCACCTGAGCCCCCTGCAACTGTCTTTTTCCCCTCCCTATACCCTCCCTCCCTCCATCTCTCAGTCTGCAGCTTTCTGCTGACTCCAGGAATTATGATCCGTTTCCCGTCCACAGGAATAATAGAATACAGGAGGAAAAGACGGGGGGGGGGGGGTCGGCAACAGCTCTGTGGAACAGTAGTGAGGAGTCCAGCTCCACCGTGGTTACATTCTCTGTGTGTGTGTGTGTGTGTGTGTGTGTGTGTGTGTGTGTGTGTGTGTGTGTGTGTGTGTGTGTGTGTGTGTG
>JBBBVU010000015.1:2721299-2745542 GCA_037177055.1 Atherinosoma microstoma | reverse complement strand
GTGTGTGTGTGTGTGTGTGTGTGTGTGTGTGTGTGTGTGTGTGTGTGTGTGTGTGTCTGTGTGTGTGTGTGTGTGTGTGTCTGCAAATGCATTTAGATCCAGATGTGCAAACGTGCAATGCTTTCCTCTTCATTTCCATAAACTTCACACGTTAAAAGATTATCCTTGGACACGGACACAAACACAGAAACACAAACTTCGCCTCGATTAATGCTCGTAAATCTTTGCCCTCCTCCAGTTATCTCGACAGTAAACGCCTCATGTATACAACCGCACAGCAGGCTGCGGATCGCTCTCCACCGCCGCAACGTCCACCAGAGCCTCTGGGCACTTAACACTATCGGCACTCAGATCCAGCCTCTCTAGTGTGTTTGGAGTGTGTGTGGAGTGTGTCCTCAGCCGCGTAAATATTTATCACAAGGCTACCCCTGGAATTTTAATGAGCACTGATGGAGCGCAATCAACACAGCCGAGCCAGAGGAGGGATGGACACAGAAGGGAAGTGGCAGTTTTTAGGTGTTGTGTTTTTTTTTTTTATATCAAAGTGACTTTTTTACTACTTTCCTGTGGAGATTCATACTTTCCTGCTTTTCTGCTAATTGTTTCCTGTTTGTTTTTTTTGTTTTTTTTTTGCTGTATGTGTCTTGCATTGTTCCACATCTAATGGTCTTTGAGTGTATCCTTTTACATATTTTAGGCTCCTGTACATGTCAGTGTTTCCCCGTGTGTGTGTTCACATGAGTGGTCTACATACTCATCAGGGTGACAGGGCCACCCCTTAGAGGTCACTTAACACATTGTGTGGAGGCCAAGCTGCATGGGGAGTCAGGGAAGGAAACCTGAGCTGTAACTCACACAACTCTCTCTCACACAGACACAAACACACACATAGAAAGAGACACACTGGACCTGACCTTTGACATCTAACTGGGAGTGGCTAATAACTGTCTTAGATTCCCAAAGACACAGCAGCTCACAGTTCATTTACTCCGTTGATGCTTTACTGGCTTGCTGAAATATGATAATTGTAAAATCACTGGTTTGTGTAGTCAAAGAGACACACAGATTGTGCAATATTTTAGCTTTCTAAGAAATCTTGGGACTTTGTGAAAGTGAGATGTTTTAGAATTAAGCTGAAATTATCTAATTTGCCTTAGAAAAGCTGTGTTTTCTTTGGCTTTAGTTTCTAGAGTTGACTCTATTTATTGTGCAAAAACAACCAGAACAAGTTTGTGCAGAACATATAAAACATGACAGTCACAAAATTCCATCAAATTAACCTCTGTGGGCAACAAGAGACAAAACAGTGTTAAATCTCTTTTATTTAAGCTGTCAAAGTCAGATTATCTGTTATAATTCAGACCTGAACTAATGTTCATTTCCAGTGTTTACAACTTACAATTGTTAAACCACTGGTCTGAATGACTCGAGATTATTTTTAATGATTCATTATTCACTGCAAAGAATAAAAGAAAAGTCAGCTTTGCTTCATCTGATAGTGTTTATGTTAAAGCTAAGATGCTCTGTTCCAAGTAAAGTCTCATCTGTTCTTCTTAAACCAAATGTACGTGTTTAAACAGTTGTTTAAATGTGGGTACAGCTGCGAACATAAGCAGATTAAATCCTTTCCCATTTCCAGTGGTAGCGTGTTTATCCACTGTATTCTGAGGGCTATAACTATATTCAGAACCAGTCCAGTAACTACCAACACACCTCCCCAGGGGACAATGACAGGATAAAAGGATAGCATTATATCCTGCAAGCTGTGATAGACCACAATTTCTGATAAGCACAGCTCTTATAATTATACTTTTTTTTTTTATTATTTTTTACTGTAAAATGGGCTTTAGCTCACACAGCAGGCATGGGAATGTGCTGCTTAGGTGTCTTGCAATCAGTTAAAATTGATCAATTTTGTCTGTTTTTGTCTATAAGTTGTTCCTCTCAGTTTCAGTGAGTGAGACGTTACAATCGTCAACAGTGTTTTTCTGTATAGAAAAGTGAGCTCAGTCCACTCTTTTAGCCTCAAGTCCAGCATTCTCTGTGAGAAAAAACAGTTGAATGTTGTAGTCTTATCGATACAGATCAGTGCGTAGCCAATAAATACCCGGGACTATTCCAAATGTCTGACACTAGACTGAATCCCAACTAAATCATTTTCCTTTGCACTCAAAAGCCAGATGTAAGAGGGTGTTTATGAGTTCCCTGACCAGTACACATGTGGCTATACATGCACATTAGTCTCAGAATTCCTGTTATTTACCTTCTCCATTTAGATAATTGTAGAAAAAAATCCCAAAATAGGCTGGGGTGTCAGAAATCCAAGTTTTATGAATTCTTTACTATGATATTTATCTTGCCAAAGCAATCTAAAGTGTAAATAGAAAAAAAATAACTGTAAAGCTGTTATAGCATCAGCTTATTACCAATTATTATGTATTTAATCTTTATTTAACCGGTAAAAAAAACTTAATATTTAAAATCTCATTTCCAAAAGAGTCCCAGCCAAGAAGGGTCACAGTAATAAATACAACAAACAACATACATGGAACAAAAAATAATTTTAAAAAATGCATGTAAATATAATTTCTTTGTATGCATTTTGTCCTTTTATTATCATTCAGGTTTTTACACAATAAATGAACAAAATAATGAATTATCCAATCTGTTAATGACAGGAAATGACATTTTTATGTGCCTACTATTTTCACCAGGATCATGTATTTGAAGGATCCTTCCCACTGATTGGGAAACACTGCTATATTTATCTCGTGCTTACATTGTGTTGGACCCAAATTATCCTTTTCTCCCATGACCAGTTATTGCAAAAGCAGGTTGTAAAGATTGTAATGTAAGTATGACAATTTAGTAATGTTAGAGAAAACAGACGGCTATTGTTGCACATAAGTCTCTAATTTCACCGCTCCCTCCATCCTCACTTCCCTCCAGCTGAAACTGAGGGCCTTTTGTGCTTTAAAGGAAGCGATAAGTTGAGACGATGCAGGCGGAGGTGCGTTAGAAATTGACCAGTGACAGATTTGTGGCTGTAGGTTCAAGCAGCCAGTGAATGATGATGTTCTCTCTTTCTGCTGTGAGTGAGTCCCCACCTGCACACACACAGCAGCTCACACACCTGTTGGCAGTGGGAATACATCAGCCTTTGCGTTCGTGCCGACAGATAGCAACGTCAGGGCTGGACAGCGAACTGCTTTTCCTCTTCGTCCCGCCTTCGCATCGTCATCATTGCACCAGCAGCATTTCATCCCGGTTATAAAAAGCGCAGGATCAGGGCCGAGTTCTTCCGTCAAAAATCCCAACAAGGTCAAAGATCGGAACATCTGGGTCTGGTTGGGACATCTGGGTCTGCAGGGGACACAGAGAGACCGTGGGCTCCAGGCTCTCACAGCGTTCTCGGACGCTTTATCTGATCTTCTTTGAAGTCTGTCTTTGCAGCCTCATGTCCACTACTGTACAAATACCAGAGACGCTACTGGACTTCCAAAACCACATCATAGTCTCCCAGCATGCAGCCTTCAGAGAGTGGGAGAGGAAAGAGAGTCGTTTTCTGGAGAATGTTTGATGTGTCTCACGTAAGTGGGTAGACTTGCAGTCAGAAGAAAAATAAATGCAGTTTAGGGACATTTAGCTTTTTCCACGTCCTTACATATAGTTGTTGTTTGTATATGTGTATGTGTTCACACATTGCTACATGTTTTTTGTGTGTGCCCTCATGTGTTTTGGGGTCAGCCCATGTGCTGCGTGATTTATTGAAAGGCCTTGCAGTGATACCAGAATTCCTTTGCGTTAAATGCCTGCTCTGAGGGCCTTTTACTGCCTGTGTGCTTTATGGACCATGATCGCACTCTATTTGTCTCTCACTTCTACATTTCTGAGGATTGTTTTTATGGCTTCTAGTCTTTATTATAGTGTATAGTATCAGGGAAACTGTAGGAAAAGAGAATAGGCCACTTACTTCAGGACACTGCAGATTCTAAGAAACAATGCAGTCTTCGCCTTTGGTTTGGCCTGAAACCTTCTATGTTTTGTCTTTTTTTCTGTTATGTGCAACAGATATGATAAACAGGAAACTCAAAACAACTTGAATTTATTTATTTTAACATTTGACTCCATTACAAATTATATATTTCTTTTAGTTGGTCCAGAAAATGTTCATGAAACATAGTTAAAAGATTTCTGATGTATACTTGTATAGTTGCATCTGTCTTCCCAAGGCATATATAGAAAAAAAAAACATGTACAAATAGAAACAAAGCAAGTCTCTATACATAGGATAAAACAATATAGTGTAAAAATATAGAAAGAGACCAAACTTTACCTAAATGTGCAAGAATTAAATGTGTTCGCAAAAAAAATTTGAACTTTTTTTTCATCAGACTTTTCCGGCTTTCTTAAAGTGATTATTTTGACTTAATTGCTGTTTTACCTCTAAAAAAAAAAAAAACAACTAATTATGCAATATTCAACATCAAAAAAAGTGAGGGATATCCTGCTTTTTGTATGATGTCAGAATGAACCTAAATATATACTATTACTTCTATAGGGGAACTTTCTCTAAACCTTTGAATGCACATGTGCAACTGTTCAGTCTTTAAGTACTTACTGCAGAACATACTGTTCTCGAACAAGGTAATTAACTACAAAAAATAATCCAAAAGAAGTTTTTGAACCAGAAATAAACCATTAATGTTCTGGTTCAGTGACAACTTGTACCTAAACAGTCCTAGACATCATCAGACCAAGTCGACACCTAACGCGTAACAAGTTATTGAGACATTTTTATATTGTGGTGTACCGACCACTGTTTTAAGCTTTTCTATTTAAAAATGGTTTGAGATGAAGGTATTACCATTGGATAATTCTACTTAAATACCCTACATTCAAAATATAATATCAGTTTAGCATGAAATTATTAAGTTATCTGTAAATTTCAAACAAAAAGTATCCATAACTCTTTGTGAGTAGTATACATTGAGTCTCAAAAATGGATTCTCATGTTTACAGTTTTATTTCAACAGTATTTATTCATCCATTCATTCATTTATCAACATTTATCAACAATCAAGTTAGATCCCCGAATATTTCCATCTATTTACATTATCAAGCTCCTCATTTCTTGTTCTTCTTTTATTAAAATAAAACATCATATTCAATAAAAGATATATTTAAGATGAATTACACCGAAGCAACCATAAGCTCAAGAATCAGGTCTGTCTCAACCATGGTTCCTGCAGATGACAGTCTCACTCTTGCAGAGTATATTGCAGACATTTGAAGCCAAAACACTTTGAATTGGCAAAAGTTTGTTGAGACCGCGGTTCATTATTTTCCATCGGATTAAAATAAATTGATGGCACCACCACACACAGTGTAGCTGGAGTGCTGCTGACCTCAGCAGTGGATAGAATCTGGTGGTGGAAGGGTGTGAGGATCTTTTCAACCCAAATGATATGCCTTCCATAATGGAAGCAGAGGCTGTGGAGTTTGGGTGGGACTCACTTTTCCCTGAAACTGTGGTCACTGGAGTTTAACAACCCAGCAGAGCCCAAAGTGGATGAGATTCACCCCAAGTTCCTTATGGCCCCGAATCTTGTTGGGTTGTCTTGATTCATACCCCTGCGCAACATTGTGTGGATGTTTGGGGCAATGTATCTGAATTGGCAGATGAGGGTAGTCCAAGGGGTGTGTTCCAACAAGAGGGGATCACACTTTCATACTTTTCAGCCTCTCCGGGAAGGTCTATGCCAGGGTTCTGCAGAGAAGACTCTGGCAGACGATCAAACCTCAGATTTAGGAGGAGCAATGTGGTTTTCGTCCTGGTCCTGGAACACTGGACCAGCTCTTTACTCTTGCAAGGATACTGGAGTTTGAATGGGACTTTGTCCAACCAATCTTCATGTGTTTTGTGGACATGGAGAAAGTTTATGATTGTGTCCCTGATGGTGTCCTGTGGGGGGGGGGCTGCCTCAGAAATATATGGTATCACACCGTTGATACAAGCCAGTCAGTTCTTTGACATACTTGCCAACAGTAAGTCAGACTTTTTCATGTGCATGTTGCCACCAGGGCCCTTTGTCATGCATTCAGTTTATAGCTTGTCTGGACAGAATTGCTGTCCATAAAGGTTTTCCAATTTGATTGGCGTAGTATTTCATCTTTGCTTTTTGTAAATATGTTGGCCTGCTGGTTTCATTGAGCAGAGATCTCCAGCAAGCACTGGGGTGACCTGCAGCTGAGTGTGAAGCTGCCAAGATGAAAACACTAGCACTTCCAAGTCATCAAAGGTTCTCGGGCTTCAGTCAGAAAATGCTAGAATGTCCAATCTGGATCGGGAGTGATTCGCTGCCTCAAGTGGAGGAGTCTTAGAATCACAGGGTCTTCTTTATGATTGAGGGATGGATGGAGTAGGAGATTGGAAGGCGGATTGGGGCAGCATCTACAGTTATGCAGACATTGTTCAATTCTGTTTTGGTGAAGCTGTTAATTTACTAGTGAATCTACAATCCAACTATCAACTGAAAAGAATGAGATCATTAATGCAAATGGCCAAAATGAGCTTCTTACAACGGGGGTATGGTGAAGAGCCCAGTCACCCCAGAGGGACTCAAACTTGAATCCTTGCTCCTCTGCATTGTAGTTAAGGTGGTGTGGGCATCTGGTAAGGATTCCCTCTGGAAACCTTCCATGGGAGGTACTTCAGACATGCCCTGCCAGGAAGAGGCTTTACGGATGCAGGACTTTCTGGAGAGATGATATCTCTCAGCTTGCGTGGGAACACCTCAGAGCTGGAGAGGAAGGTCTGGGGATTTCTTCTCAAACTGTTGCCCCCTGTGACCAAAGTCCCAGGAAGCGACAGAAAATGGATAGATTATCAAATCGTTCTTTTTTGGTTATCTACTGTTTTGTAATAAACCCTTTGGTTTCACATTTTTTTTGTAAACTAGCTTGTAGGACACGCTTGTATAAATAGGCTAAACATGGCCACTACTCACTGAAAATATACATTAATTCAAACATGGCTTACATAAAAGAAAAGGAAACATCTTTTGGTGGTGCAAAGGTTTGATTTGCATCTTCTTCAAAATTTTGTATCTTGTAGGAAACCACTGGTCTCACTGGTTTTATTTATCACTCATCGATGTGATGCATAACCAGGTTTACTCATCTCAAACCAACTGATGGGAATGTGAGTCACATTTTCCTTTTGGGAAATATTCCAGAGATTTACTGAAATGTATGGACACATTATTACCGACAGTCTTGAGAAAGTGAAGTAACATTTGAATAATTCTGCTGGATACTAGTCTGCCAAGCCCTGCCCTCAGAGACCTGGGTGCTCACTCAGAAGCCTCTTTCATGGTGTCAGATGTGATGTGGGTGCTGATCATGTTGACATTTAATCTTTAAAAAAGTGCCTAAAGTTCACAGATTGAGGGACACATTTTGTCACGGCTCATTTTCAGCTTTTGCTCACCAGTTTTTGTTATCCTCGCTGCTGTGTATTTTCAGACACGGGCAAAACGATCCTTTAAACAGGATGTACCAAAATGTTGGATTTGGTTCCAAATCGGATCCATATGAAGATTATATTGTGCCTCCATCTGTTAGTAGTTCATGTTGAATTATTCGCTACATGCTCTGTTTGGGGTGAGTTCACTCGGCCGCAGAACCCTCTCGTTAGCAGTTTGGTATCAGGTTTGATTTCACTGAGCGGCACTGCGCAGGCAGATCTTCCAGGGGTAGGTTGTCTGTCACCTGCAGAAATCCTGGTTGAGAAAGACCAGATGCTGGATTAACTTCCTGGATGCTTAACTATGTGGTTGTGTGCTAAGAAGGCAGAGTTAGCAGACAAGAATCTGATTTCAACCGATGTTCTTCTGCGATACTCGGATAGAGATTTTAGAGATCTGACTATGGTGACAAAAATGACGATTTTTAATACAGAGCATAACCTTTTATTTCTCCTGTCAGCCTTGTGTGTTGTTTATTTCTTTCATGTTGGTTCTAGTGTATGATCTGAAAATGTGGTAGTGAAATGGTAACGTCTTTCAGTTCCTTGGTGTTAAATGTCCTCTACACTCTCATACATGAGGCTTGTCTTAATGAAAGTTTCCATGAGAGGCTTAACTTTTGAAGACTAATCCAAGATCAAAGGGCTGAAAAGGGGAAAAAAAAGGACCAACCCTTATAGGTAATATTCACTTCTTTCGGGGTGGGGCTTGCAGCTCTTAACAGCTACTTCCCACTGTCGTTTTCCCACCATCCTGTCTCTGTCATGTCACCTTTAATTTCCACCATCACTCATAAAATGCAGTGAAGCAGTTAGAGAGGAAGAGCAAGGATGGTCAAAACCAGCTTAAAAGGAATGAGGAGATAAAGCAGCAATCATCAGAACAAAGAGAGATTTAACAAGTTTCATCATTTTTAGATCATAAAGCACAAATAAAACAAACGCACATCTTGGCACAATCCTGTATTAAGGTGCCACATTGCCATATTTTTAATGACTGCAGCTGAAGGACATTGCCTTTTTTTTCCTGTGTGTGTGTGTGTGTGTGCTATGGTCAGCTGTGAGGACACATGTTGATTTTTCCCACTTCAGCAGACTAATTAGCTTAAGCTTAATAGAAGAAACCTCTGTGGGAAGAAATATTTGAGTTTTTGAAATAAAGTCACTTTGATTTTTGGTAAAAATGTGGCTCATGTACAAAAATTCTGACTTTTTCAGACATTAACTGAGTATTTTGTCTAATTATTGGAGGACTTCAGACTGTATTGGACATGCAGCGGGGCAAAATCTGAAAGATCCTAGCACTAAACGTACTAAAGGCGTAATGTGTATCTTGAATATAAGTTATCATTTAATTCAGAAAATAAGAAGTGAATAAGAATCCATTCATGACAGTTTCTGATACGTTATCCTATGAAAACATATGTACCAAGCGCTGAGAAAGTTTTAAGACAATTAAATCTTAAGACTATTATTCCTGCACAAAGCTGTCTCTGGTTAAACTGAAAGCTTGATCTGATGTAGTGTAACCATTTTTGATCCCAGATTTTTGCACAAGTTCTCTAAGTGCATTGATGATGGAATATACAGAAGTTAATAAAACCTTCAGCTGATATTAGCCTCATGTCAGATGAAACTGGCTCCCAGCAGCACAAAAGAACACAGTGTTATTGATCAGATCCACGTTATACGGAGACTGAACATTAAACCAAAAAAACCTCATATGACACTAGTTTGTAGCTCGGTAAAGTCTAATATCTGGATTTGAATATTTTAATAGCTCTAAATTGAGCCCACATGTCAAGCCTCGCCTCTTAGTGCCTTTATTCATCATCTGTGAAAAGTCAGAGGATTGAAAAGTGAATCTCGGTCGTAAACTTTCTTTACTTTCAGCCGAGCGATCAGTCACATTAGTTGGCTGTAAAGGAGGCTCTCTCCAGATCTGGGTCAACGATAGTTTAGCTGAAATTTGCTAACATTCAGCAGTGCAGCTGAGAGTATCCCAGCAGCCAACAAAAAGAAGTTGTGCTGCTCTGTGTTTCCATCACCCCTCTCAGTTTCCAGTTAGCTTTGCGGTTAGGTCATTTTGAGTTGGTTTGTAAAGGATTATGGCCATGCTGTTGTTCTTCGCTGCTCTTTGTAGAATTCTGCAAAAGTACAAGGGAAAGACTTCAACTGGAAAGATTAAGCTTGATTTGGGGGGCCTGGACTTCAGATAATAGACACATAGATGGCATAGTTGCCACTAGCCAAATAAGAAGGTTGAAGTCCTTTCGCCACTAAGCTGGGTTTGTCTCCGGAAGCTCACTCCTGGTGTCGTCTTGTATGTCTTCAACAGGGAGCTGCAGGGAGTTTGTTTCAGTTCATCTGACCTACATATGAAATGCGTGCAGATGGGACAACAAGGAAAAGGCAACTCCAAGAATCTTTTTTCATTTCTCTGCAACGTTCCAAACTTCTTGCTTTTGTTTTCTTTCATTTGTTTTTACATCTGTAATTGACTCAGTTCAAACAAGACTCCTACCAAACAGCCAATAAGACACTGTCATGGTGCCAAATAAATGTTAAAGCAGGTGTAGTGGCGGCCTCGGCTTTAAACCAGCTTTTGTTCGTGAGGAGACCAGTTGTTTCTTTTATGCCAGCTATGAAATGTTCTCCATTACTAACCTTAATCAATATAATTATGAAGCAAGTGGATTATTTAATGTAATTGTGGAGTAAGTCACCCTATAATAATTACATTCAGCACCATGATAAATTATGTCTCATTGCTGTAGGTAATTAGTCTGAAAATGTTTCCAGTTATGGCTTCAGAGCCAGATATGGTTGTGAGTAATGTACAGAGCCAGCTCACATGAGAAAGAGCTGTTTGTCCTGCTGTTGCAGACGGGGAGAAAATGGCCTTTCATGTGCTGGTTAAAAATAAAAACGACCGCTCACCCGGAATTGAACCAGGTTTTCAGCTGGGGTCGGATAATATTAAACTGAACAGCGTCAGAGCCAGAATCGGCCTGTACTTGTTCCCTCTGTGTGTTCGGTGCTCTTGCCTTTTGTGTGTAATCAGAAGAGTGTGATTAAACACTGTGGAGCCTCTCTGAGATGTGGGTCCCTGCTCTCTAAAAGGCTGAACTATGCCAGTGCTGCTGTGTGCGTTCCTCTGTAATAAGATCACCCAGAAAAGACGTTTTCAAGAGGTTCAGCGCCAGATAACAACACCCCTCTCTTCTTTTTTTTTACACTTTGTCAGGACTATTTTTCATCATTTCTGTTAAGCACTCCAGTTCCAATTAATGGAAATATAAAGTGTGCAGAACTACAGCATGCAGTGACAGTTTACATAATAGCAACCTTTCAACTTTGCTCAGTTTAACCCCTTCTGACCTGGAGCGGCGCTGATGTCGTTTTATCTCCCAAGCCTGAAGCCATGTACATCAACGAAAAGTCTGGGAGATAAAAAGTTTAACTGGACAGTTTCTAGATTTCCAGGTTTTAAAGGACTCTTTCAAACAAAGTCAAATGTCTGAACGGATTAAACGTGGCCTGTGTTTCATGCAAAAAAAAAAAAAAGGAAAAGATTTCTTGCAGCACTCATCTGCTTTGAGCCGTGATCTCAGCACTGTTCAGCATCTCTGCGATGAACTGTAACGTGGTGTGTTAGCCGGGCCTTACCACCCAACATCAGCGCTCGACCTCACCCATGATGTTACGGCTGCGTGAAAACAAATCCCAAATCTGGTGGGACTGGGGACTGAGCAGCAGCAGCCAATTAAATAACCTTTAAAACTTTGGTCCTGGTTGATGCTTCAACGCATCTAAATAATACTGAGAACATATGATGGAGAAGAGTGACTCACATCAACACATATTCTATGTGCGTCCTCTTTAAAATCCTTGCCTTTATGATTACGTCATTATGTGAGATATGAACAAAATGTGCACATGCTGGATCTTGTCTTCTGAATCTCATCCAGTGCAACATTTCCTGTGGGTCTTTTGTTCAAATGCATGGCATTTATCCTTAATTTATTGCTTTTTTTATCATAATTTCGTCGTTAGTTTATCTGATATTTGAGCGAATCACAACAAAGACAAATGAACAGAGTAAAAACACACACGTAGAGCTGGTTGAAAATTGAATTGATAGATAAATGTTAAAGAAAATAAGTAAAAACATCTCTAAAAGTGTTGTAATGTACATTATCTAGTGCAGGGAATAAATATTCTGTCTGATGCAGAGAATTATAACAGCGTACATTTTATAAATTCAGACAAAAAGTGTCGTTAAATGGATTTTTTCTTTTTTAATGTCCTCATACTTCTGGACAGGCAATATATATGATGGTTCGTTCTATTAAAGATTGTGTTTATACGTAATAAGTTAAGATATTTAAGTTATTTAGATCTACACAGGAAAGTCGTTGATTTTGGAGTTAGCTTTAATATTAATAAACATCCCGTATCAGTTGAGAAAAAAAGATCTTCCTCTTTGTTTTGTTATATTTCCTGAAGCCAACATAAATGTTTCTGACACAAACACATGAGATGAGTGACAGATGAAAAATCCCCAGAAATATGAAGACAAAAATAGAGGTCAGAGAAAGACGGGGAGCTCTAAAACCAGACGTACAAAGAAAGAGGTTTTTTTTTTTTTTCCTTTTCTGTCTCTTTGGTGGTCTGAAGCAGGGTCTCACTGAATGTTGAACCCAGTGCAAAACACAACAGGGGGGGAAAATGAGGTAGAGGTTGGGGAGGGGGGGTGCAGGGTGAGAGGCGGGTCCTGGGCTGAGGGTTACACCACCAGAGTCCCACAATTCATCATGCTTTGGCACCGACGAGGGCTGTCTGGACAGATCGGAGGTGGGGAGCCGAGAGGGGGGATTGATGGCCAGCGAGACTCTGTGACCTTTTTTTCCCTTAAGACAGGAGACAGTTTGTGTGAAAGAGAGAGAGAGAGAGAGAAAGTAATCATCACCCTCCATCTCTCGTGTCCGGTTGAACACAGTGTGGACGCAGAGTTGAATCCAACGCGTCTTCATATCAGAAGGACACATCAGCTGGACCGTCCTGCTGTCAGCCATCACATCAGACATGACAGATGATTTGTTTTTCTTTCTCCCCCTCTCTCTTTCCCTTCCTTTCTCCTTTTCCCTTGTTCATGTCCTTCCTTTTCATTAGGACTACCTGCAAGGTGACAGCAGCAAGGCCTTTCAGAGGTTGAATTGGAAGCCAAAGGTGACTTTTGAGGTACGTTTCACGTCATCGGGCTGGATAATGTTCCTGACACAAATATAACAGCAATGGTAATGTGTGTGTGTTTGTTTTTTGTTATTTTAAGAGGAAAAAGAGCCCTTTGCTTACAATAAAAACATATTTTTAACTCTAACAGGGATTTTTATTCACAACAGAGATCCTCAGTCACCAAATATTGGGAATGTCTGTTTTCAGTTTATATAAATTTTACTTAAAATTATTCTAAAATAGAACAACAGAAGATCTACAAAGCTGTATAGAGGCTGTCCAGTCCAGGAAAGAAGCAAAGCAAAACCCCATCCTGAAATACATCATATAATCCCAAAAATAGAATATTTTTAATATGAAATGAAAAGTACTTTATTAATCCCTGAGGGAAATTGTAATATGCCAAAAACAGTGCATAAAAATCCATGTATGAAAAAAGAAATTGATGAAAAATGCATTAGTGTCACCAATTTATGCAAAAGTTTTGATTTAAAATGGCTTTAAATCATTAGTTTTTATTTTATTTCATTTTATCTTATTTTATTTTATTCATAAACTATTCACTTTGGATTATTAATATATGAAATTTGTTTGTCTCTATTTTTATAATTACTCATGTATTATTTTCAGGTTTTTTGTTTTATTTTGTTTTTAAATAAATATTTCTGTTTCTAATTTTTTGAAGAATTACATTTTTGTGGAATAAAAGAAGACGAAGCAGTTTGCTGACTTTTTCTATAATAATGATTTTAAAAAAAAGGTTCTAACTTGTGATCAAATAAGACATCTGATGGTGGATTTTGGTGCAATTTTTGACAAAAAGAAAATCAGATTAATCTTAAAAAGTGAGAAGAACTCAGGGAAAATGCCTAATAAATATATTTACTGTAAATAAATCATATTAATTATGAGGTAAACCATGAATCTCACTGTGTCCAAAACAGTCTGAGTAATCATTTATTTTTGTCCCATTTTAAACCACAGTCCCGACAAACAGATGAGGATTTTTACATTGACTGACTCTGCTGTGTTTGTTTTAGTCATTTCCATTAAAGAAAGCCGTCTTTTCTAACGGCTTCCTGTTTAAATGTGATGATGTCTGTGCAGGAGCTGGTGAAGGAGATGGTGGACGCAGACGTCGACCTAATGAGGCAAAATCCCAACGCCTGAGGCCAAATATGTCACTCCCTCCAGATATGATGGAGATATTAGAGCACTCCAGAGTTCTGCCACTAAGACCAACAGTGGCGGGGCTTTTTTTTTATTCTTTATTTCTACCTTTATGACTTTTCCAGATGAAGTGATTGTGTCCTTTTCTTCTGTGTTACGGTGTTAGAGGGAAACAATCGTTGCCTTTGAGTCTGGTGTCTGTTTCTCATATTATGCCATTTTGATTTTGTTTTGTTTTGTGTTGTTTTTTCACACGGTATAAATGCCTTCTACATTTGAACACTGATCATGTCATCATTTATAGAAGGCAGGTTTGTTGGGTATCTTTTGAATTAATTTATGTGTCAAAGATTAATTAGAAGATGACCAAAAGGAATATAAAAATGAAGAATTGATAAGGATTTGATTTTTTTTATTATTATTATGTAATAATGATCTATTTGCTATCATGAAGTCAGACATTTTTACATGTTTGTTTTCTACTGCAACATGAAAAGATTGATAAGGGCTACAAGGATGATAATAAAAGTATAAACTCTGGTTGCTATTTGGCTCTTGTGATACTTTACTCCAATGAAAGCAGCAGATTCTGCAGCTGAGATACTTGGGTAAGTATTGTGTGCCAGATCGTCTACTTTTCTCTCTGCTTGCTTCGTCTTTCCAGGGTTTTTATTTGCAAGCACGCCGTGCTCTTTTTATTCAGCAGGAAGCGTGTTTTTTTTCCCTCGAGCCCAGAGTCCCACAGATCTGCTGTCAGGCGTCTCTCATCTGTCCTGAGTGACACCAAAGTAATAGAACATGGTAGTACTGATTTACTCACTCCTGACAGATATTATTCAGACCCACTGACATGTTTTCTCTTTCTTAAACTATCTTCTATTCACCAGCTTTTTGTTTCCTTAGACAATGTGGCATTCATAACTGCACACTTCACTTATTAAGAAGAAATAACTGTATATCTATATTATTTTGTGTTTGTGATTTAGTTAATGTCCCTATGGCTCTTTCACATCCTCATGACTAATTAAATGTAAACAGAGAGGCCCAAAACATTTTATATATTACATCAATATTAATTATTATGGGTTATTTACTGTCAATAGCTTGTAAATGATTTACATTTCTGAGCAATATCAAATCTTTCCCAAGTGAGGGTACAAATGTTTGTCATGAAGGAGAATGCATGGCCTCCTCTACTGTTGTTGTATTTATTTCCTTTTGTTCATGAATTATCAAGCAGCTTTCCTGTCTAACTATTGGGAGGTCTCTTTTTTTTTTTTTAAGGGCTTTGTTTTTCTCCAGCTGTGTGGCACTTCTGCCAGCTTCACTTTTATCCCATGAAAGCTGTGAAGAAATTATAGCTGTAGAAAAAAAAAGAGAAAGAAAAACAGTATTTTCTTGTGAAATGTGGTGGACGCAAAGCAGAAAATATGACTGTTTTTAAGTAAAGCATTCCAGTAAATGCAGCAGGCCACACTGCTGGGATTGTTTAGGCGGAGGAGCAGTTTGACATTCAACTTGCAAGGAGCCCTGAAGGTCTCAGCGAGCGGTCTGAGGAGGCTCAGATCGCCTCTGTCTGTTTTTGGGACAACACCTACACGAGATGTGAAGAGTCTTGTGATCGTCCTGGACAGCGCTGCGTCTGCGCGAACTCCGAATAAGAAACAGATGTGGCCCTGGCGCTGTTTTTGGGCCCCTGAAACTGCTCCGAGAGCAGAAAACACACACACACATACATATACAGCCCGAGGCCTCACACAGGTGCACCGCGTTTCCCTCAACGACAATTAGTCGAGGTTTGTGATCAGATCTGCTGTTGGCGCGGAAAGAAAGAGAAACTGATGGAGTTTAGGAGCAGAAATGAAAACATTCAGGCAGCTAAATAAACGTTTTAGGAGATTAAAGGGATTTAATGGTGGCCAAAGATTTGATAAGTCATAAAAAAAACAATTTTCTGTAAAATAGTATGGATAAATGGCTTTAATATAATGTAAGAAATCTAAAATAACCGCTTTCTTTCAAAGTAGTGACAAGAGAGCGAATGTGCGATGTGTGAAGAACTTTGAGCGCAATTTTAACGGAATAAAGTCGCTTACAGTCAGAATCCGAAAAACTGATTCTTTGTAGAATTTAAAATGATATTCAGACAAATGACGTAGCCTATTAAAACTGGGGTTTTCACCACTAAACTTCATACTTGATTAAAATCTATTTTATAGGACATGTGATCTTACAATGCGAGGTTATCAAACAGTAATGGAAATTACAATGAACCCAATTTAATTCTGTATAATTGAAGACGTTTTGATTCAATCGCAGAACAATATCCAAACCTCCGGGGTCGCAAAGTGAACAATAATTCATACAGTCTGATTTTGTAAAGTATTTTTAAAACAATCACCTGAGCGGTTAAAGGATCCTTTAATAAACAAAAAATAAACACTTTAAAAATTCCTACAATTAACCAAATAATGCAAAACAAATCCGTTCTTCCGGTCGCATTAAATGACTCTCATCACTCTGAGGCCTTCAGATGGTTTGGAAACTGATTGATGATTTGGCTCAGCAGGATTTCTTGGACTCATTCACGATAGAAATGCTTCAAAAACAACAAGAAATGAGGCAGAAAACTGACATCAAGATTTTTGTTTGTGCCCGAGTCCTGCGGGATTAAAGACTGGGGGTGGCGCAATCTCAGCCATCGCCGCTTTGTGAGGGGATTTAGCTCCGCTCCCAAGAGGCCGAGCTCTGCTCCACACACACACCTCACACAGCAAAGCAGGCTTGGTTCAGGCTGGATTTGGGACTGAACAGCCACAAATTTTAAATCTAAATTTAAATGACTTTGGTATTCTGTTATAGAGTAACGCGCAAAGTTTACGTCAGTGATACCCATTAGATTTGGTTTTTTGTTTATCCATTTTCTTTATTTATTTAACACATTCCCTGAGGAAAAAGCTAAAACTGTGATATAGTTACTCCATTTTCATTTAACTTGTGTTTTATGTCTTTTTTTAATCAAGCTGTGCTTTGTGGTTGAAAAAAAACTATCTTTTATAAGAAAATAGCTCCTCACTAAAAAAAATGTCATACTTTTAAGAGTTTTTCCTCTTTCTCCCAAAATATCTGCAGACCTTCTAATGGCGCTGGGTATCAGGCTGCTCTTTCGATAAATAACTTGAGAATTAATTCGACTTTTCCAGTGGTAGTTTGGCACAACGCATACAAATCTACGGTGAATTCACAACACACAACTTGCATCGCAAAACACACCTATGCACGTGCGATCCCTTAAGGCTAGTCGTTCGGAGCAGAACATAAAAGCACCTCCAACACAACATGGCATATTAATTCCTCAATCAAGCCTTTTTGGATGCACTGCAGCGAGCCCGTGGATCGGATTGGCAGCATTTCCAGACCGAAGAACGCCTCCCTCCTCCTCGGGGAGTCTTTAGTTTTTTGTACAGCAGGCCTGCAAGCTGCCACAACAATGCACGAGCCCACCGCCCTGCACTGTACAGTCCCAGCGAAGGTGGTTTAGATCAGTCAGTGACAGGCTTTAATGTAGGCTTCTCACCATCCCTTCCTAAAGTGCATTGTTGACATCCTCTCCACTGACCTCCATCACCTCCTCATGTCTTGTCCTCATAATGAAAAACGATTCGCCGGAGTGCCTGGATTTTCCTTCCTGACTCTGGAGAGCCGCATCAATCACAAAGACGTTTGTTTGGGAGCAATAACATCGTTTCTTGTCATTATAAGGCAGCTTTCCGCGCACAATAGGTTGTAATTTGGGAGGGGGGGTTAAATGGCAGACCGCAGTTAAACCCCCTTCTGTGGAAGGTGTAGCAGTCGAGCCAATAAGGCATTGTTTACATTACAGCTCTAGTGATTTTGACTCATGTGACTGTGGCCCTGGGGAGCGTCTGCGCGCTGGAATTCTTTTTCTTTTCTTTTTTCTTTTTCTTTTTCTTTTACTGACTCATTAAAATCCAATCCACGCAGGCCTAAAACTGACGGTCAGCTTTCACTGCCGCCTTTCCGCGGCCTGCCCGGTCGTACAAATACACCCCCTCCTCTATTACCATCCCACCCCCATGTACACACACACACCACGCTGCAGAGGTGTAATGTATCATCAGCCCTCTCAATGTAGGCTGCTGAAGGATCACAAAAGTGAAAAAAATATTGTAAATAAAAAATTCAAACTGATTATTATTATTGTTATTGTTAGTATTAATCAAAAAAGAGGGATTTCCCTTTTAGCATACACACACACACACACACACACACACATATATATAGATATAGATATATAGATATAAAGAAAATGATCCATGGACATGTTGATTTTCATTACAACCTGGGACTTTTTTTAGAATGGAGGAGAGGGGGTGGCTGCATCACGTGATCAAGGAAGCATTGAGATAAATAAACATCTGACAGCAGCGATATTTCAATCAGTCACCGTCAGTAGCTACAGTTCTTCAGTGCGCGAGACTCAAAATGCAAAGCAGCCTGTCGTACATCCCTCAGTCAGATCTCATATCCATCAGACCGTCCTCATCATGCGTCAGCAGGGACCTTCAGGGTCTGAACCTGCAGCAAAATGATCCCAAAAGACATCCAAAATAAATGCAGCTGCTGCTTTTTTCCTCCCTCCTTTGTTTTTTCTGCTTTTTCATCCAAATCCTCCAATCATTCACGAGCAGAAGTCAGACGGAAGCCTGTTCAGCTTGTAATGGCTTGATTTGTTTTGCTGACAAGGCCTTTTAGTGAGTTCAGAAACCACACTACTGAATTGCTGCCACGCGTGAGTTTATTTACTGCCGGGTTATTTACACTCAAAGGCTGAAAATATACCATGAGCAGGTGAGTTCAAAGGGTAAAAAAGGGAGCTTAAAAAGATAGAGGAAGTTTAACCTCTTTGGATTTGAATGGAAGGTAATCTGAGCTGAAGTTCGAGGCCGCAGCCAAAAAATGTTTAATAAAATAGTCCCTCTTGGAGAAAATACGCCTCCATATGCCTCAATTACATAGTTGTACACTTTTTCACTGAAAATGTTTAAATAAAATCCAAATCATTTGTATTTTCTGAAAGACGTAGCCTCTCTTTGCGCATTTGCAACATTGCTTCCACGCTCTTTGCACATTTTCTGAAAAAAAATATGTTTATTTTCTTTGGCCAAAAAATTCAGGATATTTATTCTGAATTTATAGGATGATATTAATCTTTTCAAATGACCCTAATTTTGAGCTGTGTGTTTGTTTTACACAATCGGCCTCTCGTTTTTAAACAAGCTCCATTCCAGCATTTCCAATACTAATAAATCACTCCAATTAAAATCAAATAGACGGCACTTTATTAAACAAAACAAACTGTAATGCCTTCAAAATAGTTTTTCTTAAAACAAATAACACAGAATGAATAAAATAGGTCAGTATGGCTACAAAGTATCCCCCCCTCCCTCCTCTATTTCTATACAACTGGGCAAATTTAAGGCAACAACAAGAAAACTGGAAAATGTTTAAGTGTTTGGTCCTCAATATCCAACCACTCCTTTTTCCTAAAAAATAAATTACTATATTAGGCTATAATTTACAGTCTAGTCATAAAAAGCTGGTATTTGAGCCATTCTATAAACAATTCTCAAAGTGAGAGGGAAGGAAACTTACGTGTTTTGGTGTTACACAGCTCTCGAGAGAAAAAAACCCTCTGAATATCATGTCCATTTGGAGTGTGAAAGAAAGACCAAAAGTACAAAAAATATAGAAAGTATATATTAGAGTTATTAATTTAAAAGACGCTTTTGGCTTTCAGAACTTGCTGCAGTCATAAACAAACGCTCCTGAGGTGCGGTAGATGGACTGGCCGGACGGGAACGCCATCTGACAGCTATTATTCCCGTTGACCGGGGAGCCGTTCAGCCCGATCCGCTGAGACTCAAACATCTCCCGCACAGAGTGGAAGTTCTGCTGCTGCGCCGGGTAACCTGGGCTCAGGTGGCTCAGGTCCCCGTACCAGGACGCCAGCCTACCCTGGTGCGCGTGGTGACCGTCCTGGCCTGCCTGGCTTAGGTTTCCGTGCCCGAGCGGGGACGCGGTGGTGGTGGTGATGCAATAGTCGGGCAGAGGCTCCTCCACGGTGGTGGACGGCGCCAGGTGGCCACCGGACGATCTGTCCCCAGCGTACAGGCTCATTGCTTGCATGTTGCAGTGATAGGACGCGTTGGAGCTCGTGGAGATGGCGTTCTGGTTGCAGGTCGTTGAGCTGTAGGCAGATGTTTGGTTGGGGGAATAGTTGAGCGACAGTGACGGGGTGATACCTGTCCGAGACGAGGCGATGAGAGGGGGGGACAGCTCTCCCTGCGGAGACCCCCGCAAGGAGGTCATGATGTTATCCACGCTGAAGCCCTGAGCCGGGGCCTGGCCGTGGTGGTGGTGCTCGGCTCCTTCCATGCTGAGTGACCGGGTGGAGGGGACGCTTTGCGGGCTGCCTGTTGACATGCTGCTGCTGCTATCAGGGCTCTCAATCTTGGGCACTGCACCCAGAGTCGGAGATGCGGCCTGAGGCGGCGTTGCGGTTCCGTTCTCAGTCTTAATATCCTGGATCCGCACCGGTTGAGAGCCTTGCACCGGTGCGTCCTGTTCTCGGCCCGTGGGGCGGGCAGAGGGGTCCTTGCTTTGCCTATCCCGGTCATCTTTGTCTTTCTGCACGTCCTTCTTTTTAAACCTCCTGCGGCGCCGTAGAAAGCTGCCATTCTCAAACATATTGTAGGAGTCCGGATCAAGGGTCCAATAGCTGCCTTTACCGGGTTTCTTATCGTCCCGGGGCACTTTGACAAAGCACTCGTTGAGGGAGAGATTGTGTCGTATACTGTTCTGCCAGCCCTGCTTGTTGTCCCGGTAGAAGGGGAATCTCTCCATGATAAACTGATAAATCCCGTTCAGGGTGATCTTTTTCTCCGGTGAATTCTGGATCGCCATGGTGATGAGAGCGATGTAACTGTAGGGAGGTTTCACCATGTCCTTCGGCTGGTGCTGGGGGGCGTACGGTCCGTACGCCCGGGCCATGCTGGCCGGGTACTGGTCGTGGGCCGTATGTGGGTACATGCTCATGGGCGCAGGCATTCCAGTGTATCCACCACCGGCCCGGTAGTAGCTCTGGTCGCTGCTGATGTAGGGAACGACTCCCAAAGAGTTGGGACTGGAGACGGAGTAGCGCGCCTGCATCCTGCGCAATGCGTAAAACCTCTCCAAACTGCTTCCCCCGTAGAAAATGTCACAGCGTCTGCGTAAGTTCCGACTTTCCTACAGTTCTATCTTCTTTCTTAGTCGCCTGAAAGTCCTTTTTTTTTTAAGACACAGTTCGCCACGGTGAACCGGAGAGAGCGCACACTGCTGCAGTGAACATTTGGGAAACTAAGAAGGCTGGCGAAGCATGAGTCTACACAGCAAGGAACTTTTTTTTTCTTTTACTCCTCACATTTTTTCCTCCCTTTTGGCTAGTAGAGCTGCTCCACCCCGAATCCAGAATGTGTGCTCCATCATCCAATGGGACGACGAAATGAACCTGTGGAAAAGAGCACCACGATAAAAGTCACTACCCCCACCCCCTTCCTCCTCCCCCTCCTCCCACTCTCTCCTCCTTTCTTTCACTTCAGATATGGAGTTATTAAAATACTTTGAAGGGTGCGCCCGAAATGCTGAAAATGTATTATTTTCAAAATGTCAAACCGATAGTCATCAAATAAACAAAAATACAACTTTATTTATTTTAAAAAGAGGGACATTTATTTCGTGGTTTTGAGGCTTAAAGTTTCTGATTAAATTGCTGTACTCTCTGCAGCTCTTTACATCCACGTTGTGGGTAAAAGCGGAAATGGTTCACAGTAAAACAAACAAATTAGACAAAAAGTTGCTCTGCTGCGCCTTCAGGCTACCTGTCCATTCTGCAGATGGAGAATTGCTTTAAAAAACATGTTTTGGGCAAAATATACCAAAGATAATATTGCAAAATAAGTCGGTACTTCTCAATCCTTGGTCTTTGAGAAAACGCATCAGCTGCAGTTAAGCCGCTGAATAAACAAGACAGACATGAAAGGGTTGGGATGTCTCCCTCCTCCTCCCCTACAGCGCCGGTGGGCGGTGTGAGGAAACTAATTACGGGTTAAATGAAGATCATTTGGCCGAGTGACAAAAGCTTCGCTAGGAGCGAGCTGCTGCTGCGCTAGTTGGGATATTTAAGATGAAGACCTCCAAATGTTCCCCAGACACTGAGCGGGTGTTAACTGTGCCATGTTGGCTGCAAGTCCTTCAGCAATTGTGTGTTTTGGAGCTTCCATATGAACGAGGTCTTTGTCTTTGTTTGTTTTTTAACACCGCAAAGATGTAAATCATGCCTTTTTTACGATGCATGCAAATTAAATAAACAAACCATTTGAATATCTTATAATTTAGTATGAAGCTTGAAAATAAAGGATAAGAAATATCAGCTTTTCTGGTTCATTTGAAACAAGTCGGTGAATTGTTAAAAGGCTTTCTGCTTAAACACGAACATTTATATTTTCTTTTTGTTTTATTGCCTGTGGATAGATGTTGCTGACAGTCCATGACGCTTTATTTATTTATCATTATTGTCAATATATGCACTTGTGTTTAAAATGTAGTATTTTGTTTGAATTAATTTCAAACTTTAGATTTTTTCCTTGTAGAAATTAGGTTGTGGTCACCACAAATGCTTCCAGTACCTCTGCAGAAGATGAATTAGTTCCCAAATCCTTCAGTGTTTGGGTGTCATATTACACACAGAGTTGATTAAACAGTCGGCTAATACAAATAATGCTCAAGATTAAGGAATTCAAAATAGAAAACATAGTTGAGCTAAATGTGTAATTCCATGTATTAAAATGGGAATATTTTAGGTTTTTTTTTACAATAGAAATGCATAACAGGTTTTTATAAATAAGTACATAAATAAATAAATGAATAAATAAATAAATAGATAAATAAATAAAGAAAAGGATAAAGAAATAAAGAAAAAGGTGCAGAGCATAAACATGAATGACACATTTCAGAAAACCAGTTAAATGAAACACTTCGATTTCTTTTCAAGATAAAAGTGCCGTTTGTTGCCTTTAATAAACTTCCGAAGAAAGAATGAATGCAACTTTTGTAAACCTAATGTATTATTAGGTCTTGCTCATGTTTTTATTCTATATATCTCTCCTAAAAATGGACCTGAATTACATTTTATTTAAAAACAAACAAAAAACACACACCAAAAAAGGGTTGCAAAAAATACCCAACAGAATGTCAATTTAATTACCAAAATAAGAGAAATTAACAAACTTAAATTGTGTTGTTTTTTTTAACATGAATATAACACACAAGAAGTAATTTTCTCACCTAAGTGTTTTTATTTTGCTCTCCTCTGTGATATGCATGTGTCTGCAGGGCCACAGAGGGAGGAAGAGGAAGAGGAGGAGGAAACAAATGCTGCACCTGTGAGGTCTGGATCGGTATGACCGGGAAGCCTCGGGTATCAGGTGCTCCGCACCGCGTGCGTCAATGTGGGATAAAACAATCTGTTCATATCATGCGGCATTCCGTCTGTCTGTCTGTGTGTCTGTCACACATAACACTTCCATGACAAGCAGCAGATTATGTGATAACATTCTGAACTCATTTAAAAATAATGTTGATTCAGCACGTTCATATTATTGGATAATTTACGAATGTTGAATCTCACAAATGATTGGTTTATTTTATCTCTTCATTTCTACAGGACAATGCTAAAAACCTGACTGACATGCAGCGCAACACACTACTGCCCTCCAGTGGTCAGAGCGTAAAGTGAGTGGGGGATTAGGCATGGGAAGGAATTGCAACTAGATTTTCCAGCACAAATTAATTATGAGCATTGAGTCTGTAAAAGCTTGATTAAAGGCAACTGGACTTCGGTTTCTTGAGTCTCATACAAGTCATTTCACCTCTCACCTGAAAGGTTTCTTCAGTTCCCCAGTTCAAAGTAAGGAAGACTTTTGGATGAGGGGTGAAACAACTTTAATCACAAGAAATTGTCCAGCTACGTAAATACTCTGGATGGCATTAGCTTGGCTTCTAGTGCTACTGTGAGCAACCTTGGAGTTATTTTCGACCAGGATTTGTCCTTTAACTCGCATATAAAACAGGTTTCTAGAACCGCCTTCTTCCGCCTACGTAATATTACCAAAATTAGGGACATCCTGTCTCAGAGTGATGCAGAAAAACTAGTTCATGCTTTTGTTACTTCAAGACTAGACTAT
>JBBBVU010000015.1:2697038-2713094 GCA_037177055.1 Atherinosoma microstoma | reverse complement strand
GGGATAGGCTCCAGCCCACCCGCGACCCTGCGTGGATTAAGCGGTACAGAAAATGGATGGATGGATGGATGGATGGAAATACCATGTTTGAAAGCAGATGGTACAATAAATACACTAGCATTATTTCAGAATAATTTTTTTCTGAAATAATGAATTCTTATGTTTACTAAATGTTAAAAAGAAAACAACCAAAACATCTAAAGCAGAGGTGTCAAGCTCATTTTAATCCAGGGGCCACATACAGTGCAATTTGATCTCAAGTGGGCCAGACCAGTAAAATAATAACATTATAACCTATAATTGATAAAAACTCCACATTTTCCCCATTTTATTTAATGCAAAGTACATTATCATGTTTACATTTAATTAAAACATTGGGTGCAGTTTCAACCCTATTTTGCTTCTTCTTTTCATACACGTTCAATATAACACATATTCACATAAATACATATCTACACATATATACACAGAAACATGTATGCATATACACATATGTATATGCTCATATACTTATATACACATATATACAAATGTATACATATATGTATAAATAGACACATAAATAGTGTTGGGTAAATGGTTAATGAATAAAAAGGCCTCTGAGATATTTGTAATAATAGGCCTACTTTGTTTATTATTAATAATAATAATAATTGATAATAATGGTTTGCTTTTTTTTTTGCTGCAACTAAAGCATTCAGATTTTCAAAATCCACTGTTTCATCAGTAAACATTTTGACATCTGTTACCAAGACAACAAAGAATGGCCAAAATTTGCTTTTAAACACTGCCCCCTAGTGGATTTTATGCAACCATTTGAAAATGTTTGTTATTTTCTTTTTTTTGGAGAGATATGATTGTGCTGCATATCTGCCTAAGACAGGACATATGTGTGCAGCTTTGTTTAGCTTCAGGCTCCACCTTGAACTTTCCAGGAAGGTGAGCGGAGTTAACTTAGCAGAAGTTAAACTCTCTTCTTGGAAAAAACTACACCAGCAATACAAATTACAGGAGTTGGCATGGTGTGTAAATAGGGATATGATGTGTTGGTGCTAAAGAACATAAACGTCTTCATTTCATGTACAGAGGAGTCCCTCTGACCCCACCTTCAAGGAAGGAGGGGAGTGGCTCAGTCATAATTCCTCCCCTTAGCACTCTGCCTTATCCCTGTTTTGCAGATGTGCTTTGTCTTTTAGCAATCACAGAGCAGTTGTTGATTAGCCATCCAAATGGCCGTCCATTGCCCCCAGTTGAAGGATTCTACACATACTGGCCACTTTATTAGGTCTGTACCCGGTTGGACCACTTTTCCCTGCAGAACTGCCTCAAATTTTATGGCATATATTCAACAAGGGGTTGGGAACATTCCTCAGAGAGTTCCACCACATCCCAAAGGTGAAATATTGGACTGAGATGTGGTGACTGTTGGAATATATCCATATTATCCACTCAGTTTTATTCCAATAAGTTTAATTCATATTTATTAATTTGTACTAACCATTTTCTTTTTATACCTGCTTTGCTATTTTTTAATTGGACTGACAAACTTCTCTTTCAGTTGAAGCAGCGTCTTTCACTCTTATCACAAGGCTGAGACTTCTCAGAACTGGTCAACTCCCACTCTGCCTCTCAGCTCTGGCAGCTCACTCTTTCTCTCACTGTTTAAGTGGCCTCTTCTCTCTATCTTTCCGGTTCCCAAGAAACTTGTTGGTGTGCAGGAGAAATGAGGAGCGCAGATCAACCAACATTTGCACATTCTATAAAGGTTCAAGGAACATTTTAGCCAGTGTTCAGTCTTCAGACTACCTGAGCTGACACACTTCTGTCTGGCGTCAGGGGGAGGAACGCTGAACCCAGATCTGTATTAGTAATATTTCTCTATCTGTAATATTTTGAACATACATGTGAGTGTGTGCTTGCTAATTCTCCAATGCAAAAGATTCTGCTGAGAGATTGACTTAAGGAAAGGGCAATTTCTCAACATGACTGTGGAGGCCATTGGAGTACAGTGACCGCATTGTCAAGTTGGAGACGATGTGGGCTTTGTGACATGGTGCATTATCCTGCTGGTAGCCATCAGAAGATGCTATACTGTGCTCAGAAAGGGATGGACATGGTCAGCAACAATACTCAGGTAGGCTGTTGGTACTAAGGGACCCAACCATGCCATGTTGGTACTAAAGGACCCAAAGTGGGATAAGAGGGTCTCCCCTGCACCATTAGGAGCCTGGACTGTTGATACAAGGCAGGATGGATCCATGTTTTCATGATGTTTCTACCAAATTCTGACCCTAGCATCTGAAAGTTTGTCCCGTTCTGGTGAGTCTGTGTGAATTGTAGCCTCAATTTCCTGTTCTTAGCTGACAGGAGTGGCACCCGCGGTGGTCTTCTGCTGCTGTAGCCAATCTGCTTCAAGATTGGACGTGTTGTGTGTTCAGAGATGCTATTCTCCATACCTTGGGTAGAACTAGCGCTTATTGGATTTCCTATCGCCTTTCTATCATCTCCAACCAGTCTGCTCATTCTCCTCTGACATCAACAAGACATTTTGGTCCAGACAACTACTGCTCATGGATATTTTCTCTTCTTCAGACCATTCTGTCACCCATAGAGATGGTTGTGTGAAAATCACAGTAAATACTCAGACCAACACCCATACCACATTCATGGTTGTTGGTGTTCATTCTGATGCTCAAGTCTACATGGCTAAATGCATTCAGTTGCTGCCATGTGATTGGCTGATTAGATATTTATGTTTACAAGCAATTAAACAGGTAGGTGTACCTAATAAAGTAGTCAGTCAGTGTACATCCACTCATTGACACCTTAAAGGAAAATGGACATCTTGTTTCAACAAAATAAAGGGGTAGGGCCATAAGGGGAGATGGGAGTGGGTCTAGACTAGGCCTGGGTCTAGACTTTAGGCACCTCATGATTTGATTAGATTATGATTCAGATGGCTGTGATGTGATTATAAAACAATTTTCAATGTGTCTTTTTTCTTGGTGTGACTACATGACTCCTGTCACTTTGAGTGGAACAACGAAGAAGACTCGCTCATCTATTGCAGGACAACTTGTGATTCCACCAAAACGGCAAAGTGTAGAGCTGCATCAAATTCTTGTGGTCTTGGGTTGACCATATATCTGAACTTTTACTGCCTTCTCATTCCACATCTGACTGTGAACCATTTCTTTTGCACGTTTTAGTTGTGTTTACCTACAATTCCCTTTGCATTGTAGTCTGCATCCTATATTTGGTTCACTAGAAGCGAACCGAAAGCTACATTTGTCGGTGGACTAGAGTAAGATTTTTTGATCCTCATCAGAGTTTGTTTGCGCATTCACACCTCCCCAAACGTACCAGGCTTTCCGAGCCAACAAAACCACCCATAGAAGTCAAAGTACTTCCACATGCTTGCTTTTAATGTAGAGGGCATCAGTCGGATTTCATGTTCAGCGTTTGTGTCTGTTACGTGCACACCACAGACACAATAGCAGCACAAAGGCAGTCCGGGTGCCGAACTTCTGCAATTTTGAGTTCCTCCTGTTGCATTCCTGAAGTGATTTAATAGTTTTAAAAATGGATTTTTTTCAACATTTGTACATTGATTCTTAGTCGCCCACGTCTGCATCATGGTGCATCTAAACGATGGCTTTCTCTCCGCCCCTAGCCTTGAGACTAAGTAAACCCTTCTCTTTTCCAGGAGCCCTTCAGTTGAATTACTTGCGGCAACATTGAAACAAACAAGCCTGCAGATTATAAACTGGCTTGTGGAGAAATATGACTCACATGTGCGTAGCAGATCATTATGACCTGTGAAGTTACATTTAAAACAGCATTGTTTGGACTGATGGAGAGGTTTAGCAGACGCTGTTGTTAGACTAAAATCTCACTGAAGATAATTGTTGGGAAGCAAAGAATAAACAAACAATGAATGATGAGGAATCCGCTCCACATCAATGTTTAACCAAATGATCAGGTCAGACTGACCAGAAGTTTTACTGAACTCAAACAGTCTTTATGTCTAATAGGGTAAAAGGAATCACCTAAGAGGGAGGGGGCAGAATGCATATGACAGGATAAGGACAGAACCAATCAGAGCCCAACCTGTCTGACAGGACCTAAACAGGGGCCAATGGCAGCAGTTATATGTGAATGGCTAAAGATGGTAGAAGAAACTCTGTGTTTTTGGGCCTCATAACGCTGCCACTGAGTCAGGTATATACAGTACTATATCTATATATAGTATATATATAGTATATACAGTTCAGGGCCTCATTACCAGTATTTCCCATTTCATAATGTGCCAAATCTTTTCTGGAGGTTACAGAACTGGACTGCAGACAAATCAGTTTAAATGTCAGACTTTCTCACTACGAACTCATACTGTTGTAATAACTACAGAATGCAGTTTGTCATTGCCATTCTGAAATAAGCTAAATCCTGTCTGGAAAACAAATTGTCTGATTGGCCGTACATTTTACTCTAAAACTTGATATGTTGTTCAGTATTAATGGTGCGTTTGTATATATATATATATATATATATATATATATATATATGAGCATGACTGGAGCACCTTTTGAGCTGTTGATAAACTCCTCTCTAAGTCAGAATATGATTTATAAAAAGAATGTGAAATTTTGATTCTTAACTTTACTTTTCCAGGTCCTTTTTTCAGGTCAAGACAGAACAGACACGTGATCGCATCAGTTCATGCCAAAAACTTACTGACTTCTGTGATGCAGTGATGATCTCCTGAATGATCACAGTTTAAATGTAAGTCATTTTTCTTTTCCTGATCTTCTTCTTGCATCTTGATGCTAACTTTGCTGCGGAAAGAGCTTCCCGTATGTTTTTTCTCCAACAAAAAACCCCTGCATTTCTGTGACAGAACGTGAAGCTTCCACATGGCAAAGCAAGTTTATTTGTAAAGCACATTTCATGAACATGACAATGTTGTGCTTTACACAACACATTATGAGCATTACAACAAGGTGAAAAAAGTACCAAAGAGAATTAAAACAAACAAACAAAAAAGAATATATAGACAAATAAGAAACGGACAATGGAATACATAGAAAACATATTCAGAAAGTAAAAGAAAAACTCTATATCTTTATTAAAAGCTGTTGCAAATAAGAATTTTCAGAAAATCCTGACACATCCACGTAGGGATGCACTAAAGCGGACGTGCCCAAGTCAAGTCCTTGAGAGCAACTATCCTGCAACTTTGATGCAACCCTTCACCCATACACCTGAATCAAAAGTGTAAATGTCATTTGTAAATGTCCGCTAATTTGTTTATGGTAAATTATGCGGCTTTGCCACTTTACGTTCTATTTCATGCTTTGATTTTGAAGACCATCGCTGTTCTTCTACTACTTCCTTGTTGTTGTTACTACTTCCTGTTATTGCTGACATGAGATTCCCGCCCCCGATCGAAAAAGCTCTCATTGCTCCTGAGTTGTTTTAACGGTGCCATGTGTCAGAGTGCCAGTAGTAAAGAAGGAGAGAATTAAAGTTGCACCAGTCGAAGCTTTCTGCCTTTCGTGTGGTTAATCCAAGCAGCCGCTACAAAAAGACTGAATTCCGTCATCCACATGTCATTCAGCCGTGCAGAGGCCTGATAACAAGCCATTCATTTCATTCAGGTGTGTTGGAGAAGGGATGCATCTAAAAGTTGCAGGGTAGTAGCTCTTGAGGACTGGACTTGGACACCCCAGCACTAAAGCTTTGAATGGGACTAGAGTCCCCTGGTGAGACAGTTTTATAAAGTGGAGTGTCATCAGCATAGAGTATGGTAAGATATTTAGTTACTTACCAGATTTGAGCCAGTGGAAGCATATAGATGCTGAACGATAGGGGGCTCAAGATGGAGCCATGGGGAACTTAATAATAATAATAATAATACATTTTATTTGACAGCGCCTTTCAAAACACCCAAGGACACTTTACAGAGGTACAATAAAAAAAAAATAAAAAAAAAAAACTTCACATGTCATCTTTGTTTAAGTAGATCTATCAGTTGATGCAAACTAGTTCCTGTCTTTCAAGTAGGGATCTACCCAGTTCAGAACTGGACTGGAGATTCACATCCAATTTTCCAGTTGTTCGAAAAGGATGTTCTGGTCAACTGTGTCTAAAGCAGCACTGAGATCTAACGGAACCAAAACCAAACTTCTGCCACTGTCTTTAAGACTTTAACATGGGGAGTTTCGGTGCAGTGGTTTGGTCCAAATACTAAACGAAAGGCATGTAAACAACTGATAAATGCCAAGAATTAACGCTGGTGATAAACAGCTTTTCCTATTATTTTACTAAAAAATTGGCAGTGTGATCATTGCAGCTTTTAGGATTTGTTGGAAACAGCCTGTCAAAAGAGAAAAAAAACATTTGAGGATGCCCTATTGTTGTGTTTCTCAACTCTGATCCTTAAGTGCTTGCTACTGCCCTGCATGTTTTAGATGTTTTCCTAATTATCTGATTCAGATTAATGGACTTCCTCATCAAGTTCTTTGCAAGCCTGATAATGAGCCATTCATTTCAGCCAGGTGTCCTAAAGTAGGGAAACATCAAAACCATGCAGGGAAGTTGTACCTCAGGACCAGAAATGAGAAACACTGCATCACACGATCTGATAATGGGATGGTACGACAAAGAAATCTTTCATTTCTAAGGTTTTATACATCAAAGAACAGTAAAAGATGATCTGGTCCTGCAGTCTCCGATTAACAATGATATATTATAAACTGTTATTATTAATTTAGTAAAGATTAACCCAAAATGCAGAAGCTTGCAGAAGTCCTTTCTGCACTGTGGGTTGTCAGATGGAGTGTTTGCGGATTTGATTACATCCCAGAGGCCTTCAGAACACATCAGATGACTAACTAGAGAGTTTGAAGGCCAAGTGAATACCTCAGACTGAGTCATGAAAAGCCTTTTTTAAAGTAGTTTATGAAGGACTCCCCCCACCATCCTGCTGGGTGAAGCTGCTACTTTAGGGAAATCATGTTCAAGTGTAGGTGGTCCTGATCAGAATAAAAGTGTCCAGGCTGCAGGTTTTTGCATCAGAACATAGCATTGCAACAAATTGAACAGTGTTATTCATTTTCCATGTCACTGGGTCTAATGTTGTGGCTGATCTATCCTTTTTAATGTGACAATGTCCTGAGCACAGACTGAGTCAAGTGTTTTGTTTATGCTGGAAAAAGTACATGCATCTGCTGTGCATGCTGCATTAACGTAAATCCCAGGCTCAACTTTGAGTTTGCACATGTAAATAAATAGAAGAAGCCAAAGCAGGAAATCACTGCCTGAAACAGTTTTGCTGTTGCTTTACCATAGTTACAGAATCTAATTTAAGTTTCTATTTCCCAGTCTACTTAAACTGTAAATTAGGTCATAGGAATTTTTCACCTCATGTCTCCCTATCCTCAGTCAGGAGTCCTGTCTTTGTTCTAGTCTCAACCACTAGATGGCGGTGTACTCCAGCATATCTATTGCACAGGACCTCCAACAGCTGCAGAGCCTGCATGTTTCTCATCATGGAGGGTTGCATGAGGGAAATCAAAAGGGACTTCAATGTCCAGTAAAAAAAAAATCTTTTTTTTCCTATTGGATGTGCGGCTGCTGATGAGTTAAGAACACCAGAACTGGAAAAACCAGCAGCCAGTCCACTCAATCTCAAACTAACTTCAGATTGGTGTGTGATTTCAACCTGATCTTTCCTTAATCATTATAACACACAGCATGAACACACCATACCACATCGTGAAGTCTTTACATTGTGTGATCATTACTGAATGCATTGCACACCAACATGTCTACCACTTAGAAAACCATTGTGCTGTTTATTTGTAATGAGGAATAACATTTTCCCAGATGTTCTAAGCAGCTGATGATGTCAGTGTCCAACAAAGGCCCTGCAACCTCCAAACCATCTGCATACATGTGTTGCATATGTGATGCTTTGACCAAAAGCCATGTAGACCAAACTGCCCCAGTCTACTTTGAGTTTGTGTGATGAGGCAGCTCTGTGTCAGCCTGATCTGTTTACTGAGCACTAAAAATACCATGTTGTTGCATTTCCATCCACTCAGGCCCTGTTGTTTCATTTGTTTATGTGGCGTCTGCAGATGTTGACAGCCCCTTGAAGTCCACGTAGAAAGGAGCCTGCTTCATGGTGCAAAAAAGACTTTGAGCTCAGAGGGAGGTGGCTGTGAAACATATTCAACTTGAGAACGATCGTTTCCAAAGAAGTGGCATCTGAGTTGGAAACTCTGCAGCTTCAAACTTACAGTGGACATTATAGTTTAACAACGGTCAGCCTTTGTAGCTGATATTTCTGAATTTATGGGAAAGGTTTTCCTTATCGCACTTTTCAACACTCTGCTGGTGGAAAGTAACTAAGAAAGGCCAGACAGTAACTATTTTAATATACTTTAACTTATTTCCACTTCATTTCTATTCACCATATGTGCCTTTTTACTCTGTTATAATTTTACAACTGGATTCAATTTAGAAGGAGTGAGTTTACGTTTCAAATAGATGGCCAACTCATGAAATATAAATTCCTCTTTCAGATAGACTTGAAGGATAAATATGAACTTCATTTTAACCACGTACAACATTAACACGATGTTATGATATGATAATAACCCAGAAATATAAAATTTATATCAAGATTATATTGTAGACAATATTTTAGCCCCCTTTATTTTAAAAAACTAAACTAAAACTAAATAATTTGATATTTGCTTTTACTTGAATTTCATACATCCCCCAAAATTAAGTATTTTTAAATATCTGCATTATATGTTGTATGAATAAAGATCTTCATATTCCTGCCAGTACTATCAAAATCTTCTTTTGGGTTTAGGATTTTCTATTTCTAATTACAAATAGAAATAATTTGAATTATCAAGATGGAAATCACTCTGAATACGTAAACATCACTGCTTAAGTTGTCCGTTTTGTTAAAAGCAGAAAAGACCGTTTAAACATTTGTAATAATAGTAATCTTTTTGTAGAAAAAAATACTCAAAATGAGTATTTGCACAAAAACAATCAATATTTTACTTAATATTTGCTCAAATCATACAATTTCTGAGAATAATAGAAATTAAAAATGTGGAAGCTTGTATTGTAAGAAATAAACAAGTCCTTTCTATAAAATAATAACCAATGGCACCTAATAAGAAAGAAATACCTGGATTTAAGTCCTAAATGTTTAAGTTTTAACTGCAGCATTACACACAGAATTTATCATGTTATTTGTTATTGAGCATGCACTTAAATTAATGTTCCAATTTCAATGCTGCAAGTTAAAGTCATTAGAGGTCAAATAGAAATTAATTAAAATGTAAATAACCCAAAAATGTCTTTCTGTTGTATTCAGTGTTGTGCAAATCCACATAACAAACATTCTTATGTGCAGAAAGAAATCTACATGAATGTAGCCTAAAATATATATCAGCTTTATTGATCTTTTACAGGACAAAAAAAAAAGGTTTGCAAAGAGTTATACAATAAGTGCAAGGTTTGTTGCAGTTCATTAAAGCCTAAAGCGTTGTGTGTGTAGTTACTAATAACATAAAAACATAGTTACATGGAATATAAATTGTTTGCACATGTTACAAGAGCAAACACATTCAAATTTCGTGTTTCTGAAACTTCTTTTGAAGAAGAAAGCTTGTCAAGGTTTGTAAAGGCAAAGTGGTTTTTGCTAAAGGCCTCTGGGGTTTCTTCATTCATTTCCTTCAATGCAGTTTTCTCAGGTCCTATTTTTAAAAAAGAAAAATGGAAAAAAAGGCTTTTTTGGCTGCATGTAAGATGCAAACGTGAAAGAGGACACCACCATGCATCCTAGTATGAATCCTTCAAAAAATAAAAAATATAGGAGGAAAAAAAAAAGCGTCCGCTTGTTTGCTCAGATGTGACGGACCTGCAGTTTCACTGTGACCGTCGGTGTTTGTCTTGTTTGAAGTCCGCAGAGACACGAGAGCTCACATCACGCACGGTTTGATGTCCTGACAGACACTCTGGGGATGATGGTGGTGGTGGTGATAGTAGGATCCTCCAGCCGAAGGGTGGAAGGAGGAGATGCCGTTAAAGTTCAACACAAAATCCTTCCTGTCACACACCGAGGAATGGCTCTGATAGCGTGGAATCCCCACTGTGGGAAAAATAGAAGACGGAGAAGCCTAAGTATGTGTGCACAAACAGGTCCACATAAAATTCTGGATTATGAGAGCCCAAACAGATTTACATTCAAATATGTTGCGCAAAAACTGTTGGTTTGCGTTTTAAGTGTAATTTTTTAAATCAAAATTAAACATAAAATAGTTTCATTTATTTCATAACCCAAAAATATTGTATTCTCTCTGGTCCTGCTTTTAAATTGACTATAGACAAAAAATAATAAGGAATAAAGTTCAGTAAAAAAAAGCGCTTCACACATGTACATTTTTGCACCAAAAATGTTAGCAGAATGTTTCTATTTATTTCTGCTTCATAAAAATTCAGAAATAGTGCCTTTATTCGCCTTTCTGACTCCAGAGCGCATCGACCCTGCTGCTGCAGTTCATTTGTATTTGTTTGTTTACACCATATAAATGAGATGTTTGTGCCAAATTCCGTTTGAGAAGCAAAAACTTTCTATCTTTTTCAGAGACCGTCATTTTTGTGTTTTTAAGTGAGCCTCTGATCCAAAAGCAGAAACAGAAAAGAAGAGGCTTCCTCAGGGTCATAAGGACTCCAGATGTGACTGTTTTTCAGGGGAAGACAGCAGGCTTTATCCTCCGGGCCACGGCTTTCTGCCCCATGCCCGTTTTCCCAGACATCACGCACACACACACACCCACACAGTCACACACACTCCTCTTTGACTGACAGTACTGTATCCGAACCTTTTGTGTGCAGTCCGACACATTTTTTTCTTCGCTCAGGCTCAATTAAGACGCTCCGTTAAAGTTTAACAAGGCCTTTCGTCTCTTGTGGATACGCCGAGGTTGAAATCCACCGCCGGTGTGGTCCGACCTGCTCAGTCTTTGTTTAGTTAACCTCTGAGACCCTTTCGGGCTCCAGCATGAGTTACTCGCCTCCGTGAAATCCCCAGACTTTAGTAAAGCCCCACTGTGTTCTGTTAAAGTCAATGAGGGTGAACAGGGGAGGTGGAGTAAGACGCAAAACTGCTTTTCTTTATTTATTAATTAGGCAAAATATCCTGTGACGGAGGAAATCCTGCAAACTGTGGATGATGCAGGTTAAAAAATGACACATTTTAAGGTCACGTTTCATTTATTAAATTTATTGGGGAAATTAATTTTAAAAGCTGCGAATAACTTAAGGAATGAGCTCAGTAATGCATCAACCTGCGTGGTTTTTAAGTTATAATTGAATAAACTTTTAGTGCAACTTTGATTAATTAAATTTTAAAAGATTTTGAGTTTTTTTGTGGCAAAAAAAAAAAATCAGAAATCAGTAAATACTTCAACTGGAAGAAAATAATCTAATGTTCAAATGCATAAATTATAAATGTCCATGCCACCAAGCAACACGACTCTTTGTTTGACATTATTTGACCTTTTAATAATTCTAAATTGTATAATTGTCTTAAATCTTATTTTCACTCTAAAACATTTAGAAACAGACATTTTTCTGCTGCATATTCAAAAAGCATTTCTTTTAAAGACATAAATTTAGACTTGCTTGTCCTGTAAATAAAAACAAAATGCTGTTGAGTTTCTGTTAGTTGGTAATTCAAAAACTATTCGACAGGTTTTGGTTTGAGTCAGGATCTGGTTTGTGGTACCTGATATGTCAGTGGAGTGGCTGTCCCTGCCGTTCTGGTGGAGATAACTCTGCTCCAGGGAATAAGGCGACATGCCAGAATGTAAACCAGAGGATGCTGGACTGCTGGAGGCTAGAGGCTGCTGTTTGATATAGTGGGACCCGCCGGAGGACGCCCAGTGTGCGGATGTACTGGCGTACGGGGAGTGGCCGTCCAGTGCGCTGGCCATGGCCGGAGAGGACGGTACGGGACTGCTACTGCTGTCCGGCCCGTACTCCCCGTTGGGAGGCACAGGACAACTCGCCATATATGTGGAACCAGGGCTCGGGGACATGTGTGGTACGTGGTGGCCGCCGCTCAGGCCGTCGTACCCCCCAGCCATTGAATTACTCATCATGTCCAAGTTATAGCTGTTACTGTGGCAGGCGAGGGTGGCGGATGGAGACTGGAAGTCAAAGCTCTGCGGGAGGATGGAGGTCCCGAAGCCTATGCCATTCATCATCCGATACATGGGTTTCAGAGCTTGACATTTTCTTCTGAAGCCTCTGGGTCTGCGACGAAACGAGCCCTCCTCGAACATGAATTCACTGCCCGGATCGATGGTCCAGTAATGGCCTTTCCCTGGCCTGCCCAGTCCTTTGGGCAGCTTGATGAAGCACTCGTTGAGTGAAAGATTATGCCGGACTGAATTCTTCCAGCCCTGATAGGAACCCCTGAAGAAAGGGAAGCGAGCCTGGAGGAACTGGTAGATCTCACTGAGTGTCAGGCGTTTGGTAGGCGAGCTCTGTATTGCCATAACTATGAGAGCGATGTAGGAGTACGGGGGCTTTTCCGGTCGCCTTAATCCGGAGCTCGTCTTCTTTCCCTTGACGGCCGTGGACGAACTTTCTGTGGCGGCTTGTGGGCTTAGCATGGCGGGGTGCAGTACGCCGGACGCCGGGCTGGATCTCAGAGGAGGCGGAGGGTCCAGCTGCTGCTGAGGGGTCTCGGTCGTCATGTCAGCTCTGACGTACAGCTGGCGTAGAGAGAAGAGAGGGAGGGAGAGAAGACGAGCTGTGAGATGTCTCAGAGAAGAAATATGTCGAGTTTCAGTGGTCAGTTTCGTTGCAAGTGAGCGTTACACCACCAGTGGTCCCCAGAATCCTAGCGCAAAATGGAGTGGAATCTGTCTCCAGTTACGCACGACTCTCCCGTTACGCACGGTGCTGCTTTGACGCATGCAGAACGCACGGCGAGTACGCACTGACAGAGAGAGGAAGAGGAAGAGAGAGTGGGGGGAGCTGGTTATCCACTGGAGACTGAGTGTCCGGAGCTGTAGCTCAACACAGGGGCTCCACTGGGTGTCACGCCGGCGCTAAGTGGCGCTGTGTGACGCGCCTGGTCGCCATCGACCGCCTTAATAGTTCCTCAAGTGGAGGAAACACGAAAACCCTTCGACTTATTGCGCGCAAGAGTCCAGACAAACAAAGCCCGACCACCTATCATTTCATAAATCTTTCTTCCCTCTGCGAGACCCCCCACCCTTTCTCCTCATCCGCACTCTGCGCCTGAAATCTCCCTGAAATCAGTGACGAATAGAGCCACCTCCCTCCCACCCTCAAGCTAAAATCTGGCCCAAGTCCACTTACCGTTCTTAGCAGCTTTAGAGCCCCACATTCTCCCCGCTCCTCATCTTCTTTCATCCCTCCCACCGCTTCTCTCCAGACTCGGACTACACGCAATTAAGCCATCTATCAAACCTCCCCCAGACATCCCAATCAACAGCGCCACACGCCAGCCACACAAGTTAAAAAACGAGCTTTTCGCCCCCGATTGTCTTTATATGAAGCTGTGATTTCAGCCCGATGTGCCACAGAATATAAACTTTCCTGACACGAATAAACCACCACAGTATGTGCAAAAGGTCCAGCTCGTATTTGACACTATGATGCCCCAAAACATTCACATGGGACTTTATGTTCTACTAAACCCAAGAAAATCAATGCGAAGCAATGAAAAACGCACAGTCTTGTATTATTTGTATTATTTTGCTCATAATTTCCTCCCAAAATGGTCCAGAGGATAACAAAAACAAACTGTCGCGGTGCCGGGCTGGGGCGAGGAGTGTGAGAGATGGAGAGGTGGTGGTCTTTACCATGCGTGTGTAAGCGGGGGGTTGCTCTGAGTAAATGACTTTGACATGAGTGGAAGCAGGCTTTTTCCATCAAGCCCGGCCCTGGATACCACACACAGCGCGCCAGTGTCAGCTTACCGCCTCGGGCCAGAGTCGGTCCCATGGGCCCCTCGTTCATTAGAGAGAGAAAAGCGAAATTAGGCGAGCGGGCGTCGACAGTTTCCTCCCCTATGGAGACATCACACACAGATTTGTCCAACATGATGGAGTTATATATCCCATAAAGGTAATATCAACATCCTTACTGCAACGGAGTGGAGATTGGTGGCCTTTGAAGAACCCAGAAAATCGAGTTTGTCACCAAACTGAAACCTTCGCATTTTGTTTTTAACTTTTAATCACACGTGATTAATGGTTCATTTTTATAATTCTGCTGATTTCATTGCACACATGCCTTACATAAAGCTGGTTGCTGTAATCAAAATACACATCAACAGAGGCCGAGAACTTCCCAGATTAAAAATCAACATTTTCAGATTTTATTTCCTTCTAAAAGTTCATCTTCACGAATCCCTTCCGAAAGGTGGATCTTTTAAAGGTTTAGATAGAACCAAGAGGATTTTCCAAACAATAACAAGCTCTAATAACCTTTGCACTTTGAACAACAAAGGCTGTGCGGATAAAAATCATTTTCCTCAACGACACATGCAGCGGCTTAGAGGACCTTAAGGCCCCAGAAATTTCCTGCGACATCAAAACGTATGACCCCCGCCGAGATCAGGATGCCTTGCTTCGCAGAGGGAATCTTTGTTCTGGGAGCGCTTTGAAGACTGTGATCCGGCTGCTTTTACGCACTGAGGTTGTACAAGATTCTAATTTAGTCTTTAGGAATATCGGCGACAACTTCTCAGAGGTGTTTGTGATGGTTTTGTCTTTGCAAATACAATCACTGCACAAGGCCTAATTAAGAGGGTTTCCGTTTATTTTCATGTTTAGGTAAAGATATGTTGTTTATCCTCCGAAAATATGAGGTGGATTTAGAGAGAGAGAGAATGTCTTGGTCTGCGTGTGATAGGCCTCTTTAAACGAAGCTGATCGTGTTTTAGGGGCCCATTTCACATGGAACAGGTCTTTTTAATTCGAAATTCAAATTAGAATTTTTCTATTTATTTATTTTTCTATAGATTTTTCTAAATCTATCCTCATATAATATGTGATACATTGAATGTTGTGTTTTTCAATTATTCTATGTGTACATAAAAAGTTAAATGCAATTAAATCTTTTGTAAATACTGTGTTCAGGACTTCTTTAATAGTAATCTAATATTGTTTTGGCTGCTGGGCTTTTGTCATGACCGCTCCGCCTGTGTTTCCTGTGGCGGTGCCGGGGCTTTGGAGCTGCCTCTGCGGGACTCTGGGAGGTCAGGCGCGGTTCACTTTGCCAGAGTGACACACTGTTTGGACTTCCTAACATTGTGCCCTGCCTTAACGTTTGGTTTCATTTCACTGCGGGTCTCAATGGTGGAGCCTGCACAAGACTCCAACACTTCATGGGGCTGCGCGGATCCACAGAGACCCAGACATCATAACGAATGTGAAGCATGCGCATAATGACAAACATGAAGTCAACAATGTTAGGATGTGGAGAGAGTTGAAACCATGTGACTGCCCCTCAGACAGGTGTGCTGTTCCGGCGTTTCACCTGCAGGTTGCAGCATTGTCCCTGAAAACAGGAGCACGTCTCACCTGTCACCTGTCCCCCTTTTCCACTTATCTGCCCGGTTCACGCGCACGGGCAGCAAGAACACTAGAACTCAACACGTGGGTCTAATCAGATCCATTGTTATCCCGTCAAATGTGAAAATCTTTTTTTTCTTCATATATAACTTTAGTGTATTTTAAAAGTAAGAACAAAAAAATAGATAAACAAATTAATGAATAAACAAATAAATATATGAATAATTAAATAAATAAAGTATTTGCAGCCAAAATGACCTCCATCAAACAAATATCTCTGTAGATTCTTTAAAATGTATTTTCGTTTATGAAATATCTTTGAGCAGAAAGGAAATTCATCATCATCATCATCATCATCATCATCATCATCATCATCATCATCATCATCATCATCATCATCATCATCATC
>JBBBVU010000015.1:2677327-2693184 GCA_037177055.1 Atherinosoma microstoma | reverse complement strand
ATCTATCTATCTATCTATCTATCTATCTATCTATCTATCTATCTATCTATCTATCTATCTATCTATCTATCTTATTTCATGTATTTATTTTACAGTTTACACTTTTCCTGAAGAGTATAAAGACGTTATCCTTAAGCAAAGGAAAAAGAAAAGTAAAAAACAAACAAACAAACTAAAAAGCAGCCAGACAGAAGGACAGACAGACAGACTGATGTAGCTACAACAGATAAACAGACAAGCCAGTTGCTGCTTTTCATCTGAACCTGTCACCCTCCACCGGCGCTCCCGTGGAACGAGGAAGTAACGCGCACGCAAAACAAAAATTAAAGACAAAAGAAAGAAAGAAAAAAAATAGATGAGCGTGAATTCTTGTGTGTCTCTTTGACCCGTGATGGACTGGTAACCCATGGCAGGTGGGATACCCCCCGACCCTGCAGTATTAAGCGGGTTCAGAAAATTGATGAAGATTTGAATGAAGATTTGGATGAGTTCCACGCAGCGCAGAATGAATGACATGTAAGCTCTCTGGTTTAGCAAGAACACGGAGGGAATGAAAAAAAGAACCACAAAGATTGCCTGAAAGGTCAGGAGAAGTTCAGAGAAGACCATTTAGCCTTAACTTCAGCACCTCCAGCCAAAAAGAGATAATTTATTCAGTTTCAACCAGGTTTTACTCTGATACTCTCACAATATGTTCCTTTCCTATAAGAACTTTATTGCCTTATTGTCTTGGACATGGGTGTCATTTCACTTTACAAAAATACGCCCTATAGCCTACCCTTGCTCTATAGATTTCGGTTTTTTTTTTACAAGGAAGCATGCACACCATACTATTTCTATTAGTTTAACTATAGTTTCCCTGGAGCATATTCCTGAGTAAACTAGATATCTATAACTTAATACAGAGAAGCACAAGTTAATAAGATGCAATTGTTTTAAAGAAACCTTCCAAATTCAAGCAGTTGTCAGAAATGTCTATATTAAACTTCCAAAAGATAAACATTTTAACCTACATAAAAGTCTACACATCATTGTTTTAAAGTATGAATGAGGCTGTAATATGAAAAATACATCCTCGTGATTTCCTCTTTACAATCTGATGTCAAAACAATGAATAGATCTAAATATCTTTTTATCTGCTATAAATAAAATGAACTATTGGCAGATGAGACGAGTGAGAGTATGATTGAATTTGAACAACATGTTTGATGGCATCTAATGACCAAACTCTTAAAGCTTTCATGCATGTCACACCCATCCCTTGATACTTCGTAACACATAGAGGGTAATCTAGTATACCATTTAGTAAGACTGGCTCGCACTGGTTTAAGTAAACTCACCCCCTTAAAACCTGTAAATCAAATGTTAGTCACTCGAACTCTCCTCCTGTCAACACCTCAGCTAGTTGAGGATTCAGACAGAGGCTGGAAAGTAAACATGAGTTATGAGTTACAAGCCAGTTAAACTGTCATCTGTGGCACTCCTCCTCTCAGATGCTCAGAGGCCCTGAACAACTTGTTTTAAGTTAAACTCTGCACACTCTGCACATGTCAACCTATATCAGTGAAATTATTAGATTTAATGCACACCTGTATACACATAAGATAGGGACACTAAACCAAACAGCAGGACAGGTCTGAGATAAGAATCTTTGTTGGGCAACTTGAAAAGTTTTGTCTACATATTTATATTTTATCTAATCATCAGTTTGGATATTTAAGACAGACGATTTTAAAGATAGTGTCCTGAAGCATTTGTGTGTGTGGGTGTGAAAACGCCAGCTTTGGTAGGGCAAGTCTGTCTGTTTTTCAAGTTCTGTTGAAAGGTCTGAAGGTGGCTTGTTTCTGTGAAATAATGTTTTTAAGTTTGTTTTGTCAGCATTCAGCACATTTGCTGCAGGATTCCAGGCCTAAGGGGGCTGTAAATTATTTCACAAATGCTGGTGCATGATTGAAGTCTGACATCTCAAAAATGTTTACATAAAGATTCAAAAATAGCCTGCAAGTGCATCCTCAAAATCATTAAATCACTAAACTGAAGCAAATATAACCACAAGATGCCTGATCACAAATCATTTAGATTGAAGTGAAATGCCGGAGGAACTCCAACATCCTCTGATCCCAAAATTTAGAATCTGGAAACTGCTTCCTTGTCTTTTGCTGGAGCAGCATGAGAGTTAAAAACTAAAATGTTTTCGTTGAAACTCAGGAGGGTGACTGCTGTGAGCCTTAAACCAGAGCTGAGGAAATCAGCGGCATGCGTGCTATCATTATCCCACTCTGAGAAGACGCAGAGAGAGTCACACACAGCTGGATTGACGGTAGGTGTGCCTGCATTGTATTTTTTTTCATTGCAAAAGTCTGATGAGGCTGTATTTGATTTCAGGTTCTCTGCCAAGACGACTATGCGCACCCACCTGTGGTAAAGTGGTTTGGTGTGAAAGGCAGCACACCTGTTCACAGTTTTTATCTTCCACATGACAATTTGAAAAGCAGAGGTGGAAAGACAGTTTCCCTGCAGGTATCAGTAAAGTATCGTATTATCTTTTCTCCCTGGATTTTTGGAGCAAAACAGCTTGAGAAGCACATAATTGTCTTTTACCTTTAGGCTCTGATGAGAGATGATATAAATAGAAAGCCTGAGCGTCATCAGTAAGACAACTGAACTCTGATCTACAGTAAGACTAAAGAGATGCATCATGCTTATATAACCTGTTAACATGTTTTTCCTATAATTGTCACTTTGTTGGTTTAGCTCACCTGTTGAGAGTTTAAAGTGTCTCCTTTGAACAGTAAGAGAAATCTCCTTTAAGAGTTGACATGAGTGGAATTCCAGTTATGTAAATTCATTGGGTGAATCCTTCACTGCTCCAAAAATAGCCCCACCTCTGCAGCGGTCTGCGCTCACACGCTAACCCTTGTCTGCATGTCTCTAGATGACTTCTTACCTGTATCTCATCTTTGTTTTCTTTCTTCTTTGTGAGTGAAGGGTGTCCAGCCCTCATGTCTTTGTATAAACAAAGTGTGGGTTGTGTGTGTGAGTAGGGTGAGGAGGAATGGCAACAAGAGGCGCTGCATAGCTGAGATTCCCAAGATTCCCTGCTCTGACAGAGGCCACTGATAGTAGACATGCTTCATTGGGGCGCACAGGTAGGTACAGCGGTGCGTCTATTTCACAGCCAACTTAAAGTTCAAACATTCCACATTAATTCCACTCATTCCTGCAGCCAGGGCAGCAAGCACCGAAGCAGCGTTTGTATATGAGGGTGTATTTCTGACTGCAGCTGTGTCTGCTCAGGTGTGTGGGTGTGAAAGTGTGAGGAGCGTATGTTCATTGGCAAAATGGAAGAGTAAGATGCATGCATTCCATCTAGTTTATTCTTCACACTCTGATTACTGTAATTATCCTAAAATGTGGGTCCTCTAAATGTTTGCTGTCTGCTTTGTTGTGTTTCTGTAGAATCACATATTTGTGTTTTAGAAGATGAATAGTGGGAGGCCCTCAATCCATATAATCAGAGGCACACCTGAGAACAAAGTTCCCATGAAGCTGTTTTGATGCAAGAACTTTCCACAATGAATGCACCCAGAAAACTTCTGCACAAAGCATCAAAAATTTTAGGCTGACACCCAATAGACATAAACAGAAATAAATACATGCAGTGACTCACAAAGCTCTCATATGTGTGGTTTGGTAAGCATAAATCTCTGCAGCCTCTGTGTCAGCAATTAATAAATGAAATCTGATAAAATGGAGCAACATATCCTGAAGTCACTTGGCAGCTGCTCGTTGCTATTTTGGTTCTTCTGCATTCTTACCTGAGGTGCTCACACCCTGCCAACCCAACAGAAAGGGAAAAAAAAAGATACATATAAATAAACGGAGCCAACAAAGGTATAATTAAAGTAATTAAGGAAAGAGGTGAAGTACAGGTGAAGCACAGGTGAAAGGCAGCCTGGCACAACCAGGACCTAAACTGCATGCAAAGACAGTGATGTCATTCCAGCTTAGTTTATTATTCCTGTGATATATGAAATAAAAAGTATTTACACTGCCCATTTTTATTCACAACATAAGAGCAAAATTTGGTCAAAGAAGCTGTCATGAGTTCTCAGAGTACAAAATCTACCTGTAGTAGCATCCACTTCTTATCTGCTAAATTACTCCTGCAGTCCCTACATGACCGTCCTCATCTTTCCCCTCAGAACTGTTGAAACTGGCAGAAAGACCACCAAGTGTAGCTCTTCACCCCACAGGTTCACCAAAAATGCACTTCTAAAATGCAGAGGAGCAACTTAGATAGTCACAAAGGTGCTAAGATAGGCCTATTAGTCTGATTTGAGTTAGTCCAGGTTCAGCTTTGGTCCTATAGTGTACATTTATGATTAGTTTGTGGTAAACGTATATGCTTTGTCAGCGTGGTCAGTTCAACTGCATCAGCCCCAATGCTTCACCAGTTTTCCAAACAGCCAAAGCAAGTTCTCATCTGGTTAGTTAAAGTGCCACAGAAACCATGTTTACATGCTGGTTACAATTCCTATCAGACCTTTACTGTCTACATGAGCCTGAAAAAGTCATTCCAGTTATGACTTGTTTACATGCGTCACATGTTTGAATGGAATAAATCATTTTTACATATGCAGAGTTGTACCACTGTCTGACTTTCTGGAAACAGCAGTAGAAGAAGAAACTGTGATTTCTGATGTAAACAAACCCCACTCTATGTATCGGCTGAAGCTCAGGAGGAAGAGCAGTCTCTGCCAACCGGAAAGTCAGTGGATTGATTCCACGTTTTCCCTGACTACATGCTGAAGTTTCCTCGGGCAAGACACTGAATATGAATATGAATATGAATATGAATGCCAGTGATGGTAGAAATCACTTATGTAACAATAGAAGTGCTGTATGAGTGTGAATGTGATATGTAGTGTATAAGTACTTTGAGTGGTCAGCATAACAAGAAAAGTATTATTTAAGTACAGTCCATTTACCCTTGCTATCTTACTGATTTCACTCCGGGGGGCACATTATTGTTGTTGTTGAAAAGGGGGCCCTGCAAAAAAAAGTTTGGGAACCACTGCTATAAGAGTTTAGAGCCAAAACATTATTTGTGTCTAGTGCTCTCATGCACAGTTCCTTATATAGTTAACATCCATGAATCCAACTTAGATACAGGACTTGTATGTTTGCTTTTAGTCTTCACATTTCAAAGCCTAAAATCTGCACCGTCACCTAACACTTCTAATAACTTGGTCGACTTTTTATCAAACCCTGAAATCAGATGACAGGCTGCGATCTACAGAAACTCAAAGCATACTTCACCCAGAGGAAAGCAGACCCAAAAGCACCCCTTAATCCGCCTGTAAAATGTTACTGTTAGGGCATGTCTGTCAATGAACCTCAGCCCATGCGGGCTACATGGGCTTGATACCTCCTCTCCTATCTACTGTTATCGTCCATTTCAACTCTTCACACGCTAGAGTCCCCTCTCATGTCAAGCTGGAAGGCTTGGAGGGAGTTCAGGGAATCGGGAGGGGTTGGGGGGGGGGTAAAAAAGAAAAAGGAGCAATGATTGATCTCAGTCGTAGACACCTCGCTTTATCGCTGCAGCTGATAGGACCTACATCCATTCAGCAGCGCTGTAGGCTGTTTTGTGTAAGCATAAACACGGGGCCAAATCAGTACCTGCGCTGCTTTGTTTACCTGGCAGCCGTTCAGCCCCTTTCTGTCTAAACTTGAAATAGGATCCAAACACTCTACTCACGCATAGTGGTTTGCACGAGATGCTTTACCTGAATTTCAACCTACCGTGGAGCTCCGTAGCATTATTTTTGCAGCGTCTGAACTTTAACCACCCCTCTTATTTCTTTGATTGAGAGGTGGAACATCTAGCTGGGGGGCTTTGACTGCAAACAAAGCACTGATTTGGAGCAGTTTCCAAGGAATCATCCTTCAGACAACCCCAACAAACACCCTTAGTGTTTTTGTTGGGATGGGAGGCTTTTTTGGTTATTTAACACATTTATGTGTTTCATAAGACGTAAAGACAAAACCATGCTACAAAGTTACCATGGATACTGCTTAACACGTCATATTTTAGTTGTGTAGGCCAATGATTTGTGGCACTGAGCTATGCTAACCCTAACCCAAAATTCAGGGTATTTTGGCTTCTTCATCTTTTGATTTGGAGAATTATTTGTTGGTGAATCAATGTCCTGCAAAACTTACAGCTTTACTGATGTGCAGTTCTAATTTTCTAATTAAAATTTTGCCAATCTTTTAGGACAACACAGTATCAAAGCATTTGTGTGCTGGGACATGAACAAAAAGTGATCATCAGTTTTAAAGGGCATAAAAAGTTGATATTAGTAGGTGCTGCTGTTACATTTATGTCAGAGTTGAGTTGGTCTCCCATCTGACCCTGCATCTAGGTTTTTTGTTTTGCTTTAAACCTTCGCTTGCGGCTTAGTAAGGTCTAGACTCTTTAAGCACCTGGTTAGGTTACTTGGTCAGGGTTATCATGTATAGCATTGTGGCAAATCTACGATGCACGTATGAACAAAATCACAACCTGAAATACTGTGAATGATAATTTGTGTCCAGCTAAATCAAACAATTACTGTCATTGTGCTGTTGTCATGTTTTACTTTAAGAGTAATGAGTGAAGATAGAGACTGAAAAAGCTTTAAAACCAGCTCCCTGTTGAGCAGTCACATCAGTCCTTTTAACACATGGCTGAGTTGATGGTGTTTTCTCTTAGTTTAGCTTAAGGACATCCTATTTCTGCAAATAAACTCTGCAGAATGTCTGAGTAGATTACCAATATTTTAATTTACAACTGTAAAAATGTCATTCCATCATCATTAAATGATAAATAATTCAGAGATCATGATAACAATTAGATTTTCTCATCAAAAATAGAGTTTAATTTAGCTTTGTTCAGTTTATAAGATTTTACATGGCTCACTGCAAGGGTAATTAGAAACCCAGGCTCCACTTCACAGATGTGACTGTTTGTAGTACGTGCTATAAGATATTGATCTGGAGATAATTCTTATATGAATATCATTAAGCATCGGAAGTTTGACACAAAAAGCCTAATCTCCTCCAGCTGGCTGAGGGGTTGTAATGTCCCCTGCCTCCGGTGCAGCATTGATCTGTTGGAGCAAACAGCAGCAGCCTGGCTGCACAAAGCCATTGTGGCTGTTTGTTGTAGACCCTTTTAGATAACATTGAACACTAGAACATGTCACAAAAAGCGGCAAAAAGTGCAGTCTTTAATAGTGCAGGGTAAGTGCAAATAAAAGACTGGTTTCTGGGATTTTCTGCATAAATCAGTTTTACCGGAACATGTGCAAAATGCACAATCCAATGTTGATCTAACTCTAATCATGTATTTTCATAATCTAACCCTAACCATTCATGGTGATTGCAAGTGGAAGTGTTTGAATGTTCAAATAATATATCATTGTCCATAACAAGATATAAAATGTAACTTTTTAGAATATAACTTAATGGGAATGTTGTAATAACATGAAAAATCAGCAAAAGAGAGTAGAAGCTTATCATGTAACCTGTGTTTGACAAATAAAAATCCTCCAAACAGAAAATTGTTATTTTCATTGGCTTATTAAGAGTATTGTTCTTATAAGTGAAGTAGATTTTAATGGAAACATGTTACAAGGTAAAGGACTATGAAATAATGCCTCATTGACATTCTAACGCTTTGCAAGAACCCGCATCTTAAATTTCCATGTTTAGCTTGTTCGAGGCTAAATTATTCCCCCAACTCTCTTGTTTAATTTGGAAACAGATCCGACCAGCGAATGTACTCACAACACTCTAAGACTCTTTACCTCCCCCTGCATACCAGAGAAACAGGTTTAGTTAATGCGACGACCAGGTGGATGGTTGGAAAGGATGAAAACAGTTTAGAAGCAGAAACTGGAGCACCTGCTTGTTGTTGACTGGAATGGGTGGTCATGGGTACGAAGCATGATAACAGTGGAAATACAAGATTAGCTAATGCTACAATGCAGCTGCATCCGAAACCAGTCAGGAAAAAACGACAAACAATAATTAAGTATAGAAGCTCTAAATACAGGAAATGGATATTTCACTTGAGCAAATATAAACAAGTCTGGAAATAACTGGTATGCACTTAATTCAGGCATCCAGGTCATGGTAATCCTATGTGCTTGACTAAAAGGTACCAGACTTCTTCTCTTGGCTCTTGAAGGTGTTTCATCTCACCATCAGTAAAGCATCTTCAGTTCTAACAGTGAGGAGTTTCAGGTGTGTTGTTGGGCCATTCACAGAGTCATTAAGGTCATGTTTGTCACTGACTCACTCACCCATTCTGTGGGTCCTTTAGGTAATTGTTCCCTACAAGTTGTTGACAGGCTTGACCAAAATGTTTTGGTCACAAAATTCAAGATGTCTAATTGTTGAGGAGAGAAAAAAGCTGCACTTTACGCATCCAGTAGGTGCTTCAGTCCATCGCTAGAGAAACCTTCTCTATACCATTATATTGGGTAAAGTAAACTACTTCACAAACACAAAGCACAACACAAGAGTACCAGATCTCCAGGTGAAGACTCTGTAGATCATCACCTGCAAGTCAAGAATAAGAAAGATCTCTGCTAATTTTCTCAGATCTTTGAAATGTTGACACATAATTATTAAGATTAATTCAATTAAAAACACTTCATTTGTCCCGAGGAACAATTAAAAAGCCACAGAGAGCAACAACATAACACCAAACAATGAAAACACATGTGCAAAAAAAAAAAGAAAAAAAAGACAAAATCAACACCCTTGAGTTATTGTCTAACAAAACCTCGACTAACAAGTGCTCAGCGCTACAGTGCATGAAGTCAGTTAAAAAGGAGGGAGATAGTCTGTTCAGGGACAAAGCATCAGTATGATACTGGAGTAGGAAGGGGTTAGAGACAAAGTGGCTCCTCTTTTGTGTCCGAAAACCTTGACATCATGGTTGATGACCACAAATAAAACCAGCCATTTTGTCTCAGATCTGGAACACCAATCTGCAACAGGAAAATTAAAATAACATGAACCAGGCTTTGACTTTCCAAGTTGTTTCTTAATAACTTGCAGCTTGTGACAGAAACACATTTTTGTAAGGCAGGTAAACAACACACAGGTGACAATGACCTGAATGACCCACAGAATGGGCGAGTCGGTCAGTGACAACACCTTATATACCTGAAACTCCCCATCATAATCCATGTCACATTGATCATGCAACATCTCTTTTGGGGGGGGCTGTGTGGGTCGTGCAATAGCATAATGTTTTATTCTTTTCTATTTGTACTGTTTTTTTTTTTGTACTTTTTAATCCCAAAATGGGTACTGTGCAATACATTTGTAATTTCTGCTGTGTGGTTGGATGGCTAATGTAGATTACAGTAGTTTACTGTAATGAAGTCTACTTATTGATGTTAAGGAGTCCAAGACAAATTTCCCTATGGGGCAATTGTATTGTATGGCATCGTATCGTATCGTATCGTATCGTATCGTATATTCTTAATGTTTCGTATCGTACAGTCAGGACTGAAAAAGTCTGAATTAGTTCAGATGAAAATTAAAACATCTTTAAGAACCAGGAAAACAAGTCCAACTGCCTACTTATCATTTTAAGCTTTGAATTAAGTCTTATGAAATCAAAAGTAGCAGAGTTTGTCTCATCCTTAGTTTGAGTGAAAAGTTGTGAAGACAAAAATAAATTATGCTTAATATTTACCAAAATATTCAAGATACAATTATGTGAAAAATATGGGCTTAAAGTTTAATCTCTAAGATCTTATTTGGAGTTATTCACATCCAAACTGGAGGAGATGTTTTGGGTTCATAGCTCTTTGAAATGTTGATTCCCTTTTTAGTGGCTCAACTATCACAGCACACATTAATAAGCTATATTACATGGACACAATGGTCAGTTTTAATGAAATGTCAGACCTCATTCTCAGACCAAGACCGTAGGAAGTCTGAAACTAATGGACTTCCCTCATTAAAAGGTTTCTTTCTCTATGATGCTTTGCCAGGCCTCTGCTGCATCTGTCTTCAGTTTGTTCGTGGGTCTTTCTGTATTTGATTTGTCTTCTGAAAGTGTGATGAAATCTGGAGATTGACATCTTTGAAATCTTCTGCTTTCACAGAATGACTTGGGTCATTGTCCCTTGATTCTTTTGTTTTTCGTGGCATCATCAGCCAACAGCGCGTGTTACAACATGCTATCACTGTTTCCACATGTTGTAACTTATTATGCTTATTAGTTTTCTGGTTCAGGTTAATCTTACTTTCATCCTTTAAATAAACATTGTTTTAGAACTTCATCTTTTAAAGATGGTTCATGCAAAGACTGATCTGACTTTTTTTTGTTTTCAGGTTTGTGACTGGTCTGCAACTTGTGTTTAAACTATGGTGAAGTCTTCTAGTAGCCTTGGGTTACTTGGCTGGGTGTTGTGAAGAGCCTTTTTCTTTAATATTTAGTGAATGTCCAGGCAGTTTATGTTGCCAAGTTGCCAAGTGCATATAGGTTATTATTATTTTTCTTAATCAGAAAACCTGCTCCTTTGGCCAGCTGTAACATTCCTGTTGTTTCTTTGATGCATAATGTAAAGTCATGGTAGTAGCCAAGCTGGAGTCTACTCCAGAACTTTCACTTGACTGATAAAGGGAAAGTCCGCACCTGTCTTTCAAACTGTTTTTGAATGAATTGCCTATTTGCATCTAACTGCCTTAAATGAGGGTTCTATGTATCAAAGAGCTGTAAATCCGAAACCTTTTCTCCTGCTTGTATCAGAATACCCTCAAATTAATGTCATTTCCTTTTTCATAATATAAAAAGGGCCTGAGAATGTATGAAATTGAACATGAACACTGAACAGATTATAGCGATTCTTTTAAGACTGTGTTATGTTATCCACAAAACAAGACTCTAAAGACTTTACAAAAAGTTTTTGCATGAGATGATCTTCAGCTGGACTGCAGCCAGAGTCGCCCAAGGAGAAAATGTCAGTTACAGCGTCAGTGCAGAGATGATAAAATTAAGAGTTCACTGATGGGTTAGAAGAGGTATAAATAGAAATCTGTGCTGTTTACGCCTCTGCTGTGCTCAAGTAAAATGATCTCCAATCATGCTAAAAAGAGGAAAATGAGAAAACCATAATTGCTGCACTTTGTCATGCCAGGAGATGTGTCTCTGCCACTCCACTCTAATTTTACTTTCCCTGTGAGAAAACAGACGAAACACACCTGATTAGGCATCCATCCAAACAAAAGGTCTTGAACCCAGCCCTTGCGTGCCTATCCAACCCAGACATCTGATTAATTATAGTGTGGCCGTTAAGGGAAAGAAAAACTAGCTGATGAAAAGTCAGCGAGTCTGCAGGCTCAACCTGCCCAAACAGCAGCATGCGTGTTAGCTTGTAAAACCCTCCGTCCCGCCTCCCTCCTCCTTTCTATGTCTTTCCTTCCCCATCTCCACACCTCACCCCACTACCTCCCTCCTCTGCTCCGGGCCCATTCGTGCAGACAAGGTAAAACATCTCTCTCACTGTGTCAGAGCCCTGCAGGTGGGCCCCGTGTACTCAGGTAGATTATATCACTGTTACTATAGACCGTGTTTGGGTTAGCTCAAAAACACTTTTCACAGCAGGAGCAAAACAAAGTGCTCTGCAGTGCATGATAACAGTAGGAGCTGCTCCCTTCAAATTAACCTGTGGAAACACTTTGCCCTCGCACGAAACATACACGCTCCTCCCACCTCTATTTTTTCAAAACCAAAGTTTACACAATGTTCTTGCTGAAGGATGGAATAATTTTATAAGACTTATAGAGATTTAAAAGTTCTCTATAATAAGTAATCCACTAAAGGGCTCACGTCAATCCAAAACAGTGAAATAAGCTCTTAATGTTTTGGTGGTTGTGATGTAGAACTGAGCTGCCTTATGTCCACATTGAAAGCATTTTGCTGATTGGACAAGTCACTCTGTTTCTAATCTGCATACTGCTTGTGCAGAAGACTTTATAAATTGACTTTCTTTAAACAAAAGAGGCATGAATGGCTCGAATGTGCTCTGGGCCAGAAGCTGGGATGGCTTCCATAAACAGATCACCCAGGTGGTCCATGTGTGAGAGAGGGAATGGAGGGCTTGTTGAGAGGCCTGCTGCTGCAATCATTGTCCTGGATCTTCTTATTTCAGGAACTAACTCCCTGTGCCTCAGCAAAAGTCTGAACTTCTGCTGAAGCCATGAGAATGTGACCCTTTTCCACCCAAAGTATGCGGACACATATTATTGTTGTTACACCAAGAAAGGAAGGACAACCAAGATACAGAGCAGAGTTCTAACAGGAAACAAAATGCAGCTGAGACATCTTTAACAATCAACTCTCTCATGTGCAGACAAACAATAAGCACAGATAACTGCTCTCAAAAGGATCAGCCTCTCTCTATTTAAACTCCATTTTCTGTCCACTGAAACTACTCTTTGTGTCCAGTATTATTTTTTCCCGAGCACTATTCAAGACGGAGATTCTACCATATCTCTCAGACATTTATTTTTCTTTAAACTGTGTTTAGCTTAAAGGGGAAAATGGCGAAACTGGTTCACCAAAAGGTTTGCTGTTGTGTACTTCGTGTAGACCCAAACAAAGTGTCATGAGCCGTACCTCCCTCCACCACTGCTCCCCACCCCCCCTGCACTCCATAGCTGTAAGTTTCTCCAGCTGGTAGCAGCCGACTCGACCATTCCCGAATCCTGACTTTTTGATGTCACAGTTAAATCTATTATGCGCATTTCTGGAGCGCTCGTTGTCCAGCAGCATCCCGAGGCTGAGAAACTGCACTATGCAACATTTTCATCCTGGACGCAGCGTGACGTTGCAGCCAAGTTTCCCTTTACTCACAGCGTCACCTACTAGCAAGCGGACATAAACACCAGCCATTTTGAATGCGCACTGTGGCTGATTCAGCAAAGAAATGCAAGAAGACATTATCAGAGGAAGAGAGGAAAAGACAGAGCAAGAGATAAGACAAGAGTCAGAGCTGGAGAGAGCTCACACTACAGGTAGGATGCAAGATGGATGCCAGATTAGCCATCGATTGGGGGCCTGTCACTGAGAAAATTGCAAAAGTTCTGCAATGCATCTTTAAGATGAATATTTCGTTCTTCTATCTTATTTTGCTTCAAAAATACGTGCTGCCATTGTTCACTGGCCGTAACCTTCGATAGGGAGGAAGGGCCAAGGGCTCCGAGAGGAAGATGGAGGCAGCGATTCACACGAACGTACGTGCACAGCCTAACTGGCTTGTAATGCAAGACGGTGTGTTGCATCATCCAGATGAATTTTTAATTCCTTCAATCTAGAAATGATGAATTTCCATTGATTGCCCCTTTGAACGTCTTTAAACTTTTCGTCTGATGAAAATCATTTAGCTGCTTGACATTCCCAAGTGAGTATGGCCTAACAGTAGCTCAGGTGGTAGAGTGGGTCGTCCAATGGCCGGAAGTTTAAATCCCACTCTCCCAATCATCTGTTGTTGTGTCCTTGCAAGACACTTAAGCCCTCCTTGCCTCAAGTGTCAACAGTGCTGGTTTATGAATGTTTTGGTGGCTACCACGTTTCTGTCAGTCTGCCCAAGGGAAGCTGTGGCTATAAATGTAGCTTACCATCACCAAGTATGAATGAGGAATAACTGAATGACTGAATGTAAGCGGTTTGAGAGCCGATAGCAATAAAGTGCAATATAAATCTAATCCATTATTATTTACATCCATTTGTTATTAAAAAGGCCTGTGTTTATTAAAAGGAAAATATCTGCATGCATGCAAATCTTCCAATACAAATGATTATGTTCTCTGTGTGAGTACAGGACAAAAACACTTTAAGAAGCAGGATCATAGTTTTGCATTTTGAGGCACAAAGTTCACAGTTAAATGTTTTGTTGTCTGGGTGTGAGCATTTCAAATGAGGTCAGGCTATAAATGGTAAGTTGCACACTATTTGTAAATGACTAAGGCTTGCCACGACACAGATAAACATTACCTTAACAAATCTGGGCTTAGAAGCTTGGCTCAACCAAACTAACAGGAATAAGCTTTCTGCTTTCTGTCAGGCATCCATCTGTATGATGGCATGGCACAGAAACTCATCTACAAAAAACCTTCTGTGTTGTTCTCTGTTCTGAGATACTCTCCAGTTCTGAGATCAGTGGTGCTGCAGCAACATTTCTGCTTTCCTCTTTTAGGAGCTACAGATGTTGACTGCCGGTACAAGACACTGATTGTTCATAAACAACCAGCTCCAAAAAATGGTGTGCGGGTGGGATGTTCTTGATCAAATTTTAAACAGGATAGTTGGAAATTCCAGCTTCCTGATGGAAACCCAACTCACTTATTGCTTGGAGCTCTATATTTAGTGCAAATCCAGCAGATTTACATGGTCTGAAGATTGTTTTCAAATGCAGAATAAAAACCAGTCTTGACAAAAGATGTTTAATGGGTTGTAACACTTAATTCTGGGATTTTCCTCCCATTCTTCCTGAAAAAATTCCAGTTCTGTGAGATTTTTGCACAGATGGCCCAAAATAAGATAGTAAGGTCATCTTTCTCTCTCTACAAAACACAAGAATGTTAGAGAATCTCAGAACTCATTTACCCACATCTGCAAAATGATGTCTGACAATCCCATGGCCAGAAATCAGGAAATAAATATATATTCCTAGTGTGTTGTTTTGTGTAGGGTGGCAGCCACATAACACAATTCGAAACCTAAAACATGAATGGTGAAATATGGTGAAACTAACCATATATTTTCTTCAATATCTGCTGGTGAAGTTGAAGAAGAAAAGCTATGAATCATGGGAGAAAGTGAAATATAAAAGTGAAAGAATAACCATTTAACTTAGAAACTAAACAGTTGCTTTTGTGGCAAATGTTTGCAAAGAATTCAGATCAACAATCATCTGAGTAAACTCTGTTTTCAAATAGCATCATGAATGTTCACTGATCCTCAATTTTTTTAAGGTATGTAATTTGACAATTTATTTGAACATTATTCACTTCAGTGATTCATATAGTCAATTTCTCAGTTTCACTGCTGTTTGTCTGAAATTGCAATGCCAATCAAACAGTTTTTCTTTTGTTATCTTTACAAAGTATAATTAGTTTAACCCTGCGAGCCCTGTATAGTCATAGTAAATGGAACACTTGTGAGACATGTTAAGATTTGTAAATAGCAACATAACTGTCACTGGTGAAGAATAAATGAAAATTGCACTTACGAATAAAGTTTCAGGCTCACCACTGTTTACCATTTTTATTGTTTGAATTTCTTCTTATGTAGAATGAAAGATTTCAAAGAACTACAGAGCTTTTGCTATTTTCTCAGTGATGCACCCCTCATTGATGACGTATTCGGTACTTTGCATCCTACCTGTACTGTGAGATTTCTCCTGGCAGTGAAAGGCAGTCTTATCTTGACTCTTGTCTTATCTCTTGATCTGTCTTTTTGTCTCTTTCTCCAATAATGTTTTCTTGCTGTGCGTTGTGGTGCACGTTTAAAAGGGCTCCATAAAAAACACTATGGAGCCAGATCTGTTACAGGTCGTGAACGTGTCTTTAATCATCCCAGAGCTGCTGAAAACAGCTGTAATCAAGCCTCTACTAAAAAGGGACAATCTACATAAAACACAAATGAACAACTACATACCAATATCAAATCTTCCGTTTTTAAGTAAGATCATTGAAAAAGCTGTTTTTTATCAGCTAAATGACTTTCTAACCCGAAACAACTGCTATGATGTCTTCCAGTCAGGTTTTAGACAGAACCA
>JBBBVU010000015.1:2622529-2658936 GCA_037177055.1 Atherinosoma microstoma | reverse complement strand
ACTCGTGAACAAGACCCCGAGATACTTGAACTCCTCCACTTGGGGCAGGACCTCACTCCCGACCCGGAGAGAACACTTCACCTTTTTCCAGCTGAGGACCAAGGTCTCGGATTTGGAGGTGTTGATTCTCATCCTGACCGCTTCCCACTCTGCTGCGAATCACTCCAGCTATTTACATTCATTAGCAAGACATACTATAAGGAACATGAATGCATATAAAAGAATATCCTACAGAGGCTGAATTTTTCAGGAACAGAGGTTTACCTTTGTCACGCTGTAAGGGCACTAAGCTAATTTAGGGTAGTCTTTCCAAATGTAAATAAAGATTTTATTATATATAGATCATAATATCAATCAAAAAAATACAATAAAAATCTCTGTAAATATAGTACAAGGCTGGAAACTAATGATAAATAGATCTATAGGCACTGAGTCAACAACAAATTCAATATAGACACAAATCTGTTGGGGAATTGTGGCGCATTGGCCGAGGAATAGGCTACTTGTGCAAATTACTGTCAGGAAATAAAACTTAATGTTAAACATCTACCCTGTAGGGAAAAGAAAAAGAATCATGTTCACTTCTGCACAATGGTAACCATTTCCCTGTTCCAAGTTATTTTAAATGCATTGCTGCCATCAAATTCAAAGTGAGCTGACCTTTTTAAATCCAAAAGCAGTTTTTTTTTTTCCTGGAGTTAATTCTCGCAACACATGTTCAGTAGATACACCATAAAGTACATCTAATAGTTGATGATGAATGCCCAGGTGTATTCCTGCAGTAGTGATTTGATCTTCAGCAGCAGCCTTCTATTTACATGAAGCAGGAGAGCTGAGCCCTCCAACCTGCCTGCTGTATTTACACGGTCTGTCACGTCCTGAGAGACAGAAACCTTATGAGACGTCGCTTGTTGCCTCACATTCCTTCCAAAAAAGCATCCTGTGGGAGTGGAGGTTAATGGCACAGCTGAGTATAGCAGTGGAATGTGTGTGTGTGTCAGTCCATATGCAAGAAATACAAGCATTCACACACACATAAACCTACGCTGCTCAATCCGCTGCATGCTTACATCAAGACCTTCATACTACACAAACTTCTCATGCTTTGTGAAGTTTGAGAATTTATGTTTGTGTATGTCACGTATTCTGAAATCTTGTTGGAAATTTTAAAGTTGCTAATCGAGCTACTTTAATGCTTCCTTTAAAGCAGGAATTAAGTGCTTGTGAAATGGTATATTGAAAAGCCAATGTCTGAAGCTGAAAAGAAACCATGCATCTTAACTAAAACCAGAGTAGCAGAGACACACACAAAGAAAACTAACTGAAAGTATTGATTAGTAAATAAAGCTACAGGGCAACAGAGTGACTGCCAGCATGCAGAATATATGGTGTGAAGAGTATTCATAGAAAAGTGATCATGCAGATGTGACACCGCCTTCACAAAGGTCAGAAGCCGGCCAGGGGGACACCGAGACCAGGGTGATCGGCAGCCACCCCAAAACACGGACTCCAGCCACCACACCGCAAAGACAACCCTGCATGAGGTGGCAAAGGGAGGCCCCAGCCAGAGCCCCCCCGCAGCCATGGGGCACGGGCCCCAGCGGGCCGAGATTGGCAACCGCAGACTCCGTCATCCACCTTCTAGCGTTGGACACACTGTGTAAACGTCCCATGACGTCCCGGAGGAAAAAGTGGTGAAGTGTAGTTTCTCAGCCTCGGGACACTGCTCAGCAACCACTGCTCCAGAAATGGGCATAATAGATGTCACTGTGCCATCAAACGAGTCAGAAACGTGGAGTCTTATGGTTGGAAAGTTACGTAGTGTCTTTGAAGACAATGTCAGTTTGAACTGAATTCGCTGTTTGCCTGATGTCATCTCTGTAAAAGCAAAAAGTGAAATGTCTGAAAACAAAAGGGATTTTTAACTAAAGCTGCTGTGTGGATGGGATTGTTTTGGGCAAGCCAAAACCTGTATCCCTGTAGGCATGGCCTAAAAGTTCAGTGTGTGTCCTTTGGTGTGTATTTATCATTATTATCATTAGTTTATTTGAAAAGGGACAATGCGATTTCATAAAACATATGATTACACATGGTTAAAAAAGCCAGAATAAGCCAGAAGGCTAGTTTTCATCTGTAGTCCTTTGATTTTAGGTTTAGATTTGAGGTAATCTGTTGATGTTGCTGAACCTTACCTTGACTATTCACACAATTCCTTGACTTGAGCCAATTGAATTGGTAGGGTCAGTCATGTGACAACCAGGTCAAAGATTTGTGACCTTGACTGGTCCAACCATGTACCAGTCCAGTCAGTGTACTTCTGGATGAACAACACCAGCAGTAACCATCTTACAAACATACAAATTACCCAAACAAGCCCCTCAGATACATGGCCTTAAAGTATACAAAACCTCTAGATATACACAAAAGCATGACGGTTTGGCTCTAACCTCTGAGAGTCTCAGTAAACAGTGTTTTGAACTCAGGGCATGAAAGGAGAAGTTTACGCTCCTGTGGCATGTTCTCTTAAGCTCCACAATTTCAATACATATTTATCTAACAGCAAAAGATGCTAAGAAACGAATACTCATGCTAGAACAGCCACGAAATGACTCAACCGTGCACAGATTACCTCTCGTCTCTGTCAATGGAAGGTTTTCTCCTCCGTTTTCAAGGCCATTTTGGGGCTTTTAAGTAAACTAATCTTTAAGCAAATACCACAGACTGTTTCTGATGTCGACACATAATGGAAAGTCTTAATATATCTGAATAAGAGCAAACACACTCAACAAGAGGCTCACTTGAAGTTTGGGATCAAAGCCTTGGGGCACAAAGGCAGAGATTTAGCATGTTAGCGTGATCGTCACTCTTTCACAGCCAACTATTGTCTCTGTGTTTCTCTGCTCAAGTTCTCTGAATTCCTGCTCAGTGTAAAACGCTTATTGTTATCCGTGGGTTTTACCGCTGAAAACCCTGTTCCTGAACATCTCCACTCTGCCTTTCAGACACCCCTCTATTGAAGTAAAGATTAAAAAACATGAGCCGGGGAACATCAAACAGGCTAACATTGTGGGTTCATGTTTTGCTGTTTGGTTATTGTCAGCAGAATTGACCGGGGGTGTAGTGAATCCACGCAGCTTGCAAACACCTCTTTTCTGTGGTTGTGTTTAAAGTGGTTGTTGGACCCAGTTACCATGTATACTGGGTGTGTTCCAGGTGTATTTGTACAAGATGCAGAGTTTCTATGTGCATAAGCTCATTCTCTTCTGAACTCGTCCCTATTTTTTATCATAAAACAGTTTAATTATTTTGGCATTCGAGATTCTAGGGTGTGTGATAATATTATACATCCTGATGCAAAGTGGGGTGTTGCGTAACTCACAGTTTGATACTATTTTGTTTCCAAGGCAGCAACCCCAGAGTTTTCACCTCCCACATTTACCCTTAAACAAACAGGTTTTGTTATTGTGAGGTCCAATCTTTATGATCCTCAGGCTGATTTGATTTAGGTTGATTCATTTGAGACTATTACGCATCGCTTTCATCTGATTCTATCTGATAACCGCCTGCGCTGTTGATAGTCCATACATTTGTCTTTAGAAATCTCTCCCCTCCATCTTTCAGTCACAGCATGTGGGAGGATTAAGCCACTGAAATGTTTGTACAGCACACCTGCTCAAAGCAGGTTAGGTCTACTCTGTGGGGCTTTTTGAGTCACAGACTTGATTTATATGGATGGTCAGCTTTTTTCTCCTCACTAATCCTTTTATTGTTTGCCATGTTGTTGAATTATGAGGTTGTTTACTTGATTGTATTGAAACCTTCTCATCATAATGCAGGATTTTCCAAACTTTTGATGTAGTACTTATGTTGTCGTAAAAGAGGCAACAAAGCAAAATTGATTAGGGGGTTCTTGTAAAGTAGACTCCATCAAAGCACATATCAGTTTGTGAACTCCCAGAAAATTCTGATTTCTCATGCTGGCTCAAGAGTAATTCCCAAACGTTTTCAGCAAATAGGAATCTAGCAGCTTAATATTGTCAGCCACCCTTTTGTAGTGGTAACTGACACACTGGTAAGCAGCTCAAAATGAGATTTATTGATCACCAGTCAATGTTGCAGCTAATCAAAATTTTCACTAGATTTTTTTCTGGGAAAATAATCCAGATTCTAAATGCAACTGAAATCATTTATCATACACAGTTCTTTAAATAGTTTTCATTCATGTTTTTCTGCATGATACTGTCAAACAACAACATTATCCTTTTCAGGAGGACACAAAGTAACTGTGGCTCTTAAAGCAATTCTGCATAACTTTTCCTTAAAACTCTATGCATCTGACCTTTTTTGATTGCATACTGACATTCCTTATTATACACTCCTGGAGCATCATTGGCCTGCAGTGTCGGAAGGCGGAGAAACCGCACTTCAGACCTTTTTTCCCCCCAGCCTGGGGCCTCACGTAACAACTGCATTCTGTATTTTAAGGCATTCAGCAACTGGATATCAATGACATGCACCATGGCTGATTGAGCAAAGAAACAAAGTGGAAGCAAAGAAAAAAGAGAGAGAAAGGGACAAAGCAAGATGTAAGACAAGAGTCAACATAATGCTGACTTTTACTGGCTGAGAATTCAGAGAAGAGACAGGTTGCAAGACAGATGACAAATTAGCTTTCATCGGGGGAACCAAAGTTAAGTAGTGCATCTTTAACACATTTGAAATGATCTATTTTAAACTTCAGCTTAACAGATTTTTTTTTACATTACTTAAATGTTTAAATAGTCTCACCTCCACTCTTCATCGACATTCTCCTCTACCTCCTTTCTTTTATTGTAACCAGCTTTGTTCTTCATGCTGACAAACCACCGCCAGATTTTTGTTTTTCATTCTACACATCGCTAACTTAGTTTAAACCCATCCGTCCATCTTCTACCGCTTATCTGGGATTGGATAAGCCCAGACTTCCCTCTCCCCAGCCACATTAGCCAGCTAATCTGGGGGGGATCCTGAGGCACTCCCAGGCCAGCTGAGAGATGTAATCCCTCCAGTGTGTCCTGGGCCTACCCCCAGGGTTTCCTACCGGTGGGATGTGCCTAAAATACCTCACCAGGACGCATCAGATGCCCGAGCCACCTCATCTGGCTTGTCTCAATGTGGAGGAGCAGGTGAGCTTCTCACCCTATCTAACACAAATCTTACACAACCAATTGATGTATGATATGTAATGGAATGACATGAGAAATGTGGTGATAGCACTTCCAAGACAAAAAAAAAAAAGAAAAAAATTTGCTTCATTCATCACCTGCCAAACTGACTGTTAAGTTTTCATTTATGTCTACCAAAATTGATTTTAACATTTGGTGGGCCGGTGGGTGTTAATTTAGGTAAACACCGACAGGGAAGGAAACTTTGCAATGCTTACTTATCAATAAGGGCCTGAACATGGTTCTGCTATCACTCTGGGTAGTTGATTCATAAATGTTAGCTTTTTTGTTGCTTGTTTGAGGGAGTTTAAAAAATAAGTGGAGTAATTTAGAGCTACAAGCTACTTTTCAATGTGTCAGTGATGTTGTTGGTGCTTTAGCTTTGCTCTTCTGGGAAAGAGCAGTTTAAATGACAAAGACCTGATTTTTGGTGAAGTTATTCTACAAGTAAGAGTTGAAATAATGAAGATTCTCTTTCAAGCAGCAAATGGTCTGCACTTAGCTCATTTTTATCTTATCTGGACTTCAAATATTTTACTCTTGTGTTTTTCATTCACTCTAACTCTCTTGGAGTACTCATTGAATAGATTCATACTGTGCAGAGCTTTTTTATGTTTCTCTGCAGTCACACAGATGAACATATCAGGGGTCCAAGAACACTTAAATCTGTGGACACATTGGACATCTTAACCACCAACCTTCTACCTGGATAATGGGCACACTCATGGAGAGTTCTGTGCTTTTGTCAATCAATTTTTGCTTCTCTCAAATGTCATTTTTCTTCAGTTAAATTGGGCCAGTGGTACCTTAAAACATAACATTTGAAGTTTTTGGGTCTGTTTAGGGGATTAAGATTTTAACAAACAGCACACTTTACAGTTATCTCTCCTCCATATCTCACCTCAGCCTTTAGACCTTTTGTGTCACTACCTGCATGTCTTTAAACTCGTTGTTTTCACCACAGGGCTGATGGTGCCTTCTGGCACATAATAACTTGTTATTTTTCTGGGGTCAGGTAAAGGATGCAGGATAAAGTACGATGAGATTGTCGCAGCATGCCAAACTCAGGTCATGAACCACAATTGGAATATTTCAGTCTGTTTCACCCGTCTGTTTTTAATGCCGGCATTGCTGCATGTTACTCCTGCTTGTCAAACAACAAACTCGGTGCAACAGAAACTAAAAGACCTTTTGAACTTTTCAGAGAACCGTTTGACTTACTTAAGTGCCTCTGCTCCATTTTGACATAGTTTAATTTGGATTGCTGTGTTGTTGCTCCTGCTTCTTTTGGTTCAGGTAAAACCAGAACATTTGAAACAATTATTATCTTAATCATCACACCTGTATGCAGTGAAAACAGAAATTTTAACATTATAGTCCTTGATTTTCTTGAGTTTTGATTAGAGTACAAATTATGCTGTAGATGTTATCGGCTTGCTTTATATGGCACTTAGAAATTCAGTTTTACTTCAGATGTCTGTGTCCAAGATTAAATGTAGACGGTAGCATCAAACAATGAATATTTTTTTGCTTTAGAATAGGAAAACACTTACCTTCTCAGGTTAACTATGGAGATAAACAGTTTATTAAGTCAAGGATTTAAAGTGGTTTGACAGGTTTGAAACAAGTTCCAGGTTTACTTAACTTTTATCATAATTGTTTGTTATGTACTGTACAAGTTAGACCTCACTACTAAACAAACTTGTATCTTCTTTGTGAAAAATATTGCAAAACTACACATACAACTGATGCTACTAGCTGTTGTGTTTTTATCTCTGAAACTATTTCCAGATTTTCCAAGTCCAACACATATCTTTGGAAAGTCATTAACAAGAACTAATAGCCTGTTCATGGGGAAATTAAAAGAAACTTCCTGCTTTATGAAACCAGTGTTTGTTTATGTTCTATTTCACTTGAATAGCTGCTGATTAATTTCCCTGAACGTTCATTTCCTTGCCTACCTGTGGCTGCGGGTTGCCACCTCTCAACGGCATGTTGCCCTCTGTTTGCACCTGAGCTGCCAGGTTACATCAGACAGACAGACAAACACACACATTGGCAAGACTGCACTTCAGCTGGCATTCAGAGATGAGTTACGGCATGCCCTTGTTTAATAGTTGCATTTATTTGCCACGCACAACTCCAGGTTTCTCTCTAAATTCTCACCTGCACAATGAGAACTCTCCCAGGGGTTCACAACGGGTTCGCCAGCCTACGACTGTGAATGTGTAAGCATGCATGTGTGTGTGTAAGAGAATGTGTGTTTGCACGTATAAACAGGTGAGCCACAAGGTGATTATGCTGTCAACTGCTGCTGACTCATTCACATCTACACCGAGTTAATTAGAGGTGGCAGAGCATACCTGGGTTTTCGCAAACGCAAAAATACACCCATGCATGCACGCATGTAACCACGCACAACACATAGAATTACAGTACGGTACACGAATGATATAAATAAACTTGCGTGCCATTCTTAGGTGTACACTCAACACCTTGATGGAGTTTGACGCAGTCATTCAAGGTGCATGTGTAAGCACACTTGCAGTGCTGCATAGTTTCCAAGGAAAGCCGCATGACTTCTTATTCAACCCGATTTATGGGTTATGCACATCATCCAGAGAGAAAAAATACATGTTTTTTAACAGAACGAGCAAAGTTCATATGCAACTGTTCTGTTCTCACAGTAACTTTACATTAACATCAACTTTAAGGAATCATAAATGCAGGAATTCTGTTTACAAGTGAAAAGGGTAAGGCAAGAATCCCACGGACATGATTCCAGAGAAAATGAAATTCCCAATTCTTTCAAACACTGCAGCAAGAAAGTGTATATGGGATTTTTTTTTTTTTTAAACCAAACAGATGTTACACTGGTGTGATATTTAATAGTTTGTGGACAAAAAACGAAGCTTCATGGCTCAGAAGATTGATATATACACTACGCACAAAAGTTAAGTATTTCAGCTTTTTGGATGATGTGAAAATGTAGTTAAAATGCCCTAAAAACTTTTACAGATTAACTTAATTTGCCCTTCTCTAAACTTCTGAAAACACATGTACTTTTCAGGGTTATTTGTTTAGATGAAATGCTACCAGCTCTTCCCCCAAAGCCCAATGACAACCTGGAGAAACTGGGGTCGGCACGGGTAGCTATGTGATGCGAAGCTGGAGCCCCTGTTCGGAAGCAGGAGGGGGATTTATGTGCTGAGTGTGCTGTGTGGGCTAATTCCCAAGTGAGTGAGGTGTTTGCTATGTGGTGGATGGGAGGCCGGTAAGGGTAAGGCCAGATTAAGTACAGATGATGAGGGTAAGGGGGAAGGAAAAGGATGGAAGGAGGCAAGGTAACGATGAGAAGGAAGCTGAAGGGGGTGTGGTCTTACTGGAAGAGTGAGGGGCTGGAGAGAGGAAGAGATGGAGATGGGGGAGTTGGGTCGTTATGTGGAGCGAGTAGAGAGAGTGCGTGGACTTGGTGGGCTGGAGTTGCCTACTGAGAGAGCCACTGGGTCATCATGGGTAGGTGAGGGATTGTTGCTTGTGGCGGTTTGCCCGAGTAACCATTTTTTGAATGGGGCGACGCAGTGTTTACGACATAAGCCTTGTGTCTAACATGTTCATATTCTTGTTTTCTTCATTTCAATATTCTTTTATGTGTTTTTGAATCTGTAAATGTTCTTGACCCGCCCTACCTCTGAGCTACTGCGCTTCCATTCCCCTTCCCAGTCGCTCTGGTCAGGTGACCAGCATCTCCAGGAAGTACCGAGGACACAGTGGAAACTTAGATGGGACATGACGTTTGCCACTGCAGCTCTTGTTATATATTGGAAAGACTTCTTCTACATTAAAGAGCCCACTGCTCTCTAATGCATCTCGAAATGGGTAAAAGGCAAATTTCCAAATTGGGGTTAATAAAGAGTATATTTTTTATTAATATTCAAATAAAATATTAATTGAGGAGACAATGTTTTTGATTTTTAATCTTATATGTTTATTTTTTGTGAGTATTGCATACTTAAACCGACTAGGGAAACACCTCCACCCTATTTGTTAAATGATCACCAAAGAAACCAAACTTTCACAAAATGTTTTTTCTTTTTCTTCTTCCCTTTAGTTTGGAGTGCAGTACAAATAACCACCCACCCATCCCTTTCCTGTACCCTAATAACAGTCACATTATAGGAAATCTTTTATATTCAGTAATGTGAAAAAAAAGTTCAAGTCCCAATGAAATTAATTTCTTTTCACTTTATATGAGCTCAATTCCTTACAATCTAAACATTTGTTGATAGGAATCCTCTTTCAGAACCAGACCCAGGAACCGGTTGATGAGGGAAAACAGTGGGAAAAGAGAAGAGCAGAGAGAAACAACAAACAACAATCAATGCTAGATTCAGATAACTGAGACACGTCTGCGAAATATAAAACATGACAATAAACACAAACTCATTTATCATTTCAAACCGAATTCATTCATGACTTTCTTTACCTCAGTCCTCTGGTCTGTTGTTTCCCACTCTGTAAGTTGAAAAACACTTATTAAATTTCTCTTGACCTGCTTTTCCTACCGCATGGCTGACAGTAAATCTTCAGGGTTCAGTTTCAAAATCAGACCGACATGTAGAAAACATCTACAGCAGCAGATTACATGAATCCAGTCACCTTTCCTTGTCTTTGTTCACTCGCTGGTAATTAGATGACAGGGTTTCCAGTTTCCAGAAAGGAGGATCCGGGCCCCTTGTTGGACTGTCACATTGTTGCATAATAATCCTCTTTGGGAACCCACAACACCCTGCGGTCATTTTGTCACAGACACAGTCACACCTTTCAGGAATACAGCAGGACAATGAACATTTGTCTTTTTTTAATGTGGTCTGTATAAATATAAGGTGTTGGTTCTTGACTAAAAGCATGAGCAGAGTGGTCAGTAAATGTGAGCTGGCTGCTAAAAATAAACTCCAGCTCCAGCAAATTCTTCCATCAGTAGGCTTCTTGATTTGGTTATTTACTAGTGCAAAGATATTGATGGGCTGAGACTGAAAGGTCAAATAAGATTTTTTTAAAAACAACTTTTAAGCGATTGTTTCAACACATATCTTGTGCAAAGTTACACTCTGATGTAAAATCAGCAATTTGAATGGACTGTAAAAAATTATTGAAATAATTGTTGAAAAACTTTTAAAACTATATGAATATATTTCAGCTTTATATATCTACACCAAAGAAAGTTGGGATGTTTTTAAAAATGTAACAAAGCATTGAATAATTCAATGTTAAATATAATCTTTTTTTTTTTTTTTTTTTTTACGTTACACTTAATTTATAAAGAAAATACAAAAAAGACAAAGGTAAAAGGTTTTAAAAGAGACGAATAAAAGTTTTCTGAGAGATATTACAATCAGCAGATTAACTGGTGGCTGTTCGGGTGCCATGATTATATGTAAAAGTTGCATTCATCAAAGGCTTCATCTTTTCAAGCAAGAAGGATCATTACAAATCACCACTTTGTGCTAAACTCATGAAGGCAATCATCAGTAGGTTCCAGTAGTCATTTCTTAATGCAAAATTACAAAAAAAAACTCTAGGGTGTGACAACATTTAAAAATTATTTAGTTACTCTACACACAGTCCACAACTGCATCCAGAAATGTTAATTGAAACTCAAGGTGGTGTTGGGCAAGCAGAAATGCTTTTTACTGGACATTTTCAAAACTGAAAATTTGTTTTTTTCCTTTTGCATCTTGGAAAAGCATCAATTTGTATTTAGAAATGTTCTTGTTTCAAGCATCCTGCAGGACAAATTAACGTGTTAATATCTAAGAGCAAAATTTGGATAAGATTGCCTGAAGCTCCATCAATATTGATGAAGAGTGCATGGAAAATGCGAAGAAAGGTCTTAACAATAAAGTCATACACTTAAGTGGCAGAACACTTTTGAAGCCAAAGGGGCAGGGCTTATACCACTTTTCTAAGGCAGGGATATGAGAAAAAGATTACAATATAGAATAGCACAAAACTTCCAAGATGGCAGCAACATTGCTGCAGCTCTTTGGTGGGTGAAGTATTGGAAAACTGCTCAAAGTTCAGTGCAATAGCATTAAAGGTTTTTAAGATAATCATCACTTCTCATTATGATTCCTGCTGACCAAATTCTGCCATGAGTGTATGAATGAATGTATAAATTCAGAGTGAGACAGCAACAAAGTAAGAAAGGAAGTAAACAAAACAAAATCGTATCCACATAGGGTCCTGATGGAAGGAAATAAAGTTAAGAATTTGTATATATTGTGAAATTACATCAGTAATGTGGGGTATTTGTGACTGGCGATTAATGAAGCGCAAAACCAAAAATAACCAACATTTTTATTCTTTAAGTAATAACAGCTCCACTATGAGGAAGAGTAATGTCTTTAATAGCAATTATGTGGTTTTATTACTCATGCTTTCGTGCAAGACCTGCACTAGTCGTGTGTGCGCGTGAGTATCACACTACACCGTGTGATATATTGGAGAAAACCTCTTAGAAACTTCTAAAGGTTTTCTGTGCTGGTGACTGAGTGGCATAATAACCCTTCACAAAATGTATGATTCCTGCATTTTGAATTGTAAATAAAACTAGGTGAACCTCTGTTTCACATTTACTTGTCCAATTACAACATGCATTTTTCATAATTCCTTGACTTAGGTTTCCCTGGGTGTGGATGGAAATACAGAGAACAGCCCACCTAAAATGTAAACAGCAGTTTCTCATTTCTCCGCCTTAATTTCAATGTAAACCAAACCAATCTCTCCCGCTGCTCGTGCTCAAACCACCAAACTTGATGGTTTCTTGGTGTTCCTTGCCCCAGGCTACCCATTTGGCACATTGTCCCAAACTTAGTGGCTCATTACTGTGCAGTTTTTCCCAGAAGTAAAGAGAAGACACACAGAAAGCCCAGAAATGAGTTCCTTTTTCTGGTTTGTTTTAGGAAAGAGGGAACGTATTTAGATATTTGTCTTAGATCTGTCACCAGTCTGCAAAGATATTCTTTCTCCAAGAGTCAGTAGTTCTGTGTAAAGCTGAAGAATGTATGAGGAAAGAGTAATGCATCTCGTCAGTCAGGTGCAGCAAATAAACTAATTACTTTGAGTTCTTACTCAGTATTTTCCCTTGGTAACTTTTAATTTTGCAGAATAATGGATCTGTAAATAATTAGTTTATATGGATCATCATGACACACTGCATCACAGGTAGTACTTGTATCCATTCAGGTACTGTTTGTTTGTTTACATGCTTGCTGTTTTACAGTTTCCGTGAATATATATGCGTGACTGAGATAAATCAACACAGAAAGAACATAAATATGAGGATCAAGTATAAAATTCCTCAATGAAAGAGGTTAACTTTGAGAAAATAGATTATTTTCACTGCAACAAGATCCTATCTGCTTTCTAAGTAGATATATTCTTACACCCTAATTTCTGACACACACTTTTTGGTAGTTAATGTTTAGCTCTTGTTAATGTAATAAATGATTCTGTGCTGTAAAGTCTTTCCACAGTTGTCTGCATCCTTGATTTAATGAGATAAGAAAGGTTAGTACTAGGTTAATGTGGTGGCAGTTTATGTCTACATGGCACATCTTATTCTGCCTGGTCTCATAAAGATAATATAATTGCTGCACATATAAGTCATGTGCATGTTATTAATCCATGTTTTTGTGTATCATTTCATGGTATGCATATTTTTTTTTTTTTAACAATTAATGGAAAAAGAGTTGTGGATTAACCTATCAGACAAAGCTCAATGAACTTGCTGCACTCTCACTTAACATTTTTGACCTGCTCTTTCATTTCTTTACAAAGCTCCATACAATGGGTGAAAAAGCTCTCTTGGGATAATTTTAACTGTGACACCCTGCGCAACATGACCCGCTTCACATGGCACAACAATCAAGACCAGGATGTGGACTCTTACATAAACCTCCATATCATAGCATGAAATGCAAATCCCCTGAGAGTACAGAGTGAATCCAGGACAACGTGATCAGCCGCCCTATGATTAGCTTCTTCTTCTTCTGTCTAAAGCTGCAGACAGTTACTTGAATCTTTTATTGCTGTTTGGTTGTGTTTATGCAGTTTTGGGAACTGACATGGCTACTATAATTTTTCTACTTGCACAGATAAGAAGATCAATACGACATGAGAATATGTGCTCTGGTAGAAATCAGAAGACAAACACGGATCACTGCAGTCAGATTCAAGCATATGCGATTGCTGTAGCTCTAAAACAAACTGCCCCTGGATTACACAGCAATAAAACAATCAGTTTGAGATAGCATGCGCCATGTTTATCAGCCTATTGAGCAATTCTTCCCCTCACCGTGCGTTTTGCCACTCTATTAGTCTTTATCTGCAGGTAATCTGTTTCTTTGTCATTGCTGATATGGTTTTCACAAGGCCAGCTATTGTGAATTTGTTCACAAATTTACAGAGAGCTGGACAGCAGAGGATGTACGCCATAAATCCTGGCGCACAGACAGCTTCTGCCTCTGATAAGCTTATAATCAGCTATTGATTTAGTTTAGTGTAAAGTGTAAAATTCTGCTGGATTATTCACCAACATAAATCTTTGTTATATGTTTTTAAGACTATAAAACATGAACTCATATGAATTTTTAATGATTTTATATATTTTCTTTATTCAAATGTAAATTTGAATTGATATTTGTTATTTGGCAACATAACTAAAGATTATATGAGCCAACCTGTAAGTATACATTATTTGGTCCTGTGGTTATAATGTGTCAACATTATCAATAACAAGTGATAAATGGTTTTAGTGACAATCTGTAAATGAATTAGGTGTGACCACAGATGACAAAGTTCATAAGTTTTATTGAAATATTTGTTATTACTTTACAACAGCAGCTCTGGTCTGAGCAGCAAAAGTTCCAGTAAAACACAAAAAAAGAGCAGCAGAGGTTTGAAGGATAATGCAGAAATAATAGATTTTCTTTTCGACTTTTTCCCTTTTTTTCAGCATTTGAGACAAAATACTCATCAAAGCAGAAACATCTGAACTGTGTAGATAAACTGAAATCTGCACAAACTCTCGCAGAGATTAGTTTTTTTTTTGTTTGTTACAGAGATTAATTTAAAACCACAAACTGATGATGTGTTGATAACTCCTGGAAATTTGCACGACCTACCTGCTCTATGTATGTTATGTAATATTAACCGGTTAGCTAATGATTCTGTTAAAGCAACTTAACAAGCTTGGTTATCATTAAATCAGGGGGTGGTTCAGGTCTGATACAAATAGTATGTGCCTTATCTAAGCTGTAGGTCACAACCTTCTGATTCACTGATGAAACAGTTCGGTTACACAAGCCCTGCGATTTGCATTGAAAAGTGGAAACAAGTTAAATATTTCCAACTGTCTTTTGTATAGGCAGCTATGTGGATTAGGAGATGGAATGGCGAGATCTGAACTCTGATGAGATTAGATAATCAAATTAAAAGATGTTTGATTTATAATTACAAATTTTTGTCTGCCTTTTTTTTTCTTTTCTTTTTTTTGCCCTAAATGAGAAATAATTAATAGTCCACTAATATTTGTCATCCTTACTAATACATAAGTTATGTTTTAAAATATACTAACAAGATAAAAAGTAACTATAGGCTTTGTCAATACTTTATTATCAACTTTAATTTTAGATGGGTTTTCCATTAATTCATCATTATAATATATATATAGGCCTATCTATATATATATATACATCTTCTGATGCACGAGTTATTAAAAACACTGCCATATTTTTCTTTATTACTTCTCTTTATTTATGATCTTATTTAACTTTTTAGTTTATTTTTTTTTATTCCACAAAAATATATATAAAATATGTTGTCATATTTTATAATATAAATATTTTATAAAAGCATACATTTGTCATTTTCCTGTCCTGTTTATCACTGAGGCAATTGTGGTAATTACAATATATGTATAAGATTTTATATATCTTGTATTTATTCTTCAGTAAGTCGCAGTATGTTGTATGAGTCACTAATGTCCGGTGAAGTGGCTAATTTGCAAATATGACATCCACACCCCTGCATGGAAACAGCATGTATCCCTTTGATAACAAACAGTGTATGTATATCCAGGAAGAAATGTGGTCAGAAAGAAAATTGTGAATGATGGTGATTGGCAATCATTTAAATGTTTGGTGAAATCAAATCAAAGAAAAACAACAGTAGAGCTCAGGTCTATTTTTAATAGTGAAGGTAAGAACATTTCCACATGCCCAATGTGAAGGGAACTCAAGGGATTGGGACTGAACAGCTGTGTAGCCATAAGAAAACCACTAATCAGTGAAGCTAACCAGTGAAAAATGCTTCAGTTTGCTAGAGAACATGAAGATTGGACTCTGGCGCCATGGGAGAAGCTCATGTGGTCTCATGAGTCCAGATTGGCCCTGTTCCAGAGTGATGGCAGCATCAGGGTAAGAAGAGAGGAGGATGAAGTGATGCAGTCATCATGCCTAGTGCCTACCGAACAGGTGAAGTCAGCTCACTACCTGAATACACTGAATGAGCAGGTTATCCCATCTTCCCTGATGTCACGGCCATATTCCAAGAGGACAACATAAGACATCATTTTCACTCATGGATTGGCCTCCACAGAGTCCAGACCTGAATCTTCTGAGAATCTTTGGGATGTGCTGGAGAAGGCTTCGCGCAGTGGAATGACTCTCCCATTATCAATACAAGATCGTTGAGAAAAATTAATGCAAAAATCTTGTGACATTGCAGAATCTTATCAAAACAATACCACAGCAATGTCATTTTATTTTATTCTTTTTACAGATATTTTCAATTTCAATCTGTAAAGCACTTTTTGTACATTTATTTTAAATGAAAACTGTGAAACACATGAAGACTGAATAGGTGATGTGTATTTCTTTTGTGTGTAATCATAACCGTCGGTTAACATTTTAGATTTTTTTATGAGCATTTTGAGTAAAAGATTGTTATGAAAATAATGGGAACAAAAGCATTTCTCTATTCATGACTGACATGTTCTGTCATTCTTCAACACTTTATCTAAATACCTGAGCAAAAAAGTCTAATCTTGCCTTCTGAAAGTCATGACTGACATTGTTTCCTCAGCAGTTGCAAAATGGTCATACTTCATAAGTGACTGTGTGACCCAGCAAATCTCAAGAAACTGAGTTATTGTGTAAGATCACTTAAATGCACATGACCTGAACAACAGAGAAAGGTTGCAAAATGCATTCACATCAGCAGCAAGACAAACACTTGAGGTATAATACAAGCTTGTTGAGCTCATTGAATCCTGGTGTTACTTTAAGAAATATTCTAAAGGTTAGATATTATAAGGTAGATTACAGTTTTGTTTTCATAATTATTTAATACCAAGTTCAAAGGTTTTCTTCCAGAACTGCAGCTGGTGGCTCCTAAAGCATTTCAAAAGTTTGGAGCATCAGTAAACATCACAGTTTGAGGGTGAATTTTCAATTTCTTTAAGAATAGTTATAAGATAATCTTCACTTAAAGATCAAACTATATTAGCTTTTTTCCAAATATTCAGTCGTATAATTTCTACAAAGTACTCAATAACCTCTGAATCGTATAGTCCATCATGAGGATTTGGCTTGAATAAGATACACGAGGGCTGTGGTAACACTTCACGAGCAATGCATTTCTTTAACCCTGCTGTTAAGTTGTTATGATGCTGCTGTTGACTGTTCTGATGAGTCAAAGAGCTTCTTGGGTCAGACAGTTGACTAACAAGCGTTTCTAACATCTGTCTCTCCACACGGTTTTTCCTGGAGGTGGATTAATGAAGCTGGGATCCTCCCAGGTTTCACAATGCCTGGCCAGAGAGTGATTATAAATGAAGAAAACACACTATTACCATCCAGTTGCAGCCAAATGAGTCACCACACTCTGGAACTTTCCTGAGCCCCGGGAGCTTAAAACAAGACTCGGGTAGTTGATTAATTGTTGGAGTGATTGCACTCTCTGTAGAGTTCATCTGTTGGTCTGATGCTGCCTTTGACATAATGCAAAACGCAGTTTGACTGGACACTGATGTTATTGGCTGGAGGAAAAGATTTATGATGGAACATATTTTTGCATATTCAGCAAAACTGTTGCCTCTGAAATGGCACACAAATGGAGCAAAAAAGAAGCAATGAATTCTTTAACATTTCCCTTGTACTTGCCTTCAAAGAGCATTAAGTTTGTTAAAATCATCGTATTTTTCCAATATGACAGTAGAGAGGTTGAAGGCTTAATTTAGTGGCATAAAAAATTATTTTACCAGCACCCTTTGGTTAATTCGACCCATAATGTCTACATGAATTTGTTAAGGTCTTCAGATATCTTGGTATATCTTACATGTGTGTTCAAGCAAATGCAACAGAGTTCTGTACTGAACAAGGGGAAGCTCCATCACTGGGAGCGATTAACCTTTGTATTTTCAAATTGTAGTTCATATAAGTCACCACTATACTGTGTATAGTCTCAACTTTATTTGATGGTGAAGAGAAACCTCAGCAGCCAGATTAATAAAAACCTACATAATCAGTGTGATTATACCACCAGATTAGTGTCAAGATATGGTTCTACAGCTCGGGTGAACCAGTTCCTCCCATTTTTATTGATTTCCACTCACCAAGACGGAGGAAATGAAAAAGAAAAAAGCTGTTTTTAAACTTTAAAACATGATTTGGATGGCATAAAAGAAAAAATAAATAAAAAGCTGCAACTTTATATCAACAAGAAACCAACATATTCGGTGTATACTGCAAACAGCTGCTTTTGTTGCAGGCGCACAAGTGTTCTCGTTCATTATAAGAAGGATGAAAGTTAAATGATCCTCGTGGGGAATCTGGAAGAATCACATTTTGAATATGAAAGGATGTTTTTCCGAGTTTATGAGGGTTCATGATGGCAACGCCAACAAAGAGCAAAGTTTCCAGCTTTTGTCATTTTAATACAGCGCCGCTGCGTGTAAGAGGTTTGGAGTTTGAGAACAAATTTCACTCCTTGTCACTGCTGCTGTCTGTCTCTCCTCTCGCTGCTCCGTAGCCGGGTCTGTTTATGCAAAAGCAGCTTCATCTGCCCCTGCACAAAGGAGAGCGGCTCATGTCGTTCTCTATGTTAATGGCACTCTCTTTGTACGAGAGCCGCACATGTTGATAACTCCCAGCTTTAATCCAAGCCTGTGTCTTGGGAGTGGAAGATTCCCCGTGGCTCGTGTGCAAGGATTAGCTGCAAGGGTCGCTGTAACGGCACCTAATCTACAGCAGGCCTGTTCTTCGGTAACTCGCTGCTTTCAATGAATCTGTAAAGGGAACACAATAAAGGTGCTAGACATCACTGCTTTGCATATGCACAGTATTATTAGCTCTTACAATAAAAGGCAGGTTTCTGAGTGGCATGTAGCTTGTCATGCTCTCCCAAACACCAGCAGGTATTTGTGTGTCTTTCGTACCATTACCTGTCTGTGTTCAGTTGTATTTCTGAGCTGCTGGAAGTATGATATCAAATCAGAAGGCTGTTTATCTGAGCAAACAATCCTTTCGTGACTTGTTTCACATGCTCATTTTCCCGCTAACTGCTGAGGTCAGCCCTCTTGGGGTGGCAGCAGCTGATAGGCCTGAGTGATGACTGCAGATACACTTGGTATAAGCTGTGGGTGTTACTTCCAGTATTTGTTTAGCCCGTCACTCAAGCGCTCACAGCTTAATTTGAGTTACATGTTGGTTTTGGTTTCTTGGCCCCTGTTCTTCCTTCGTGACTGATCGACCCTGTGCTGGACCAGAAGTTCACAAGCACCCTGTCCTGCAGGTGAACCGAGAGCTGCATGCTTTGCGTGACGGTGTTCTACGATGTCGAGATATTAGGCGTGTCTGAGGGCATCTGGAGTGTGAAGAGCTCCGACTGACAGTGAGAGAAAGACGGTGCAAGAAAACTTGTTGTTCCAGCCCTTATTTTACTCCGTGGTTCAGCAGGTTCACCTTTCAGCCTCGGGCTCTGTGGAAAGTTGTGGGGATGGAGGTCAAGCGAGCTAAGAGGGAGGGACAGATCACTTAAGGATGACAGATTACAAATAGATTAGGTTGTTGTTCATGTCCTGACAAATTGACCGTACGAGCAGTAAAAAGTACTAAACTCAGCTTTTGTTTAAAGGTAAAATGACCATTTTACAGCAGAAAATTACTCAGAATACTTTCTCAAGTAAACACAAATATCCCAGTACAGTCTCATTGTATTACATGAAATAATTACAAAATAATATAAATCTGCAGCATGATTATTTACTAGATTTTCCTCCCTCGCATAGAAAAAGTTTTTCCCGTTACTTACTTAAGAAGTGTTGACCACTTCCAACAGGTGCAAGAGGGGTTTTAATGAAAGGAAAAAATACTTTATTAATTCACAAAGGAAAACTGTAACAGTGTTTTTTGCTTTTTCTTTGCTTTGCTCTTTTTTCTTTTCTCCTTCTTATAAGTCATTATTGTTAGTTTTTATTCTGCAGGGTTGTTGCTGTTTTCAGGTTTGACCTCCTGTACCATTCATTATTACAGCATTATTACTCTGACTGAACCCACTGTTGTTTTTTTCTCTGTGTTGTTTGAAGGATGTGAGGCATTGTCCACTATGACAGAGTGGACAAGAATGCAGCTTATGCTACATTCTTCTCTGGACAATCAGCTCCAAATTGTTCAGATTCTTTAATATAAGTAAATTGATAAAGTTTTACTTTAAAGTTTTATTCCATTTTAGAAGGCCCAATTTGTCCGTTTCAAATTTACAATTGAGTGGAGTTTTCTTTAGTATTTTAATTTTGTGTCTTTGTAAACTTTGTATTCCACTACATTTTAGATTAAAAAAATATGTTCGTTTTTTTTGTTTTTGTTTTTTTAAGTAAAAAAACAACAACAAAAAAACTTTATTTTAATTTACTGAAGTTGTAACTGGTGATTTCTCAGATGAAGAGTTTACGTGAACTACCAACAGTTAGAAAAAAGTCAAGCTTTTGAGCTGTATATGGAAATGTTAATGCATGTTTTTTTTACCTTCTAGAAAAGTGAAGTACACACATTGAGTTTCACAATATGATGCTAAAAGTAGCTAAAATATCTATTTGACATTAAAGATTATGTTTTGAATATTTCTTTTTAAATATTACTGATGCTTTAAAAGCTTCTCTTAGTATCTTTTAAAGTGCTCTATAAATAAAATTGTATTATTTATTTATTTATTGTATTTATTTAACTGAGGAAACATTTTGAATATTGTACTACTTGATCCAACACTTTTATTTTTACTATCCATTGTACAAATATGCAAATTTGTCAGTAATATGTGCAGGCTTCTAAAATAAGACCTGGCAACCCACCAAACACAGGGATAAATGAATTTTGGCGGGTATAAAACAGTTTGGCAGGTGAATTGTCCTGGAAGTGCTATGACTACATTTCCCATGAAACTACTTCATGACATATTACTCATCCTTTGGCTGCGTGCTTACTTTAATGTGTGGGACTGTTTATGCTCTACTGCCTGAACAAAGTGCAGCTGAATGAGGAGCAAAATTTTGACAAAATTTGGTAGTACTGGACAGTTTTCATTAAGAAAAGGTAAATAAAAATCATTTGAGGAAACATGTATAATTAAATGCATGCAGCTGCATTTATAATCTGTCTTTTTTTCCTATGAAAAAGAAGTGTTCAGTGGAAATTCTGATTGGCTGGAAACTTTAAGAATCTAGTAGCCTTGCCTTGATCCTTGATTCTTCACCCCTGCAGATTTCAGATGAGTTGATGAGCTGATAACAGCGAGGAAGAGAAGAGAAGAGACTTTAAGAATGAAGGAAAACTGCAAAAGTTAGCAGTAATGATCGTGAAGAGGAGATCCTATTATAAGCAGATGTATTTAACAAAAAGCAGCAGAAAATTGTTAGACGAGATGCGACATTGTGTCGGTGTCTCTTCCTCTGTCCCTGAAGGAGACTGAAAATTGGATCTGGGAGGTAAACAAAAGCACAGATAACCTGCAGGGTAGAGACGGAGTAAAACTGAGAGGAGAGGTTTTCAACACCTCTTTAGAGGGATGCTGTGCCAGTCACGCCATCCTGCGTGGGTACACTGAGATGCATTACTTCACCTGCCCTGTGGTTACCCAGCCAGAGACCAAAAACACAAAAAGCCTGCCTCAACCAAGTAATGCTCTCAGTCTCCATCTGATGGACAGAACTCTGATAGAAGAGCCGTCTTTATGTCTAATCGATTTAAATTGGTGACTGTTGATATCATTCAAGTTAGGCTAATATTTTTCATGAAATGATAATGGTAGTGTTGTAAATCATACATTGATTTCTTTTTCCCTTTTCCTTATTTGTTTCATTTTATTTCCCTGTGTTGCATCCCCAAAGTGGGAGGATGCACACGATTCGATATCCAAACCACAAAGGTTTACACCCAAATATATAACCTTGTTTTTCTGTAACTTAATATCTGTTTGCAGGGAAAGTGGCAAAAATAGAAGTAGTTCTTTCACAGGTGGAGGCCTCTGGACATGTGGCAGGTACACAATGTACAGACACTCTCAGGAGATGTCCCCAACAAAGGAAGCTTCTGGAAACATGACAGTTACACAATCCAGCTTTTTGAGTGATTCCTAAGGTGTCTTTTACATGTCATATTCTATACAAGGTTATATAAATTATCCACATTACATAAAAAACATCACATCTGAGATGGGAGTGTGTCATCCATATTGTTGTATCACTAACACACTAACTTATATAAATGTACATCATCCGATTCATATGCACTCCCTGAGGAATCAGAGGGGCGTCATCAGAGTTGTTAGCTAGTATCATGTTTTAGCTCCTCAGATTACCATCATAAACACAGAATATATGAATTAGGTGTTAGTTATATTGATCTGTTATATTTCAGATGAATGATAAACATTCATCTCTTGGGGCGAAATTGGTTTAAAAATGCTTCTCTAACTAAAAGGTGTCAAAACTTGAACTCAATGTTCCTAAATAACAACGTGCCGTGTAGCCGTGAACATGTTTCTCATAATGTCCTCTGATCCACAATGCTGTGCAGTTCAGGAATGAGCTAATCCTCCTCATTGTGCTCTGGAGTGACAGAGTAAATGCTACTTGAAGGCTGGATTTTTGTTTTGTGGTGGGAATTGTTAACTCAGAGTGTTTAAAAGCAACAAGTGCTTTTTTTTTAAAAAAAAAAAGGTGTCATATTCAGTTTTTCGTTGACCTTGCAGTGTTTCTGGGTTGACTCTATATGGGCAAATTTGGCCCAGTCCTAATTCCCATGGCTTTTCTCTCTGTTTTGCTGGTATAAAGTGCACCTTTTCTTTTAGGGATTAAAGAGTACAGGTAGTAGTCATAGAGCCATCCAAATTATGACTTCTCCTTGGGCTCCAATTAACAACTAATGCAAAGAGAAATCCTAATTATAATTAATCCCTAGATTTGTTTTAATATTAACAATGTTTAACATGGACCAGTGGGAAAGCTACACATTTAGAATGTCACACTAAGACTACACTTTGGTTCATTTGAAACAATAGGACACAACCATTAAGCATACAGTCCTGTCATAATGTTACATTTTTAAAACAAAAAAACATTAGTTTAGAATATGGATCTCAATAAACCTCTTGGTAGTTTTGAAAATAGATTAAAAAAGACAAGATTTTTTAATGGTTTTCTTCTCATACAATGTAATCATGTCATCATCCTGTTAATCAATAAGTTTTGATTAATCAGTAATGCTGCTTTGTGATCTTATCTGCATTCCCAGTCTGTGTGTGTGTAAATGGCTCATGGTTTTGGCAGATGTTGTAATGAGAGGGTGACCAACCATTACTTTGGATACTTTGAGTAGATTTACATGAAGTCTGCAGAACTTTTGAGTTCTTACATATTATCAAAACTGTACAGATGCTTTAACTTTTTAGTTTACTTCTCAGAAGTTCTTCATGTCAAAGACATGATGGTTCGGTTTTCTGTTAATCAAAGTACAGGGTGCAGCCGTCACACAGACATTTTCCAATAGAGACATCTGTATAACTGATACTTTGCCTCAGATTTGAATTTTCATAATCCACTGAGGTTGTATATTTGTGTGATTTCATGTCAATATTCCATCTGTGGATCAATAATATTCATCTAATGTCAAGTCAATTTTATTTCTATAGCACATTTAAAAGCCTACGTCCAACCAAAGTGCTTTACAGTAAAATAAAAACATCCATCAATTGTCTATACCCACTTATTACAATGCAATATGAAGGGCCGGCAGGAGGCTATCCCAGCAGCTGGCTGGACAGGTTTTCAGTCCATCGCAGAGTGGGTCAAGGGCAGTTAGGCTGATAATATTAGTAGATGATATTTTTGGGAAACTTTCCACCCAAGAAACATCAGAAAAAAACATACACAATTTTTCTTCTCCTCTCTGCAGCTGGAAAAGATGGATATAATCAGTCCTATTAATGAGAATAAATGGTCTTCATAAAGTATACACAATAATGAAGATGAAACATGAAAAAAATTGTATTTTTGGAAAAAAGTTTGTGAAATTTTTGTTTTTAAATACATAATATAGTTTACTCTGATTACAATCATTCAGATTTTGATAGCAAAAAGTAGCCTAAATTTAATACTCTTATGCAATACCTAAATTAGATTTAATGATTCAACATTTACACTGAAGGGTTGGACACTGGCTTATTAACAAATTATGATTTAAGGCCAAAATCTTTTTGAAAAAGAAGAAAAAGAGTCTTTTAAAATCCTTTAAGAGTTTTCTGAAACTCAAAGCTGCTCAGACCAAATATTCACTTTGAAGCTCATGAGAGTTGTAGAAACTAAGTTTTTGCCTCTATTTCTATGTTTTAATAAATTACTTCACACACTTCCTGTTTGCCTGACGATAAAGTAAAAACATAAGTAGACGCTCACATTTGAACTGCACTGTAGTTCAGTGATATGACTCCTATCAAATAGCAACTTCTGCAATGAACTTACTTCTCTCAACATCTGATTAACTAATTTCTTTTAAACTTGGGTGGTAGCTTCTGCTAAAACTTAAATGTCAGTGGAAACCAGCTGCAACTGAAGGCCAGCAGCTGCTTACAGTAGAAAGTGTTTTGTTCTGGATGGCGTGACTGTAGCATACGGAAGTGCTGTGAGGTCATTTTCTGTGTAGAGAGGCCTGGGCCTTCGCCAGGTGCTGGGGAATTTGGCGATACCTGAAGCCAAGTGCGTTTGGAGCCATTAGCACGAGGTGTGTCTGCACGCTGTCCAACTTTGAGCTTTGTGGGAATGACTAAGCATTCACATTAACGTAAATGAAATGACAGCTTTATGGATGTTGAACGGAGATTGAAATATTGATGCAATGTGGGCAGCGGCGCTTGGGTGCAAAGCAACGATCGAGATGTCCTAACATTCTTTTTTTTGTACATCCTATTGGATACCTGAACAAATATTTCCGAAGAGTTACACTCCCCGATAGTCTTACCCTAATTCTTTAGGTATATTTATAGGATATATTCAATCTCAACCCGATCCTTTAGAGCGATTCAGAGCATAGTTTGAAATGGATGATGAACAATCAGAACTGTTTAAACAAGATATAACCAGTCCAGTTCAGGTGTGCTACCATTGAAAATTGAAGCCACATGTCAACATGAGCAACACCTGGCCTGATAGGTTGCCCAGAAGTTTACCTTCTAAAATCTTCAGACAAAGCCTGAGATAGAGTGACATTCTTATCGGCTTGTGAAATGACTATTTCAGAGGCAGGTGATGCATTCATTTCAATACAACCTGCATACTTTAAAACAACCTTTGACCCCTGCTAATTACTATAGTTTTATTATATCTGTGTTCCTTTGGGTGCTCAAAAGCAATTTACATTCCTTCCCTTTCACTTGAAAGGCAGCTACAAAAGACGATGTTACGGATGGAGAGACCCTTCAGATTAGGTACAACCCATTTACGAATGGCTTTTTATGTGATGTCTGCATATTTGTCTGTTTTCCTCAGACAGAAACAGTTTGAAATAGCTTTCAGCCCCATAAGTAATTACACCCATGTGTCATCTCATCAATCACCTGTATGTCTCATTACCTCTGGGAGTCAACCTGTTCCCAGGTGAACTTTAACGTGACAGTTGGCTGCAGTGAGCCGATGATTACTCATTTGTATACAATGCACACAAGCCCACTATTAATGTCAGACGTGCTATCAGCTGGAGACATCTCACCTGTACATTCAAATGTATGTTTAACGGCTCATTGCAACATGCAACAGCTTTCACCTACAATTGAGAGGACCACATGGCCCAGACCACTGCTTTACATCTTTGACCATAGCAAGCCTGTAATGCACCATGGTGGTTAGATTAAATTTGATTATGTGGATTATATTCAAAGTCAAGGACAAAGGATTTTTCAAATATGGATACAGAATGTAACACAAAAAGCAGCCAAAGAGGAACTATGTGCACGATGGAAAGGGATGGACTATTGCAGAAAAGGGTGCTGTTTTGGTGTGTCGCTCAGGCCTGCAAGTTTGCATATATTGTATTGAGAGACAACAGCATTGCAGAGTGTGCCTGTGCATGCTTGTATGAGCCACTGTATTGGAATGCTGGCCTCAGGCGCTCAGCAGTTCACAGCTTTAACTTCTGTAAACAAACTGATGGCAGAAGACTGGAGGACCACACAGCCTCTCTGGTTAAACTGCCGGCTGCTGCTGTTGTGGACAGCAGAGTGGCAAAGCAACCACACAGACCAGGGTTTTAACAACACAGAGGGAGACTTTCAGAACAGGCAATCATATTTACAGTTCACTATCTGTTGAAGGAGTCTTAGAGAAGCGGCATCCACACTTTTTATGTTCTCGTAATAACGGCAGCAACATTTCATTCATAGTAGATTTGACCAAATGAAGCCCTTACAGATGACTTTCCTCCTTTCTAACATCAATGATTGCATGCGGTTTAATGTAAACTTGTGGAAATGACAATATTTCTGAAGGCTCGGTCTAGTTTTTAGCATTAGATGTGTGTTTTTTGCTCCTCTTATTTGATAGTATCAGCAGCATGGAAGTTGTATTAGTTTAACTGCTCTCAGTAAACAAACATAAATTACTTCTACTGTAAACATACTGTACAAGCCATGTAACAGCTAGCTTAATCTGGGCTAGCACTGATTTCAGATCAAATGCTTAGAAATGGCCTGATTTGGTCCAATAAATGGATTTCCAGTAATTGATTATATGACCTGACACAACTGTGTCCAAAATCTGCATGCATACATATCCTTAGATGCATGTAATTATGTTTTCTGTGTAATTATGAGAAATAAACTCTTAATGATATCAAAGTTTGAATTTGGAGATTGCTACTAATAGACTAGCTGCCTTTGGGACTCATGGACCCCTACCCAGTGTTTCATTGATCTGAATCCACAATCTTACCCTGCTCTTTGCAATAGACCAGGGGTTCCCAAACTTTTTGAGCCACAACCCCCAAGATAACATACAGGATCCTTTAAATATAAGGCTTGAAAACTGTCAGTCTTCATAAATAAGGAGGATTAATGCAGATTCATGCATTAATGTGTTAAAAAAAATGGAGGTACTAATTTTAGAGTTATCTCTGAATTAATGGTTTAATTTTAACAGCCCTGATCAAAATCCCAAATTTACTTGATAAATGTTGGTTATATTTTTTTCGCAATTATCTGGCGACCCCCTGAAATGATCTTGCAACCCCCAGTTTGGGAACCACTGCAATAGACTGTGATCCACACAGAATATTGAATCATTTCCATCCATCTTTTTTTGCCAGTTAATAGCTGCCTTGTTATGTCTGTTATAGGAGCTATGACATTGCACAAAACCCCATTAAAAGAGCTTCAAAATTCCTACACATACAGTCACGAAGTTAAATGTGGAATGGACACAAAATAAGAATCCTTGCATGTGGAGCACATGCAGCATCTTTTGTAATGTTGATCTATTTAAGTACTGATGAAGTGTAACCAGGTTGTTTAAGTGTTGAAGGAATTGGGTCGAATGGAAACTCGTAAGCTCAGGTTTCCTGGACAAAAGTCATGTCCAATTCCACTTCTCCACCTTCTGGACATTTTTTGGTTAATTCACTGTTATATCACATAAAACTTCTGCTCTGTACCAGTCCTTGAAGGTCCATAAAACAAAAAAATACAGGAAAACATTTCAATAAGTTTAGACAAACAGATGAAAAAGTCTTAACTTGTCTGCACATTGTTTTGTGAATAGAGCCGCAGGCACATCAACAAAGTTAAATTTGTACACATATGTTACAAAAAGCACAAACTGTCTCTGAAACAGAACGATTAAGCTGTGATAGCTACGAATAATTCCAATCATCATTGTAGATGCTTCCTCCAAGTTGAGAGGAAAATTTGTTGCAAACTTTTATGAAAATACAAGGAAGACCCAGATAAAACCTCATCGCCATATATGAGAAAAAAAACATACCCAGGAATCTTTTAATGTTGGATATTAAACATGTTTATTTTTCATTCATTTAATTTTTTTTATTATTTCTATTATTTATTAGACGTGTTTTTTTCTAGATGAATAAAGAGCTGATTTTTACTGCTGTCTGCCATGTGATGCATTAGACATGCACTGTTTGGCACAGTGCAATCAACTGATTTTTAAAAGAAATGTGTATAAAGAACATTGATGGAAACATAACTACTCATTGCTGTGACACATTACCAGCATTTACATGGAGTACTTTTGATCCGATCGAATATTCAATCAGAATAAACATGTGTCACGTAAACACAGCTGATGGGATCACTTTATCTAGCATCCATATAAACACGTCAGCTGAAATCTCTGATCAGATTTATTGCAATCAGACAGATGAAATATTTATCCTGTAAACGTAACTAATGGGAGGAACTGCATATTTATTGAGGTTTCTTTTTGTTAAAATTGGGTTTTTTCTCCCCACTGTTTCCAATTTACAGAAGAAATGGTTGATTTCTTGTTTTATGCAAAGTTCACCAGGATAACTATGTAAATGTGTAAAAAAAAGTAAAAGTTTCGCTTGTTTTTTAGTGACTTTAAACAGGGAACACCAACTTTGTTGCACTGCGATTGTGTTGCAGACTGTTTAAATCGAATGATTCTGATCTGATGATGTGACTCTGGGTTAGTGGCAGTTTACAGAGGTGTCAGCGTGACTCAATCATGTCTTTGTTTGGTTTCCTGATAACAATCCAACTGCCACCTCATAATGAGCTGGAACAGGTTGGATGAGATGTTCTACATCTCAGAAACCTCCTTGTGCGCGGCGCAGTCACAGGCGACGGGCAACCTTTGGGCGTTGACAGATCCCGGCATGATCTGCGTCATCGCGCGTGTGTTTGTGTAAGCCAATCACAATTCCACAAGCAAAAACCTCTGTGGCGGCATATGTGTACCATCACTTGCTTGAAAATGTGCATGGTGATTGTGTGAGTGCTTATGTTTGGCTTTTGCACGTCAGAGTGTGTATTAGGAGTGTGTGCGTGTGTGCATTGTCTGCTGGATATAAACCCATGATGGATAAGCATAGAGAAAATCATTAATCTGTAATGATACTCTGAGAGTTGCACTTATGAAATGTATTAACCAATGAAAATGCGTCACTTTTCATTTCCTGCTGCACACAGGAGAGAATGGGGTGGGGTTGTTAGAATGCCGAAGGTAATTAAAAATGGTTTTGAGGCTGCAATCTGGAATTTGCTACCTTTACCAGTCTCGTCACACAGATGCTACTGCAGTACTTTGAGCTCTCGTTTCTCATTGTTTGCTTCTGTTAACAGACTGATTGATGCCTGCAAGTGACTGAGTAAATTTACACTGCTAATGTACATAAGTGTTACTCTGAAGCTCTCAAACATGATTGATTTACTTTGTCTTTATAAAATTTTGATCAGATTTTTTCAGCCAGATATGACAACGGCTCATTTGACAGCTGCAACTCACTTAAAAGAATATTTGTATTGAAATTATTAAATAAAACAATAAAATAACAGAGCTCATGGAGTTGAATTACAGAGACTGAGTGGTAAAACCAAAGCTCTTGCAGTAATAATGTTTCAGGTCAAACCAATTCAATCTATTGAGGCCACAACAAGAACTAACACATTTGCCTCAGATGCAAATATGATATAAAACTGTAAGATAGATCCTTAGACATGTCCTTTTACATGATGGACAGATTCTAAATTGATTACATTAACAGAATTAGATTAAACCAATAAATAGATAAGCATTATGGAAAGTCAGCAATAGTGAAGAATCATTTACATTTTTAATCTAAGATATAATATTGCACTATAAAACCTCTATTTGAGTTAAATTACATATAGAAAATCTGCAGTAGTGAAGAATAATTTATTTCCAATTGATTTTTTGTATTCATTTGTTTTATTTATTCAACTCATCGCAAATTCAACATAGAATTCTTCAATAAATCTTCTAGTTTAGCTAGAAGGAGCAGAAATTAATACAATTATATGTAATCTGCCCCTTTCTCACATAACAAGTATCAACTGAATTATATATATATATATAGAAATTTGAATCCAAATCCATAAGCTGCAGTCTGAAACAGCCACTGATTACAAATGTAATCTTTCTTATATCTTAAAACTAATTATGTTATACTATATCTGAGAATATGTTTTCCCTCAATGCAAGAAATGCAAGATAAAAAAAAACCCACCGTATTTAATAGGTTTTTTCTTGTGTTTACTCTGCAAAATAGTTCATTTTTTTCAGAATTCTGAGTTTTTATTAGAAAATTGTAATTTGGGAATTTTAAGAATTTAAAGTGTATTATTACACTATAAAAGTACTATATTACACCAACAAACCTTACTTTATAATAAGTAAATGGATAGATTATTTTTATTGTTTGGTTATTTTCTTCTCAAACCGACTTATTATTTAGTTTAGTCCGAGTTTATTAAGTGACTGCTCATACCAATTTTGCTGGAATAAATAGTTATTCGAAAGCATCTTTTTGTATAACCATACTTTAGTAGTTTAAGCTGATGTAAAAAAAAACAAAAGTAATATTTCCCTGTTGAGTCTATGTAGAATATTGAAATGACATGAAAGGAGAAGACAGAGTATTTTTGAGATGTGCTGAGTTCATAAGCTTTATTATTCTCCACCACCACATTGAAAAAGGCTTATGTTTGTCCATTGTAGTGCCATGTGGGATGTATTTCTGGAGTATGGAGTACCAGACCCTTTACTATCTAACACTTTGTTTTCATTTCCAGCTGTAAATCAGGCTTTTTTTCTGGTACGAGTTGGATTCTACCAGGACTAAATTGTCACTGATTCTAATTTGAACCCATATAGACAGTTTTGGATGTTTTGGTTCCAGATGTTTTGGTTTAGTTGGCTTAAGAGTTCATCTTTGCTTTTTGCAGATGATGTGGTTTTGGTTGGTTTCATTAAGCAAATACCTCCATCAAGCCCCCAGGCCGTTTGCAGTAGAATGTGAAGAAATCAGAATCAGCATCTCCAAGTCAGAGGCCACTCTGGGTTGGGAGGGAGTTGCTCGCTCAAGCGGAGGAGTTCAGGTATCTTGGAGCTTTGTTCATCAGTTGTGGTAGAACATACTGGAATATCAACAGGCAGACTGGAGCAGCAGCAGTAAGGCAGACCATGACCCGCTCTGTCGAGTGAGGAGAGAGTTGATTCTAAATTAGATGCTGACCATTAACCGGTTTGATTCATTCCAACCCTTATCTATAGTCATGATCTCTGGAGGAAACCTAAATTTGACCACCAGAAAAGGTCTTATCCTAAGGGTTTCTGGGCTAATCTTTAGGGAGGACCTCATCGTTGGGATGAGGAGCTCAGAGTAGAGTAGCTGTTTCTGTGCATGGGAAGACGTCACCTGAGGTGGTTTAGCAACATAATCTCGTGAAAACATGCAAAACCAAAAACTTTTATAGACATCTTTTATGACATTATTATAAACTGAACCTAAAATGTCTAATCATTTAGATATGGTATGCAATGATCTGTCAGTGGGTGTACATTTGCATGCTTTCAGTTAGTAGTAATTGAAGTAGTTTTGCACAGGTATTTTCTTCATCACATGAATAAACAACTTTAATACAGCTCTCACACAACATCACATACACCTGTTAGACCTAACGTACTTGTTCATTTCAGACTCAGCGGAGCAGTAATCCGTTATATAAAAGAACCTGTTGCTCGCTTGGATGAGTGTGTTTATCTGTAGAGGGGTTGTCAGAGAAGATTAGTTCAGAAATCCAGAGAGATCCTCAGCTGTTCTGACTTGTCTCATTATGCAATGTAACCAGTGATTCTATTCCCATTTTAAGATGCAGGATGCCTGAAAGACAAAAGGAGTTCCTCCTCAGTTGAGGTTGAGTTTGTGTCTCAGGGGCATATTAGCATTTAGGTGTGACAGGTCTACCTTCCTCTCAATCAGGGTTGAGCTCCAGATTCCTAACTTACTCACCCCTATAAGTTGTATTTGCTTTTGATTTCACCGTAATTATTTAGCTAACCAATCCCACAATGTGACAAAACTTCAAAACTGAATTCCTTGCATGCTAGTTTCCGTTCTGTCTGCGAGTCAGCATTACTGTGCAGTTTTGTATTTTTGTTTTGAGGTATCTAACATCTGTTACGGTATTTACAAAGTTATCCCAGGAGTGCACCGTCCTGCTCAGACGCCCCGTTGCTGACGCACTGTTTACAGATGTTCCCACACACAGAGTGAGAGGGCTCCGACTCCGACTGAATGGGTGCCAGATCAGCTAAGCTATTCACTTATTCCCATAATGTCACATCAGGAGAGATTATCTTTCAAGATTTGTTTGTAGCTCCGTTTTATTTCACAGACGTCATTTGCATCCTCCCACTTCTCGAACCGACCTCCAAGCTAGCACGCACATCTCCCACTATGCCCTAAAACGTTACAGCACTTCTTATTCTTACTCCACCTGTGATGAATTGACTTCGACTGTGTGAACTCTTTTCCACAGATGACTGTTTTCCTTGTTTCCACATTTACTGTGCACACTGACCAGAACAAATAAATGGAGAACATGCTGGGCACTTGTGCGACTGCCTGTCCTGTGTCAAACACAGGAAAATGGTCCTCTATTACTCCTCTTTGTTCCTGAGTTCTATTGTATTGAACACATATTTCCATCCTGTCATATATGTTCTATATGGGTCTGTTTTTTTCCTTAGCTGAGAAACACTTTGAAGTATTTCAGCTCAGATCAGAAAGCTGGAGACAAAGAAAAGAGTCCAAATGAGGAATGACAACAATGAGACTGGAAGACAACTGGCTCTTTGTTTTGTAGGTTTGGTTGCTGTTTTTATTCATATTCATCATGACATTATTTTTAACTCAACCCTGTGGCATTCTGACTGCAAATACAGCCATGGCTTTACTAAATACAATGCCTGGTTAGGGGTTGGTGATAAAATACAGGGCTTAATCTTTAAACATAACATACCTGGCTAGGGTTTGGGAAAATACAGGGCTTTATATTAAAGGAAGAATGTGTAACTTTGTGACTTTAAAACTCTGCCTCTGACTTATTTGGATGGTACACTAATGCCCCTTTCACACCAGCACCTACTCAGCCCAGCCCAGCACCACACCGCCTGATTTGTTTGTGTTCACATTACAATGTTCCCGGGGAGAGTCAATACACTTTTAGCACCTACTCCATCGAGGTTCTGAAGGGGCCGAGTCGGGCCAAAAATGGTGACGTGTGCAGATTGCAGGCCGCTATTGGCCAGAATCTGACTTCATGGGATGACTCATTAGTGCGACTCCAGACCAGCCAAAAACAAAACCCAAAGCCGAGACCAGAGAAACATTAGCAGCAGGAGAAGCAGAGAAAGAAGCGATAAAATCTGGAAAACCAACACTGTGGTCAAATATAGAAGTGAGGACGTTCCTTAGCTTGCTAGCGGTGTGCGTGTGTCGCGAACAAATGACTTCATGAAACCTCGCTATGAAGACCCCGCCCACACTGAGGAAGACCCCGCCCTCACCGATGACGGCCCCGCCCACACTGAGGACGGCCGCGGCTGTAATGGGAACAGACGAAACCGGGGTGGTGTGGTGTCGCTGAATGAAGGCTGGGCCGGGCTGGGCTGAGTAGGTGCTAGTGTGAAAGGGGCATAATGTGAAAACATGTATAGCCCTTATTTTCCTAAATGAGCTCAGTGCAGCCGTAACCCCTCCCAGTTCCCTCCCAGTTCCCTCCCAGGTCGCAAAGAGCTTTTTATTTTATATGCTTGCATAAAAAAATGTGTTATTACGTGGAGAAGCGTTGCTGTCTGGTAGAGATATATCCGTCTCCTGGGAGGAGCCAGACCCAGATCCTGATGTGGATCCTGATCCTGACGTGGCGCATTCCTGTGAGAACAAACACACAAACACACAAACATGAACAAGACAAAGTCTGAATAAACCCGAGCATCCCGATATCGTCCGATGTCAGCCGAGGAGCAGCTGCTTTACACAGAGCAGCCTTCGTGGCTCCGTCTGGTACGACGTAAACATCTGACGTAAACATCTGTTCATGTCTTGTCTGCAGGTATGAGCTCAGCTTAGCTCCGACATCAACTTCCTGCTCATTATTTATGGGAAGGAGAGCAGAATCTCACACAGCTGTGGTCCAGCTCATTCAGTAGCGTTGGATCAGGTATGCTCTGAGCTCATGTGCTAATACGCTAACGCTAACTGCTGGAGATGGGTAATGATTTTTTTCATTTTGGTCATCTAATTGTAAGAAATCCAATAATTTAAGCATCTATAACCACATTATAGGCCTGTCTTGTTTTAACAGCCCCTGGTAGTAACGTGTTATCACCACCTCGGTTTACCGAGCAGGAGCAAAACAACAGAAGAACGATCCACGGTGGCTCGGCTCTGCTACGTCGCTCTGAGATTTCATGCTAGCGGAAAATATTCTGTGTGGAATTTTTTTCCAGAAAATAAGGAAAAATGAAGTCCAGTTCAACCTCAGCCAGATCTAACAACATGTTTACATGTTACATGTTTTTGTGTTTTACTGTGTTGTAGGTAAAAACTGTGAATACTGACGGGCCACGGGCTGGGTTGGATCTTCAGCATATTCAGAGACACCTCCACATTCCTCTTCTCACACACCGGCTGAGCTGAACAGCAGCCCGAACTCCGCATCAGCTGTAGACACGTGAGAAAATTCAGACGTCACCAGATGTTACACTAAAGTAAATTAGTAATCCTTATAAAGAATAAAACACAATGAAACATTAGACATCAGGCTAAAATGTCAGTTTGTTGAGCAGAAGAAGATAAAAGTCATAATCCAGCAATTAGTCATCCTCAAATTTTACAGTCACAAGTTTTTGCTATTAAAAAAACTAATAAATGATGAGTTTAAATCGATTTTGGGTTTTCTAGATTCAGTGAATGACGGTTTATGAACTCATTCTACCAGCAGAGGGCGCCGTTTACTCCAACTCTGTGTTTAACTCTCCTAATACTAAACCATGAATCAGCTGTAAATGTTTGAACCAGAGAGCCATTCTGAGGAAGAGGAAGGACCTTTTTACACCGATGAAAAACCCACAAACATCCACTAATATCTGGCTTGTGAATGAAATATGGAAATATGCAATGTCCTGCAGCATGACTCAGCAGTAATGTTTGCCATCATTAGGAACACAACACCTGGGTGTACGTTTTACAGAAGATGCACGTTGTAGTCACAAAAATAGACACAGCTCACATTTTCTTTACAGGAAATCCCGTCGTCTGACTGGAAGGCTCGGGTGTCCAACATTATGGAGAGAAAATAGACTCAATATCATTGTGTGTGTGTAATACATGGTTTGTAAACCCTGTAAACTAATTTGTGTGTAACTTTGGGTACTTGTATTATGTAATATGTGGTCTGTCTGTCTGTCTGAGCAAACTGTTCGAAATAATTAGGGAAGAAAATCTGATGAAAATCAGATGACCCAGCTTTTCCCAAGCACTTGAATGCACCACGCACACTTAAAGTTGTGCAGCTCCCAGAAGCATTGAAAGTCTCTCAAAACCTCTGGCCCGCTTGTAAACTGATCTGTGTAGATGCAGGTTTTGTCTGTGCGTACCAGGAGATTCGTGGACACGTATTCAACGACGTGTCTGCGTAGGAGCCTTTTTGAACATGAAATTACGACATTTGTGAGGCTGAAGGTAAGAAATTTGCGTGTAGAATTTTAATGTTTGTGCATTTTTGTCATTTGTGCATGTGTACATTTATTTTGTGTAATTTCTAGATATTTGTGTGTAGATTTGAACGAACATTTGTAAGTAATCCAAGTTACGCACAAAATGGTTTATATGGTTTCCAAACCACGTGTTACACATACAAATACCCGACGTTACACACTAATTAGTTTACAGGGTTTATAATCCATGTATTACACACTTTAAATGATATTGAGTCTATTTTCTCTCCATAAAACATAAGGCCCGGGGGCCACAACCGGCCCACCAGAGGGTCTAATCTGGACCGCAGGGTGAATTTGGTAAAGGTGAACATGACAGAGAAGATATAAAGTGTGAGGTTTCATTTTTATGTCTAAATCTAAAACATTTCCAAGTCAGGGGAATAAATTGTTTTATATCTTTCTAACTTAATAGCTCTGACTTTTGGGCTGGGCTATATGACCAGGAAATCAATGACTGGATGAGTCTGAATTTCTTCAGCTGAATAAAAACAAAACTGAGGTGATTGTCTTTGAAGTTCAGTGGTGACCTTTAATCGCTTCTCTTTGGCTCCAGTCTATACATCTAAAAACCACCGACCAGGCCAGAAATCTGGGTGTAGTGATGGACTCGGACCTTAATTTTGAAAAGCATATAAAGGGAATCACAAAGTCCGCCTACTATCACCTTAAGAATATATCAAGGTTAAAAGATCTGATGTCCCAGCGGGACCTGGAAAAACTATTTGGTTTGATTATTGTAACAGCATCTTTACAGGTTTACCAAAATAAAATCCATCAGACAACTGCAGCTGATCCAGAACTCTGCTGCT
>JBBBVU010000015.1:2563602-2612729 GCA_037177055.1 Atherinosoma microstoma | reverse complement strand
GAGTCAGAACTAAACCTGGAGAGGCAGCATTCAGTTTTTATGCTCCTCACATGTGGAACAAACTCCCAGAAAGCTGCTGAAACACTCAGCAGTTTTAAATCAAGGCTAAAAACTTTTCTATTTGCAGCCTTTTATGATAACAAGTGATATTTTTCTGAAGGTTTCTTTCTTTATTCATGTTATTGGCTATTTTTGTTTCATTATGTTTTTAAATTCTTCTTGTTGCTTTCTGCACCCGCTGTAATGTGTCTAATGTTTGTATGTGAAGCACCTTGAAATGTCATGTGCATGAAATGTGCTATATAAATAAACATGACTTGCCTTGATGACTGATGAATGCGATTCCATTTAATTTTGAAGGCAGATGCCGGAAGTAGTTATCAGACACAGGAAACGGGCAAAGCAGGAAACCCTCTGCGGACTGTAAGGTACCCTTTTCTCTAAAATGTTTTCTCTTAATTTGCTCAAGATAGAGTTGAGATAAATCATAGCGCTAAAAATATTCGCACTTTGCACAGTTACAACAAACTCGAGTGACAGTCGCTGTTGTCGCTGTCGTTACAATGAATTGGAATGCTAGGCTAGGCTAGGCTAGGCTAACGTTAGCTGTCAAATATGTAAACAAAGCATTTTGTTCTTTTCTTTCAAAACTCCAACTTGTGGAATATTTTATCTGGTGCGTGTTGTATGTCTGTGCTAGTCCACCTTATTTAGAAAGCTTGTGAGACTGATTCGAGAATATTATTTTACACGATGTGATCAACAGTATGATTAGCTGAACCAAACTCTGCTGGGATTTACTTAAATTTGAAGTGAAATTGGGATTTTTTGTGTCGCAGAACATACTTTCTTATTTCACATGTGTTGTGAAGGGATTATACTAAATTCGGCATGGTCACTTACAGCTTTCCTCGTTATCTCCACAAACGAATCATAAGATTTTGCTCATGCATTTAATATGTTCGTGAGGTTCAGAGGTTCAAAATGATAGTTTATTCACCACTAGGTTGTTTCTTGAAAACCTATGTGATAACCTACACATCTATATTGAAATTTAAGTCATAGCAATTTAGTTAAAGCATGATATTGCTTACAAATATACAACATGAAAATCAAAACACCCTAAGAAACCCCTCTTTCCTTCCTCCACTCCATCCTGTAACCAAGGCTTGATAAATGTCTATGTGTGAATGCAGGTATGGAGTGATGCATGCTGGAAAAAGTCTAGTAGTTACTTCTATGTGGCTTGATTTTTCTCAACTCATCTAAAGACTTAATTCTGAATAATTTTCTTTTTCTTAACTTAAAAACATGGATTTTCCATTGGAGGATTGTCCATGAAACTGCCTTTAATCAAAGGAAATATTGAACTCAACATTTTTATTATACTTGCAAATCATTCATCGTAAAATTATCCCAACAAATTACCTCATGGCTCATAAAACACATTGAACTGAATACAGTTTATTGAAAAATAAGAGGAATATTCACATTAGATAACACATGCTATCATCACAACACTCAGGGTGGTTCTTCAGTCTAAGTTGAAGAGGAAAATCCTTTTAAAAAATTGCTGTCAAACAAATAGCGTACATGTCTTGGAACAGAATGTTTACAAATAATATTTGTATGCCAAGACAAAGAAATTAAGCTATAATTAAAACATGTAAGGGTAAAAAGGCGTTGAGTTACAGAAAATACATCTCTCAGTTTCTTCTTCTTGACCCGATATAAGTTTTTATTTTGGGTTAGGGTTGTTTTTGACAAGGTTTTTTTATTAAGGAGTTCTTACTGCTCGTCTTTGTGTTGTAAGTGAGCTGCAGCCAAAGGTTATTTTCATTATGGAAAAATTTAATTGGCAAATATTTTGATTTCACATATTTTTTTATTCAGCCTGTTCATCACGCTGGAGGAGGATTGACCTCACTCAGGAACCGAAAAACTCAAACAAGTTTATCTCTGATGAGAGAAGACGTTTCAGTTACTGCAGGGCCACGGGGCTGCAGGTTTACATGCCTTAAAGTAGAGAAATTGGCAAAAGTAATCATGTGGTTTAATACAGTCAGGCCTACGTCAAACTGATAAAACTGATTGGATTTGTTGGTGCTCAGCTGATTGTGGAGACTGGTTTTGTTTTGCTGAAATACTTCTGTCAGATATTGTTGTATTACACTCCCTTTGAAGAGGCTTATCCAGGGGAAATGGTACCTTACTATATTTATTTGCTAAATTTATTGATTGTATGAGAAAGTGAATGGCAGCAGTTGATTGACAAGTTCTAAACAAACTGGTGCCCTGCCCTAGAAATGTGTTGCTAGCATGGCCAAACTTAGAGCTTTGTGTATCACCTTCTTCCTGGCTTCCCCAACGTCAATGCTGCTCAGCGAGGGGGAGGGGGAGCATGGAGGCAAGGCTACACTGATCCATTTCCTGTCCCCTCCTGGGGCTCTAATTGAAAAATTTGGGTGGCCCTGCTTGTTTGTTTTGGTGGAATGTGGTGGGCTGTGTTTTCTGAGGTTTTTCCTCAGTGATGCTGCTCCATAGACCTCAGGGTGAATGGAGTGACGGGGGTCAGGCCAGGCCTTGTTTGTGAACCAGCAGTTTGCTCTTACCCCTGTCTGCTCTCTCTGCAGTCTGCCCCACCTGGTAGCCTCCTCCCTGCTGACATGCTTGCAGGCAGGGCCACTGGCCTCTGCACACTGAGGTGTCTGTGACCCAGTCAGGACTGGACAGACAAAACAGACAGACAGGTTGTGACCTAGCAAAAAAGAGCCAAACATATCTGAAAAACAACGGCCCACTATTAATATCTGCCAGTGTGGTAAAGAGTTTAAAAAAATATTGACATGTTAAACAGTTTGTCAGGGACCAGTTTAAAATAATGTCATTAATAAAAATGAGATCTAATCTATTGGTCTTTTCCTCCTTATGCAGACTTGCATTTAATTTTCAATGTCCCTAAAAAGGTTCAGTTTAATGCAATTTATTAATCATTGTCCTTAATACCATGATTAATTGTGGAATTAAGTAACCGTGACATCCCCACATTAGACTGTTTAGTTTTTTTTAAGAGAAAGACAGAACCTGTTCTTTAGTAAAGGGAGCCCTATAAACAAGGGGGAGGGGAGGAGGGGGGAATATAATTGTAGAGGAAACACTGAACACTATCCAACATGTTTGACACAACTGACAGATGGGGAGCAACACAAAGCTTCTTCAATTTGGAAAATCCTCCGAAGTAAAATAGTATCTGATGTAGAATCGATGTGGTGCAAAGCTCAACCGCTGTTTGATTTTAATGCAATTAAATTTTTGATGTTGGAGTTGTTTTGGATGGAGAAAATTTCCTCTTCTTTGTCAGCATCTGCAGTAGCTGTTAGCTTAGCTCCCTATTTGGAATACCTCCCTGAATCCTAAAACCGACAGCACGCTGGCTGCTGTCTACTGCAGGGAAAGCTTAAAGGTAATGGACAGAGATCCTTTAGAAATAATATCCCTTCAAAAACATGATATGAAAATGAGTCTTTGATAATCAGTAAAACAGAGTCACGGTTGGCTATTTAAGGACTAAGATCAATTTAAGGACCATTTTTAATGCATCTCAAAATTTTCTTTTTAATTCAATCATGTAATTTATTAAAAAATTGATTCCGTGCAAACATTATTCATTTATCTGTTTATTTAGGGGCTGCATTTGTGGTAGTATAATAAAAACTAAGGCTTTTCATCCAAACAGAATTAGTTTGTGCTATTTGACTATGCGGTTTGGCTTACATTCGAGGTTTCAATCAATTTATTGATCAAATGATATGCAATCTGGAAGATGAGTGACTAATCAGTTGCAGCCCTATAAACAAGAGAAAGTAATTAAAAGAGCTATTGACACTGAAAATATTCTTTATATCGAGTATCTCTGCAAACCGAAGAAAAAGCCCAGATTTTTAGAGTAAACAGCAGTGTTTATATAATTGATAATCTTATGTGACTGTGGATGTTTCTCACGCTTGTGTGAGTGTTTTTTTTTTTTTATTATTTTTTTTACGTAAAGCAGCCGGGGCAGCGGTGTTACAGCCTGGCTCATGAAGGTTCAGATTGCTCCATTTCACCATGTCGCTGGGCAGAGCCGCCTGTCTCCAGCTTCTTAATCCTCTGAAAACAATTTCTTGCAGTTGCAGGCCTATTCTTCATATTTCTGTTTATTGGTAGAGGATTTTTATATGGGAAATTGGGGACTTCACTTCATTAAGCAAAACTCTGTAAAGCACTTGAGACTGACAAACAAACAAACAGATAGCCCTAAACATAACAAAGCCTACGGGCAGACATGATGATGGTAGGATAGTGAGCCAGAGGCACACATCTGATCCTTGTGTCCTCGTCCTCTGTCACGAAAGCGTCTCTGAGTGCTGAGACTGGCTGGTTTCAGGGGAGATGCTGACTCATTGTAGAAGAACTTAGTGGTCAGCGTATGTTTTCAAACAGAGCCTGCACAGTCCATGTAAATGTGATCCATTTATTTGGAACGCGATACCGTTCACACATATTATGGCTCATTTTTGGCTATCAGGTACATTAGCTTCTCCACATCTTAGAGGCATGCGGTGGGCTGGGTGTAAGCGAACACTGAGGGGGACTGTTTAAAGCTCCACCCGGCCTGTGTGATCAGGCCAGTCATCTCGAGCTCGGTGATGTTTGGCCGGCTCTGTGCATTCAGAGGAGTCGAGGGGGATCTTTGATGGAATCTGGTGTTTGTGTAATGTTGGGGAGCATGGAGGGAAATGGCATTAGTGTGTGTGTGTGGTGGTCAGAGGAGGGGGTTGGATTGAGGGTGATGAGCTGTCTAAATGGGTCCCTTTGTGCCCACTAAACCCATCACACTCTGTCTTGCACACACTCACACACACACTTATGCCAATCATTGCCATATGTGAGTCACCTTTTACCTTAGTGGTTTAAGTGATCCAAAGTATGAACGCCTTATTCATGACATAGTCATGGGGCTACTGTGTGTGCGCTTGTTGGCGGGTCATTCAGTTTTGAGAGGTTGCCACGTCTGTAACAATGCGGTCGTCACGTTTTTAAGGTTTTATAATGAAAGGTCAACAACGGGTAAGAAAGTGGTAGATGAGCTGAATTTGTGTTTAAATCTGAGCGTTCTCTGTTTTAGGACACTTGGAGATTCACCAGTTAAAGGTAGACGCTGAGAGGAGTGTCGCAGAAAATTGCCAGAAATGCACTGATTATTTGGCTGATTGTTGTTTTACAAATTCTTAAAATGTCTATCTCTCTGACTTTGATTTGAAGTTATTCCACTTTTCTTTCAAAGAACTTTATTTTGTATGGTAGAAAAAACTTTTTTAGATTTTTGTTTTAATTAAATATCTATATGCGGTTATAATTAAAACATTTTCTCTAAATAACTTGGATTTAACTTAAGCAGATTACAACTCTGTCTCTCTCTCTCTCTCTCTGGTTGTCTGTCTGTCTGTCTGTCTGTCTGTCTGTCTGTCTGTCTGTCTCTCTCTTTTTCCTACTCTCTGTCGCTAAAAATGAAGTGTTTACCTTGAGGTTAGTGGACGGATGTATTTTTACAAATAAACTGCAAAGAAATGATAGTAAATCCGTATTTATGCACCAGATTGTGGAATTTTTTTCCCCCATGAAAATACATCCGGTTCCACCAGGTTATAAAAGTAAAGGAATAAAAAAATTAATATAGCTTTGTTTTCAGAAACAAACCTATGATGACACCACTGTTTAACATAGAGGCTCTAAAACTGACAGAAAGATGTAAGACATATTTTTTTTCTTTATCTTATTCTCTTATTTTGTTTAACTAATTAATTGTTAAAGATTTTTTCCAATTCGAGACACCTGGAAATTTGTTCTTTTGTTTGAGGCTGACATCTGTGGTTCATTTAGAAGGAGTAAACTTGCCAGATTATCTCAGGGACTTGATCAAATACAGATACCATCTATTCATGTTTACTGGTGTCTTCTGTGAGGTAAAGGTGTACTGAACTATTGAATTTGTTATTTGGAGCAGTAATGAAGACCATGCTATTACATGTTATGAGAAGGACTCTAATGGGCTTGTTTTAGCAAGTTAACCCAGATTTTAAAAAAAAGAGTTTTAAGGCTACTTTTGTTGTAGAAAATTGTATTTCAGATCCAGAAAACAGTATTACCAAAGCACCGTCCACAGCCCGTTACATACGGGTTTCAGGGATAGACTAATTGATTATTTTTTGACAGAACCGAGCTACCAGCATTCTTGCATTCTATTAAAATTTATATGTGTGTCTATATCTGTGAGTTGTCATCAGTCTCATTGTGAGACATTTCAGTCAGAACGTATCTTTCTTGCATATGATGCAATAATAGCTGTAAAAAAAAAAAAAAAAAGAAGAAGAAGAAATTGTAGGCATTTAACATACAGGTCAGTGGTTGTTCAGGCTGAAAATTGATTGTTTCCAGTCTCTAAACATTTGGTAGAAATTGTTCTTATTTTGATAAACCTCTTAAATTCTTTTGTGGCTTTTTTATGTTTTAATATTTACAAATATTTAAATAATTTTCAGGAAGTGCGAAACAATTTTTATTGCAGTCAGCTTAAAACTAAACTAAATCTTAATAACATCGCTTTAGATCACTTTATTTTAATGAATCCCTAAGTCCATGGCCCAGATATAGTCACCTTAATGTAAAACAAAAAGTAAAAAGCAATAAATACACACTTCTGTGAAGGTTAACTCAGTACAGTTTAGTTAAATTAAATAATCAGCTAATAATTTAAATAATTTTCTTTCTTGAATATCATGTAGTTTCATTTATTTAATCCATTTATGTTACTTTTTTTATTCTACAAAAATCAATAGTATAAATCAGGAATTTGAAATTTCTTAGCAAAATTAGTCATTTCTCTGTTCTTTACAAAAGCAATATTCTGAAAATGATTAAAAGTGTTTGATTGTAACCGTCCAATAATGATGATGATAATAATAATAATAATAATAATAATAATAATAATAATAATAATAATAATAATAATAATAATAATAATAGAAAATAAATAAATAATAATAATGTTCAAACTCTCAACTCTAAGCCTGAATGTATATCTACTGTTCCCTGTGAGAAAGATTTGTTTAGAGACTTTATATAAAGTCATTCATTTGGTCTAGCATATTCCAGCACGGATATAAAGAGGGATGTAACTTGTTAGCAACGCTGCTAAAGGATCCAAAGCCTCAGAGTTCCTCAGCAACCATACACATTACAGCCAACCCTGCTGTTTGTTACTCAGCTTCCAAGGAAAACAAACCTGCCTTTTTAGCCCCTTTACCGCAGAGAGAAAAGTTGGAGGCTGACAGCATCGTGATTTGGAAAAAATCGAGCAACAGACGAGGCTAAATCTGGTTCTGTGTTGTCGGTGATTAAATTTAGCCTGCTTAGAAGGACAGGGCTTGACACATGTTGGACATAAGTGGCAGATCGTCTTATGAGGAGCTTTTAATGCCCCCTAGAGGCTTGTACTTCTATCCCTGTTGTTGGAAATGCTGCCTACCCCCATAAGTTTCCAGTTGTAGAATCAGAAAACCTTTTCTTTTCTTTTCCTCATCATGCAACTTGAAGGAAAAAAAGGGGGAAAAAAAGTATCTTGCTGTCAGGCTTTGGCCTGTATGAAATTATATTTTCTATTACCTTGTTTGCAGGGTATTTGTGGTGATGCATGACATGAGACTTGTGCAAGAGCCCCCTTACTTTCTGTGTGACTTGGTGCATCATGTGAGCGTGCATGCATGTGTGTCGTGCACGTCGGTGTTATAGAGAAGGGTCTGGGCAGTGTTCCCGTGTCCATGCACAGCCCCCAGAGTAAAGTAAACACAGCGGCTCTTTTCTCATCCCAGCCGTCAGCAGGCTCTCCCCAGGCCCGCGCCAGAGACCACACACCCAGACCACACACACACACACACTCACACACTCATACATACACATACACTGCCCAGACCTCTTTGCAGATCCTTCCACATATTCGCATACACACAGACCACACAACACCAGCTCGGGCCTCTCGCACGCAACCTCGCTGAGCTGTCATTCTGCCCAGTGTGTGTGTGTGTGTGTGTGTGTGTGGGCAGGGCGGGCTTATGTGTGTTTGTTCACGTGTATTTCCAAGATTAGGGGGGGATAGCATAGAAACACTCCTGGAAGCAGAATCAGAATTATACAAAATAAAGAGCCCTGTCCTCTGCCCCTCGCCACTCCCACTCTAAACATGTGGGATTGATGAAGGATATACCAGGCTCTTGTTTTAGGCCTGTTAACCTCTTATCTTCATCATGTCAGATCCATAGCCCCTCCATTTCCTCTGACAAGCACAGGGCAGCAGCAACAACACGAGGTAAATCCCGTTGGAGATTTCTCGTTAACTCTTGGGTGTCGGAGTGGCTGGAGATGGAGGGAGCTGCTCCAGAACATTTCCCAGAAAGGTTCGGACTCCCGAAGGTTTCTGGGTCAATTTATGCACTGCTGTCCTGCACATTTTCCTGCATTAGTGGAGTTTTTTGGGGGGGTTTTTTGCATTATGTACACTCTTTTCACTACAAGTTCAATCGTTTCGAGGAAATAAAAATGTGTGGTTTTATTATTATTATTATTATTATTATTATTATTATTATTATTATTAGTAGTATTGTGTTAATTGAGCACTAAAAGACAAATATTCATAAACTGATAAACTGAGCTGGAAATTATAAATAGATCAACTTGTTTGGTCAACTGTAGGTAATTAACCTAAAATGTCTTAATTGTTGTTTTTTTAATAATTGTTTCAGGGAGTTTCCCAACCTTTTACATTTAATGAAGATTTATAAAAAATAAATAGAAAATCTTACATTGCAATAGTCCCTATATGCTGACACAAATGTTTATATATGATGTATAAGTATGTCTAAAGCGATACTGAACAGGGCCTCACTATGTAAACAACTGTGATGAATGACAGGTCTAAGTATGTATGAAGTAGAGCTGAAACTAATAATACATTTCCTTGTTTTTATTCGCTTTTTTTCTTTCCTGATTATTCCATTGGAATTAATTACATAATCTTTACAATGAAAATTTATAAAAACAACAACAATAGTAATAATGGTCCATAAGAGTTGATTAAGATTAAACATTCATTATTAAAGCTGTTTATTTATTCTTGATAGAGTTTCACATTTTAAGTTTGAAGTGGACCTTTAGAAGTTAACTTTTGTAATGGGAAAACCTTTTGGGGGATTTTATCTACACTAAAGAAGTTATGGAGTCGGTTCATTTGCCATAATCAAAATGTATATAAGAATATTTCCAGATAGATCATAGCCAAATTCAGAATTATTATTATTATTAGTACAACTTTGGATATTAATAATTATCCAGAATTTTATTCTTTTTAATTCCATTTTTGCAAAGGTATGCAGTTCATGTTGACAAGGGCCCTCATCTAAAACTTCCTGAACTTCTGAGAATTAATAACAACAGCTCTTCCACCCTGGCAGAGGAACAGTTTGATAGTAAAAGGTAATTAAAACAGTTTGTGTAGCTCATAGGTCAGAACTTAGGTCTTTCTCTGCTTTATGTCCAGTATTTTAACCTCTTTAGCACAGCGAGTGTACTTCCCTGTTATGGGAAATTTCACTCCTTTTTAGATATTTTAGAATGTATGATTAATTTAATTAAACAATCTTAATAAAGATGAGGATAATTATCCCTAAACAACATTACTGGCTCTTAATAGATGCACAGGCTGCTGCAGGGTTTGAAAGTTCAGTTTCTTACAAAAAAAAAACTGATCTCAACAATCAGATTAATTTCTCTTGTACCCTGCAAATTTTGAGTTCTCAGACCATCTTAGCATTAAGAAGTCTTATTCTGTCTCAGCTGAACACTTACTTGGCTAATTATAGAACTTCTACCTGTGCAAAGGGTTTCTAAAAACTTTGTGAACTTACTGAAGGTCCAGCTCGTGTGAACTGCTGCATTGTTTGTAGTGAACGTGTTTTGGCTGCAGAGCAAAAGGGCGGAAGCCTCGCTCAAGCTGCTTCAGAGAGTCTAGATTGGTCAGCCCTTTTTGAGACCTGGCAGTAATTTATTAGCAACCATCTGTGCTGCTGAAATACATCCTTTCATTTTCCTTTTCTTTTTCTTTTTTTACATTTGGAACCTTTCTCTCCCTCTCTTCTTTTCCCCAGTCCCAACATGAACTGATTTGCATTGCTCCTTCTTTGGTGCCATGATCTGTACAGTATTGTGTGGGTTTATGAGGAATGATTGGAAGAGCAGGTTTATTTATCTTGTGCTGTGAAGTTTACATTCTTCCTTTCCTCCCTGCTCTCTGTCTACTCCTTCGTTCTTGGCTGCCTTCTCTATTTTTCCTATTATCTGAGAGATAACTGCTGCAGTGCATACATTGTTTGGAGACCTACAGAGTAGGAAGTTATCCATACACCAAATACTGAGCATATTTTGCCGTTTCCGACAGCGTAAATCTCTGGCTGCTTGGGATTCAGTAAAAGTCTGTGATGAACTCGGAGAGCAATATATAGTATTTAATATTATTTACTGGGATCAGGCTGATGTGTCCACAATGGTTCTTTATTGACAAAAAAAATTATATAACGAATACAATTACTAATTGAATATGTACCACCGGTTGACATGTTTGCTGTAGTTACTTAAAAGCATTTACATTTACTCGGAAATACTGAAGTCTATATTGTATTCTTTGGTTCTTTATTGTTGTATTGATTTTAACTAAAGAATTAAACTTTTGTTTTAATAAAAAAAGACATACAAATTTTTTTTTTAAATTATGAACAATTTAATTATTTTTAATTATATCAGTGACCACACTGATACTTTTTTCAAGGATTAGCTTTTTTGAAAAAAAAAAAAAGAATGAACAAGTGGTTGAACTCATTTCTAGCTAAAGTTTTGTCTGTAGTTTGCCTCATTGATTTAGTGCAGATTTCTCCCTTGTTAAGGTGAGATCTCTGCAACTGACTGTGTCTTTTGTATGACTCTCTCTGTTTTCCATGCACAGGTGCTGACTGAGCCAGAGTTCCTGTTTGCCTTAGGCCACCATGTCACGCGCACGGCAACCACCACTGGTTACGGGCATCTCGCCCAAAGAGGGTGCAGCTTGGACCAAAGTCACCATTCGTGGAGAGAACCTGGGCACGGGCCCAGCGGACCTCGTCGGTAATAACATTTACAACCACGCAGCTAACCACACAAGTGGCTCTGTTTTTCTATAATGTTGTTGTTTGTACTTTTTGTTTAATTTTTTAACATACTTTTCCGTTAGACGATATTGATTTTTCATGGCAAAAGACATCCAGACTTCTTCTAAGTGTTTTAAAGTTCCCCCTCAAGAGATTTCTTCTTCTATGTTTTTACTCAAATATGCATATATGTTACTGTGTTAGTCCAACATAAGTATACAGAATAGATTTTCTTGAAAAAGAGCACAAAAATATACAAGTTATCACCACATTATGTAATGAGAATGTATTTGTTTTAGTTTAAATATTAATTCTTAGTTAAATGATATTTGACTATGTTTAACTCTGTGGTGTTAAGGACAGAATGTAGCTTATTTGGGTGTTGAAATTTCAGCTGTATAGACTAATTTTATAAACCTGCCCGTCAACAAACCCCAACGACCGTCTGTTTAAACATTTGTAAAGTTTATTTTTGCTCATACAAAACAGAAGTGGACTGGACGCCTCGTTTTATTCTCGCCTGCAATCGTGTCGTCACTACTTAGAATCACTTTAATGTCGTGGGAAGGCTGGGGATAAATGAAGCTGCTAAGTGAGTTGATTTGACCACCTTTACAATAGCAGATCTCAATTATTTGACTGTTCTGTGAACAAAATTAACTGAAGTTTGTAGGAAAAAAATCCAACACAGAAACTGAAAATCTCTCAGTACCGCGATCAAGATAACATGTTTACTTGTGAACCGATGTTAGCCGGTACTTGTTGCACATTTTATAGTGTAAAAAATTAATATGTGAGTTTACAAAAACTTGAATATATCAGATAATTTCTGTCAGTATTTTAGGCTTTTTTGCTAAAAGTATCTCACTCACATTTTTTCATTTTTTTGAAGGAAATTGGAGTTATTGATGCACTTTTTATGGAGCAGTTGGATGCAGATTCTGCAGGTTTCTCATGTCTGAGACAATATTTATCTCTGAGGATGAAATGAGTCAAAAATGCATGAAAAAAATGAATTAGTAAAAATCACTTTCAAAGTGCGAAGATGTTGAATTTTGTCGATATAAAAGGTACATTTTTAGTTATTCCATCAAATACTTTAGAAACGAATAGATTAAAAACTTAAGGCAGTTTATGTGACACATTTTATTCCTCTTTACATCACATGTTGTTAAAACTACTCACCAGCCATGCAGTTATACTATTTTCTGCTTCTAAGAAAGAAAAATAAAGTATAATTAAATATGGAAACATGAGTATGACATAATTAAAGCATGTTGCACAGCCCTTACTCGCATAAAAATACTGCAATATTGCCTTCATGAAATTCTTACTCGCTTAAAGAATAGACAGATAAAAGTTCTGCTCAGGCCTTGTCATATAAGATTTACTCCACTTCATCGAGAGCAAAGTCCAGAGCCACAAGCTAGCAACTTAATTTATTAATATATGAAACATTTAACATGTAATGAATAATCTACATCCAGTTTAAAAACGTATCACATGAACTCATGTGAAAATAGAGTTGTTGTTGTGTGTCTTTTTTATAAGATCATTTTCAAGAGCCACACAGATGGACTGCCAACCCATCTTGTTCTCATTATGCGTTTGAGTGTCACACTTTTTCTTTGCCCATATTTTCCCTCGTATTTTCCAATTCCTCGTCTACGCCACCTCTGTTGAAAGGCGGGTGGCGGTCCGGAGGACTCACACACTGCTCCGCACTACACTGGCCAATGATACAGGTCTATTTCTGAGCACGAATGTCCCTGGGGCTGGATTTAGACAATTAGATATGCACAAATGTGTTTGAGTGCTTATGTATTCAAACAAAGTGGCCAGTAGAGAACAGAGGCAGGAAATGGGGCTCTAATGGGCATATTATTTACGGTTTTATGGGCTATTTGTTGATTAGCTCTTGCAAGCTTTTATAATGTTTGATGAGACATGCGTGAAGCGTTTTAAATCTCTGTAGCTGGAATTGTCCAAGTAATTCCAGTCCCTCTCTTCTTGTGCCCAAACGGCATTCAAGAGTGTTTCCAAAGAGGCTGACAGATGTCGGGGCAGAGTGCACATTGTGCCAATAATGAGCCACTTAGCACTGAAGAGAGACACGTTAACTTGGAGGAGTTGAGTGAGATGGAGGAAGATCAAGGCCACCCACACCAGTCATGACTCCAGCTTGAACTTTGACCTCTGGTGACAGTTTGACTAAACTTGCTGATGGACGTCACTGCCGTCTGAGGAAGCTCCCCTTTTTTTTCCCTATGTGTGTGGGTGTGTGTGTGTGTGAGCAATACAGTTTGTTTATTTGTTCTGTCAGTGTGTGTCCGTATCTTTCACCCTTTTCACCCTTTCCCCTCTCCCTTCCATCTCAGGTCTGTCGATCTGCGGCCATAACTGCATGTTGACAGCCGAATGGATGTCGGCCAGCAAAATAGTGTGCCGCGTGGGTCCTGCCAAAGATGACAAAGGAGAGATCATCGTCACCACCAAGTCTGGAGGCCTCGGCACCTCCACGGTCTCATTCAAACTGCTCAAGCTGGAGAAGATTGGTGAGACTCTGGAGACAGAAAGTCAACACAATGACATTTTTTATGTGTTAGTCTGGACACAAAGAGCTGAGGGATTATCATTTTCTTATCATTTTAGCAGTTATTTCCTTATTTTTAATCAATTGCTTAACTTTTTATCTATAAAACTTGTAAGATATTTCTGAGAATTGGGTTTAAATGGACACAACGTGTGCAAATGAAGAATAGAAATAGCAGAATATTTGTGATTTGCCAGAGTCAGCCACACATTAGTTGTTTCTAAAAGGAACTAAAGATGTTTACTTTCATTTTGATGGAAATTTATAAAAATTCATGAACACTTGTGATTTGCTGAAGCAGACCAAACATCAGTGACGTTATCGACATGAGACATATTGATGCCTGATTACAAGAAATCTGTTTCTGTGCAAAACTTAAGGCATCTGTGGTCTTATCGCAAATTTCTTTATGCCAAATTTATTCATTTCTGAGCATTATTTTCCTTTTGGGTTAGTGTATTTAGTCCCTTTGTGTGTTTTTTATGAAGCTACGAAGTGTTGAGCTACTATTGAGCCCTACGGACCTACAGTAATGCCATTTTAAGAGTGTAGGTGACTGAATTGGTTAAAGTATGATTTAAAACTTTGTGAAACAAATTCAGTGACTCACGGTTGATGTTCCTTGAATGTTCCTGTCGGTTTGTGTGCCAAATATATTGGAGAAAGAGGAAATGTGGGAAGTGTTGTTGGCCTCGGTGCCTGTGACATGTCTCTCCTGCAGGTATCCTGGACCAGTCTGCTGTGTGGGTGGATGAAATGAACTACTATGACATGAGGACGGACCGCAACAAAGGAATCTCTCCTCTTTCCTTGCGTCCCAGCAATCCACTGGGCATCGACATAGACAAGTATGAATCAAGAATATACAACCACACACATGCACACAGCTCAATCACACTGCCATAAACACAAGTGCTCGTCACTGAGTCATGGTTTACATCCCTAAACAGAAACAAACTCTTCCCATATGCCGGCATTTGAAATATTATGCCGACATGGCATTGGTTGAACAGCCTCTAACCGCTTCACACAGCGAGTGGAAACAACATATTCGTGTATAAAGCAGAGAGAAGGACGATATAGGACGTTTTAAAAAGAGCTGTGGGAGCTCGTGTACACCACTTCAGAGCGGGAAGCAAAGTGATGCCTCCCACGTGCCGAGCAGGGAGTGCAGAGGTTGTAATGTATAGTTTGTGTTGTCAAGTTCTGGCATTTCTGGCTTAGTATTTGTTTGGTTTAGAGGGGCCGGGGGCAAGTGACCGCTCGTGGCCAGAGACAAGACCCCCATAAACAGGCCGTACCATTTACCCGCTCCCAGGGATGCATTAAATATCCAGCGCAGAAAGTTGGCACAATTCTCTCATATTAATGAGAATCATTTGGAGTTGTTGAGAAGCTTTGTTGGGGTTTTTTTGTATCAGCTGCTCAGATCAGTCTAATTAATTCTACTTGATAAATGTAAGGTGTTTATTACAAATACTAATATCTCTTCCAGACTTATTATTCAGTATTGATGCAAAGCACTTGATGCCGGTTGAATTTTTGAGCTAGAATATAAAATATCTGGCATCCTGTGTAATTGTGTCAAAAGCAAACCATTTAAACATTTAATCTAAACCCATTCCTGTTTGTAATTGCATTTCATATCCAAAGCAGTATTTCTCCTGGGCAGATTACATCCTGGATATCAAGATAGCTTCTACTTTAGTTCTGCTATATTTAAGAGATCTTTAAGTCCATGAATATGTTCAAGTGGTTAATAATTAATAGCTAGACTGGGATATGTATTGTTGCTCCACAATCGTGGAATAATCTGGCTTTGCACATTAGAGAGGCCCCTTCACTCTCCACTTTTAAAACTCGTCTTAAAACCCATTTTTATTCTTTTTCTTTCAACATCAACGAGACTTGGTTTTAGATTTGATCTCATTTATTTGTTTTAATTGGTTTTAGTGTGTTGAGTTTTGGTAGTTTTTATGTCTGTTTTTATTTGTTTCTATTTTTCTATTTGTTTTTATCCATGTCATGTTTTTATACTTTGTTCAGCTTTGTTTTGTTTTTTTTAAAGTGCTTCATAGATAAAGGTGCTATGGTATTGCATGAATCTGGAATTTAGGTCTTCAAAATAAAATGGGAACTATCCACATATCCATAATGATGTTATTCTTATCCTTAATAATATTTGAAACTATATTTTTCCTCTCCTGGATGAACATCCTGGTTTTGTGGAGCAGGAATCCTCAAATGTCTACAATGTATTAGTTATTATTCACCATTTTTATTTTTGAAGTCCAAAATGAAAGACTATTCTAGAAATCTGTAATGTGATTTTTTTTTTTGTGTGTAGCCAAAGTTTATAGTCTTGATCAGCAGAATGTAACGGTGGATGTCTGAAATGTTCTTTTCTGCTGGGTTATAGATATCCAGTGCATATTCAGCTTAGCTATTAAAAGTCAAAGCAGCTTGCCACAACAGGTTAGAAATTTGTCAGTTACACAGAAAAGTGAGTTTTAATCATTAATGAATGCACCCTCTTTTTATTTATTTTCATTTTAACAGTGTTTGAAAATACGGAAAACTATTTTAGGAATTATGAATGGTTCTTTTTTGACCATCACAAAGTTGTATCCCCTAAATGTTTGTCCTTTTTTGTTGACGTACATTTGCATTTTTATTGGCAAGAATTCCACAACACAGGAGTGGAAATCGTTCACTTTTCACATCATAATCACTGAGATGGATTAACATTAATAGGAATAATGATTACATTATGTTTGTGCATCTTTATAATCAGCGTGTCGGGGTTTTTCCTGAGGTTTTCTATGCATTTGTGCGTGCTTGCATACATCACCAAGATTGATCTGGAACATGGATTTTCAGATTTCTAGAATGCTCGGTTTGTGCGGCTTTTTTTTCTACATATGTGTGTGAAGCTGCAGAGTGGGTGGTGGTTTGGGGGCGACAGGGTTGGTTTGTGTAGACCACAGGTCATTAGTAGAGATCAAGCTTCCCTAATGAGTACTGGGTCCTCCAGGGGCATCCAGGCGTCACACACTGCACTTCCCACGCCAGGCTTCCCTAGCCTCTGTACTTCCTGGCTGTACACTGCCCCCTGCTGGAAAAATGTGACCCTAATACCTCATTAAAAAGTGATCTCACATATGAAACGGTTCTCCTGCTTTCTTGCTATTTACAGCATACAGTTATTATTAATCTTTGATTCAGGGTCAGCACAGTTTGTACCCTGCTATTTTCTCCTTGGAGTATTTTTTTTGTTTAAATAGCATACATCTGTATCTGCATTTTGATACCAGTACAGGTTTTCTGTGTTCATCTCTCCATCTGTTTTCTTCCAGAGGCAAAATCCCACAGAAAGACATAGAGCTGACATTTCCAGGAATGAGTGGAGACTTCACCAGTGAGAACTTTTCTGCCACTTGGTACCTCATAGAAAACCATGCAGGCTCCAGGTACATCCATCTTTGATATTAACCACATCTCTCATGACAACTATTTAGAAAATAAGGAGAAAAACAGAGAAAAGAGGGAAAATGGCCATTTATCTGCCCACTTTTACTGGATATCGGCAGAAATGGGATTGCATAGTGTTTCCCACTGACATGTCCAGGTCACTTCTAGAAACTGGCTGGTTTGTTGGTGTATCCTCTGTAGAGGGTCTGCCCTATTTGAGTGCTCGCAGGTTTTTATTGATAGAAACATGTACAAGTTACTCGAATACATTGATACAAACTGGTGCAAGGACTAAATCTGGCAGTGCTGCACCTTCTTGCAGGGTTGTGCTGAGGTGCAAGTATTTTTAGATTAAACTATCAGAAATGAAAGTCTTTTTTTCTGCACTCTTATTCTTTCTTGTGTGTATTCCTTCTGCTTAGGCTTTGTAAGGCCTTTAAAAGGATGCAACTGGCCAAGATAAAATGTGTTGTTTACAAACAGAGACAACTTTCCTTGCAGCAGAGCTGAAAGTAAACACATTTTACCAGCTATGGCGGGGATTAAAAATGAGAGGGTAAAAATGGTAAAAAGGAGGGGAAATGTAGAAGAACTCTAGAAGAACTGGTGCACTAAAATAATATTTAATGCCCCAAAATGGTTATTTTATGGTTATTTCACTTTGTTTAACCTCTGGTTCCTGTGGTGGAAGTGGAGGGGGCACAGCTACCACCCTCCAAAATGTCTTGTTCCCTGGAAAAAGTTCCCATAGGTTTAGATACTTTTGGGTCATTGCACTCAGTTAGATGGCTAAAAATACTCTCGTCTTTCTTTTTGTCTAACATTACCATTTAAACGCTTGTCAAACCAACCAAATATCAACCAATCAAGCTTAGTCTTTGGTTCGTTTGAAATAAATATGATAATAAACATCATATTCAATGGTTACATGTTCTGAAATACTATAGAAAAAATATTTTTCTTTTACTATTTTTACAAGTAAGTGGTCTTCAAACTGCTGGTCAGATTACAGATAAACAATTTTGACTATTTGCTGATATTTTACAAAACAAATAATCAATTTGCTAAGAAGACATGGGCTCACTGGAGAAAATAACTGTCTTTCTTACAGATTTGAAGGAAAGCAGTGATTAAATGGTCATGAAAATTCATTCAAAAAACCAATTTTTTGTGACATTTGTGGTTATTTATTCTCAGACAAAGTCTCCACAAGCTCGGTTAGAACAGCGAGGTGTGTAGACGAGGTAGCCTGCTGACCTGAAAGACTGTCATGTCAGGTCAGAGGGGAGTTATTTTGGACACTCCTGGCTTCCTTCACCCCCCCTTAGCCTTCCAGTAACCCAGACCCCCAGGAACCAGCATGACCAGGGGCCTCTGTTTGGACCTCACTGGGTGACTGTTTCTTCCTGCAGAGGAAACCTCACTCAGGACACCGACACACAGACACGTAGTGTCCACAGATGTGTGAAATGCACCAAATTCCAAAGCTTTTGTTTATGCACATGTTTAGCATTTCTCAAAACAAGCAGCTCAAAACCCTTTTCAATTCATCAGATTGTTTTAGATGATAATAATTAGAAAAGGGTGATTAAATTTGGCTTTAATGGCATTGTTTTGATGTTTGTTTTTTTGCATAGTTTTGAGCATCTGAAGATTGCAGCCAACAATCTGAAGAAGCAGGCCACGAAGAAGAACGAGGGAAGTCTGGCCTATGTGAAAGGAGGCCTGAGTACGTTCTTTGAGGCTCAGGACGCTCTGGCAGGTAAGAGGGATTAACACATCTGTGTGTTCCGTGGACTTGCACCAAATGGCGGACAATGAACACACACACTTTCAGATCATCACTCCCCGTCTCTGCTCAAAAAAAATGGCTCTTGATTTTTTGGATAGTGTGCAAGCGCGCACATTTGGATTTCTTTTCCCCACATGTGGTTTCGCAGCGGTTGATTAAAGAGGCTCATTTGGCCGCCGTGTGAAAAGCCTCCACTTTGTGCTCGAGTTACACCAGCCAACCACAACACGGTTAATTCACCTTCATCAAAATGAGATCAGCTCTCACCTGTCACACACAGGCACACTTGACTCTGAAAAGTGGTTATAAACACACACATGTGCACACTCGCTGGCCTTCAGATGCCAACAAAGATTTCAAGGTAGCAGGGACTGACTGCTGTCGCTCTGCCAGGTACCTCAAATCAATTGTTCACTTCATCATTCATACTTTTGTCTGTTTACTCTCTGCTCCCGCCATAGCCGCTCAGTTACTTCCCCTTACTATTTATACGTACACTTTTTCTGCCTCCATCTTTATTATTATTGCTTTCCGTATGTTTGTGCCCCGGTTGGAAGAGAGGCAATGTTTTCATTGTTAGTGGCTGAATCTAAATAAACGGAGCAGCCCAACACAATGCAAGCCAGAGTATTAGTACTGATAGTGCTGATAACAGCCCCAATATGACCAATGGGAACAATGCGCAGTCATTCTCACGTTCAGACTGAGCGTGCCTACTGTGTGCCCACTGCCCCAATGGGAAATGTACAGTCTCCAGGGATGCAGGAAGCAGCGCACCATGGCTGGACTCGAGTGACCTGTGTCACAAGACGACTGATGCTATGTGACTTGCAAATTTTCTGGAGCTGAATATAAGATGGTTAATCAGTGGGCAGGACACGTTGTTTCTGTCTTGTTCCTTCAGTTTGTGAACGATACAAAATATGCAGCAGGTAGTTTAAGTTTACGATAATTAAATTCTGACCCATTAAAACCTGAAGGCACCCATGAGTTTCCCAAGGATTTGACAAAAAATGTTCATTACTATCATCTAAAGCAACTCGAAACATGGATTTGGAACAATTTCCAAGCGTAAAGCTTTAGGTTTTATTCTAACTTCTTGCTTTTTCCCTTATCTTGACTATTTTAAAACAAAAAAAAGAATAATCTGTAGTGATTTTACTAAGAACCGATGACGTTGCATTAAGCTTTAAAGTGAGGTACATGCACATCCTTTCTAAACGTGACAATTTCTTCAGGAAATACCCAGGCTTATTAGAAAGAGGAGCAGGTACTGTTTGTGAAATCAATGTCTACTTTTTAAGTGTTTTGGGGGTTTTTTTCCCCCAAAAAGAAAAACATTGTCTCATATTTGGACCAGCAGTGTGACTTTAAAGTCAATTTTTAAACTTCCTGACCCTTGTCTTCTCACCATGACTCATAACAGCCCTACAGCATCCTTTTTGGGCCAAGATTTGGCTCTCTGTCATGAAAAATGAAGTGGCGGCTCAGAATGGAGAGCTGAAGTGGATATATTCTTTACACTGTGTCCGGACAGCCAAACCGACATACCAGCCGGCACGCAGTGAGCGAGCCAGCCAGCTCCAGACAGCCCTGCAATAGTTCACTGCCGTGGCTGGTTAGCACAGCTGTCCGTGCAACTGTGAATCCTTTCTTTGTGTCCCTGCGGAGTTTGGCAAGTTTCTGTTGTTCTGAGTCAGTCCAGATGAGCCTCACCTGAGAAATTAACAGGGTGCTTGTGTGTTCTTGTAGTTCAGAATGTGCTGCGTTCAGAAATAGCCGTCGTGCCTCCAGACCTCTCAGTCACCGTCACGACATTCTCGTCTACTTGCTTGTTTATTCTGTTTCATGGGAGATTTTATTAATGACTTTAATTGATGTCTGGATGTTTTTTTTAATGCAAGTGCAGGACTGTGTGTAAAGAAGGTGGAAAGAAGGAATAGATAGAAAATGTTAAGCACAAGCAGCGGGATACATCAGTATCTGGGAAGTTTCTACATCTCCTTTGCTTTCTCTTGTTCCCACCAACTGCCTCCTAATTGCTTTCCAGCAGATTGTACTATAATCATCTGCAACAGTAATGACTAAATAAAATCACATGCTTTTCTTTTTTAAAATGAACTCTCAACCCTTTGCTAAAGTTGGTTTAGATTTTGCATCTGCAAGCCAGAAATCTTGTTAATTGCACTGTTGTTTGGATTAGTGAGCTAATCTTGGCAAATTGATTGTAATGTTAGAGCTTCCACGGTGCAGATCAGCTTGCATAGCCTCGGTAGATTTGCAAGGTATAAGATGAGCTAGTGTTTATTCTCTGACATTTGTAATTTAATTTTTTTTGGAAGAACGGTTTCTCCCACGGGCATCGCGGCGCATCGTTAGGCCACTGCGAGCTGATCGTTTATCCTACCTATAAAATGAAAATGATCCCATTTAACTCTACACAGTCCAAACAGAGTCCTCCACTGTGGCACAGAGAAACTAGCAGAGGGTTTTGTACATTTATTAGAAAGGAAAACTGAAATATCCTATTTAAATAAGCATCCACATCCTTCACTTTGTACTTGGTTTAAGGACTTTTCACCATCTCCAGTCTGGTTGGGAACGATTTATAAGCTTTCTTTTTTTTTATTCCCATACTTCTTGGCAAGAAACCTTAAAGCTCAGCCAGGTTGGATTGAGCGCGTCGGTGCTCGGACATTTCCAGTTTTCCTTAGAGACGCTGTGTTGCTACTTTAGGTCTTGTCACAGTCTCCCTGCTGTCTTTTGTCAGCAGCATGCTTTGGGACATTGTGTTGCTGGAATTCAAGCCTTCAACCACTTGAGAACCAGTGTCATGACACCACTTGGTGTGATCTTGTTTGTTTTGGTTTAGTGAAGCCAGATAATAGAGAGATGGTGTCGTTGAGTTGAATTCACTGCATAGTACAGGCTCAAACGTTTCTGTTTGAGGATCATTATTATAGAACCTGAATACTTCCTGTACCATAAATCAGTCTTGTGGAACAGGTCTGTGGCCATTTATTAATTAATTGAATTAATTCACATACACCATCAACTTCAGGACCTTTATGTAGATAAGTCTAATCCTCTCTAGACTGTCCAGTGATTTCAGACTTCAGTTCAATTGTGGAAAAGGTTCTGAATGTTAATGTAAAGGAGATCTTTCAGTCTTTTATTAAAAAAGGGGGAAACCTGATTTTTGTCAGCACTTTAAGAAGAGAAGAGAGAGATCAAGTCAAATTTGTTTGTGTTTGTATCTTTTCATGTGTCTGTTTTGTTAAGAAATTGAACTCTAAACTTTTAGCAACCTGTTGTTGTGGTCCAGGGCTGTGATATGGCTTGAGACAACCTGGATGTCAAGGTCAGAAATGATTCACACTTCTAGAAAGATGCTCTAAAATGAAGTTCCTTTTGAACCAGCCATTTATACAGAAGACTGTTAAAAGACTGTTGGAGGTCATTTGGGTTGAAAAGTGCTGCAAAAATATTGTTTGGGAAAATGTACGTAACTTTTCTCTGAAATTCCCTAAATTCAGTGACTTACAGAAGTGGTTCCCCAACTTTTTGAGCCACAATTGAGTGGTTAATTGTCATCCTGGGGCCATCCTCTAAATATAAAACTTGATAATGGTTAGAATCTTTATAAATAAAGAGGATAAAGTGGTTTTTGGAAGATTTGGTTCTCCGTTGTATCAAAGCACCTACATGCCCAAAATCAGCTTCTCTCACCGAGATGATGCCAAATTCAGATTTTTAATATGGCATGATTAATAACTCTGTAGTTTACGTGTTAATGCGTTAAAGATTAACGTATTAATTTCACAGATTAATTTCATGTTAAATTTGACAGTCCTAATAAAAATCTTAAATTTTGTATTTAGTTTTCAGAACTTTTAAAGCTAGATTTTCTTCTGTAATTTATTTTAATCATGATATGAAGAAATCTTTTTATTATTTTCCTTTTCTGTTTCTTTGATGCAGCTCTACCATTATTTTACTGGATCACAAGATATTTTGTTTCTGTGTTGGACAGGAATTTTTCATACTTTTTTTTTAGTAAGAAAAATGGTTCTGTAAACACTTCACATGAACCTTCACAAACTGGTGAAAGAGATGGAGGGTTTTGGCCCTGTGGACTGTTTTGGTTAAGGAGCCTCAGTGACAAATTGAGCCATGCCTCGGAGACGTACGCTCACTGGCTGAGTTGAATGAGTGACAGTGCGCCGGGCAGCAGAGTTGTTGCTACTAAAATGTTGAAATTTGAGGTTTTTCATTGTTGTGTGAAAAGGAAGTCTCCCAGTGATGCAGGAAACGGAACAGCTACCGTGTTCCAAAAATGAAAGATTCCCAGGGCCTATTCCCTGAGTCCCCAGCCCCAGCAGGAGTCAAAACATCTCCAGCTTTAGAAAGCAGGGACACTGTATTTTTATTCTTATTCTTTTTTTTTTTTTCTCAACGGTTCCAGGAAGTGAAGCGGGAGCTGCAGCTCTTCCTCAGGTCCTGGCTTGGAGTGTTATCCGGACTCTGACCTGATGTTTAGCTTAACCGTGACGTCATCGGCCGCTCAGTGTGTGACAGACGCAGAGGACACACAGCTGGCAACGGGGCAGGGGGGGATGATGTGGAGACAAGAAGCAGACCGTGTGTGTGTCTTCCTTTGTGTATCAATCCTATGCTCTGTCATACACACTCTTTACACTTAAGTACTAACCTGCATTTGGCCACATTTTCGGAGGGCCAGTGACGTCCATACTGATTAGGCAGACACATGTTTGAACAGTGTGTTTTAGAAATACCTCAGTCTGCCTTGAGGCTTCTGTCTGACAGAATGGACCTACATATTTATTTACAGAGCTCCCCCCCCCCCCTTCATTTTGCCTCCCTCTCCCTCTGCTGTCAAACTCTGCAAAGCCAGTTTTCATAAAAAGGAAGACTTTGAGGAAAAAGAAGCTTTCAGCCGCGCTCGGCCTTTTCGTCATCTTTTCTCTCACCTTCATTCTTTAAATGAAGAGTTTTCTTGTTGCATATTTGCGTCGCTTCACAAGTATGCATGAGAAGGTCTTCTAAACCCTCTCCACCTCTCTTCCACTCTGTCAATAAACCCTCACTGCAGCTCTCAGCACCCAGCTGCCCACTACTGCACACCATTTATTTATTCACTGGGGTAGCCCCACCACTCGCTCTCCCTCTTTTCAAATTCCCTCTCCCGCGTAAAGCTCTTCATGCTTAGTGATGGATACAAGCCATCAGAGAGTTCCTACCCCCCTCTCCTCCTCTACAGCGGTCTTTTTTGGCATGTAGACCTCCAGCCCTGCTCTCATAAATGTTATTTTTCAGACAATTGAAACATTCTTGATTCATATTACCTCCAGGTCAAAGGGCTGTAAATGTCCCAAGACCAGCGAACTGTACGGTTAATGGCTTTGGTTGGGTGCATTGATCCGGTACAGTCGTGTCTGGGACGAGGTCACGTCCTTGTTGTGTGGGAACAGGCACTAGAGGGAGTGGGTTCAACAGCAGCATCTGTGACTACAGAGCCGGTGAGGTTATCTCTCATCTACCACTGGAGTAGAGCATGTTTATTGTTTTACCTTCAGTTCCTGAAACTAAAAATGTTCCCATCTTTGGTGACTGGTTATTCTGCACTGTAGGGAACCAGGAAGCATTTTCACCTATTCTTGTGTGCTTTATGCTTTTACTCATCTAGTTTTATTTATCTAGTGCAATTTGAATTAATCCTGACTTTCTGTTTCAGCTATCCACCAGAGGCTGGAATCTGATGGCACGGAGAAAGTGGAAGGATCAATGACCCAGCGACTAGAAAACATCCTTAACCGTAAGCAACTAGCATAAACTAGGATCCCCAAAACGTATCCTCGCCATCTAGATAAATATGAAATGTTCGAATGGTAAAAGGGTGAGAAGAGACGGGCTTGTGATCTGGACCATCCAAGTCGGCAGTAAGACACTGACACACAGTCCATGCAGGCCAGACACGTCTGCACTGTGTATGTTTAGTCACATCTGTAGGTCTTCCTCTCTTTAACAAGCAGATCCCTCAGTAGAAACCGCGTGCCCACCCTCGTATGTCATACATGATAATGGGACCACTCTAATGGAGGGTCAATAAGCTGGCCCTTTTCCCGAAGTGTAGAGTAAATAAACCTCCCAACCGGATATAGCTTTCATCCCTACCAACCCAGACTGGAAGGCCCATGGCCCAACGGGCCCCTTATTCACCCCGAAACCCATGCATCAAACACACTGCACCAGCCAGCCAATCACAGATTGACTTTGTGAAATGTCAGCTCCACAACTGCTCAGATCTGGGAGTGAAAAATGTTAAATATTCCTCTCTTCGGTTTTTCCTTCAGGGATTTTGTTATGGGGGCGGGGTTTTGTTTTGATTATAAGAGGTTTGTTTTGGGGGTTTTTTCTATCTTGACGGCACATCCGAGGCCACCCACGAAGTCAGTTAGTTGTGCAAAAGTCCCACCAAGCAGGCATACTTAGAGATGGATGTCACTTTCTCCTTAGCAGCTTGGTCTCTCCTCCTGCTCTTCTCTTTGTGTCAAATAACTTCCAAAGCAGGAAGAAAACCAGAGACCGGCAATAAGAGGGAAATGTGGTATCAACATTTATTTATATAGTGTCCCAGTTTCTCAGTTTCTGCCTCTTTCATTCTCACTCCAACTTTTTCTCACTCTTGTCTTTCTCGCAGGAGCGAGCGATACCGCAGATACTCTCTTCCAGGAGGTCTTGGGACGGAAAGACAAAGCCGACTCCACACGCAATGCACTCAACGTCCTGCAACGTTTCAAGTTTCTCTTTAACCTGCCACTCAACATTGAACGCAATATCCAGAAGGTAATTTGCACAAGCGCGTTGACAAAACAGCAGAATCAAAAAAATTGTGCTTTCACACCAGTCTACAAATATAATAAACCCTTAGCTGTGTGTAGAGTAATGCTAAATTACCAAAGAGTTTCTTTAATTAATGATGGATGACGGCAATAATCTACACTTGACAGCTTGTTTAAGACATTTAATTCTAATTTTAATTTCTTAATCCCATTATTGATTGAAAAAGTTATTTTGGTTTCAATAATTAAATAAAATAGCATTTTTGTCTATAAAACAGAATTCTTAGGTTTCCACTTCCAGCATATTGACAGATTGATAGACTTATTCATCAGAACCTTGCAGAAACTCTCAGTTCCTTCAGAATAAAAAGATCTGTTCACTTCCTGTCTCAGTAAGCCCCTCCTTCCCAAAGCCTCGTCTGCTCTGATTGGCCAGTTGGTTTATCAGAAATGAAAGAGTGTGAGACCGCTAAGCCACGAGGCAGGATTTGTATGTTTAGTAGGGATGTTGATATGTCCAGAAAGAACAAAGGCTAATTTCACATCCATCTTGCAACCCGTTTCTTCTCTGAGCTCTCTCCAACCAGTAAAAGTCACTCCGATGTCATTTTCTTTCTTTCTTTTCCACGCTTCCTTTGATAAAGCCCACTTGTATCTCTTTACTGAATCGACCATGGTGCACGTTCAAAACGGTCGGTGTGTTGATATCCAGTTGCTGGCGTGTGACATGGTGCTGTAAAGCAAAATGCAGCTGTAACTGGATGCATCCAAGCTGGAAAACAAAGTTGTGAAGAGAATTTTTTTCCAGCCCTGACACTCTGCAGGGCAACAACAGCTCCAGGATTGTACATAATGAATCTCAGTGAACCATCAAAACCAGTCAAAAGCAGAGTTTTAAGCTGTTGGGGAGCAACGTGTCCTCTTAGAGAAAATCACTTAACTTTACAGATAGTAGGCCAACTTTCCAGTTACGGATACTTGACAACTGTGGAAACATAAAACAATCTTCTTCTTCTTCTTTGTCTTTGTCTTCTTGTCATCTTCTTCTTTTTCGTCCTCTTCTACATTGTATTCTTTTTCTCCTTCTTTGTCCTATTCTTCTTCTTTTCCTCATTATTATTATTATATTTTTCTTATTTTTGTGTTTAATTGTGGAAACAGTGTAATAATAAGTTTTATTTTTATTATTTTTATTCTTCTTGTTTTTAGCATTTTTGGCATAGTTTTTTTTAAAATATTTTTAAATTAATTATTTCTGTCACACAGGCTTTAAAGGGCAGTGATGCAGCTTTCCAGAGTCCTTAAGGCAGATAGTTTTTTTTCTTTTCTTTTTTCTTTTTAAAAACAGCTGTTGATTAAAGCTGGTTGTTATAGTTTGGGCCATCATCTTACATGTTTGTGAACTTCAGCAGATAAATATTTTTCTGACTGGTGATAATTACAAATATCATTTTCAGAATACTGTTTGAAAAATGTATAAAAACCCGCCGACTTTTTCGGACCTTTAGGGAGTGTTTATTGTTCTCAGCTCGCTTTGAAAAGTCTACACTAACCGATAAGATGCAATTCCATAAATATTAATTAATGTTAACATAAATGTTAATTTCTATGTCAAAGGTTTAGAGTCTTTTTCATATAAGCTGTTTCTTTGCTTCTTCTCTATCAATCCCCAGTTTTTACTGTATATTTGTTTTGAGGAACAGCTTGGCTGACTGTCAGCCAGAGGGTGGAGCCAGAGAGGCTTAAATACACAGTGTGTTTATTGATGATCTTTTTTTTTTTTTAAAAGAAGGAAAAAAGCATATTATTAACTAAAATGAAATTTCTGTGCAGGGAGATTACGATGTGGTGATCAATGACTACGAGAAAGCCAAATCTCTTTTTGGGAATACTGAAGTTCCAGTTTTCAAAAAAGGTAAATTATTTTTTTCTTTCTTTTTTTGAAGTTTTTAACCTTAAAAGATAAATTTGAATTAAGTATGTCAGCAATGCGTTGTTCCTCACTGTTCTTTAAATCCTTTTATTCTTCTGTGCTCTAGTTTACGCTGAGGTTGAGACGAGGATCGGAGCTCTGAGGAGTCTTTTGTTGGAGAAACTGCTGCAGACACCGTCAACGCTTCATGACCAGAAAAGATACATCAGGTCTCCTTGTCGTTTCATCCTCTAACTGCTTTGCATCACCAGTGTTTTTCCTCTCTTGTCATTTTCTATCTCTTAAGTTAGATTTTGTTTGTGCACAAAGTCTTTGTCTTCACGCTTGATACAATCTACATTTTGCGTACAGTCTCAAAAAGTCTCATAGAAAGTCATGACAGATCTCTTGGACTCTTTCATTGTGCTCCTTTTGGTTTTGTTTTATGTCTGTTTATGTCATCATTTTACCAAAACTTCAACCCCCATCCACAGTTTTTCTGTTTCCCTCTAACTTTCCTTTGTTCGCAGATCCTCTCATCTTTCTGTTTTGTGGCTCTCGTGTTTTTGCGTCTATTTTTTCTTTCTCTCGCCTGCTTTTCTCTCTCTCATTTTTCCCTTCATCCATCTGTCTGTTCATACTTGTGGTCTCTACCGATTTATTATTGTAAAGACCAACCTGTCAGGATCACAGAGACCAGCTCTCCACCACATGGCAACATCTTTCATCCCGGTGCATTAGGCACAGCTCTGAACGCCCACTCAGCTCCTGTTTACCCTTCACGTGGAGGGTGGGAGCTCCGTGCATGTGTGTGTGGGCTTGTTTTGTTGCATGAGTCCAGCTAAAACTTTTAAAAGATGCCACCTAATGTGAAACAAATGAACAGCTGGCTTATTGGTAAATCAATAAATAACTGTTAAACAGATTTATTTATGCAGATGACATTAATAACAAGCTGATGTTTAATACTTTGCTTTCGCAGACATTTTTTTTTATTTTAACAGACATATATTACAACTGTGTAAATAGTTTTTACTGACTTAATTAAAAGGCTTTGTTCTTTCTGTTGCATTAGATATTTTTAGATTATTATTTTATTGGATTGTGTGTTACACATTAGTTAAGAGGCTTTACAGATAAACTGAATGAGACATTTTAATAGTTTAATAAAATGAAATGTCCTGTGGACAAACTACCAAAACGTGAGTTTAGTCATTACACATGCTCGCTCTTTAGCAAAGGAAATTTCCGCTGGATCTCTGATTAAACCAGCTGCTTTTAATTAGTTAAAAGTTATCCTTAATTGTTCATGAAGCAAAGTTCATGGTTTTATTAAAAGATCTCTTAAAGTTGTTAATAGTAAATCCACGAAACAGATAATTAGATCTCATTGAATGTTTAGTAATAAAGCTAAAAGTGAGGATTAGGTACTATTTTAAGAAAACAATCCGTTTTACCTCAGATGAAAACAATGCAGAAGCTGCCTCTTCTGCCTGTTTATATATCCATGCAGCTTTCAGGGAACAAGAGCCAGGTCTCTAGCTCATCACTGCGCTGTTTAGGATTTTGGTTAGTTGGACATCCCGAGAAAATTTGTCTCAGTTATATTTATGATGCAGCTTTATTCCTCCTAGATGCTGACTTCCATGGACTCCCATAAATCTGTGAAAACCATATTTTAATTGAGTGATATGGAATAATTAGTTGAAAATTCTAAAATAAGGACAGGGTTATATCCGGGACAGTATTTAAAGGAATCATGAAGAATGCGTTAAAGGTGGTGCAAGGTAAATTTTTTCTTAAGAGGTAACTGTGTTTAATTGATTTGTAGTATTTCTTTTGTGGTTTTTGATTTGTGTTTATGTATTTTTGTGTAAATATTTCTAATGAACTGTCAGCTTTTAACCATGATGCTCCACAAAACAGAGTATGTATGTTTGCCGCACCATTAGCAAGTTTATTTTTGTTTTGGTCAACATGTAAGGTAATTTTCTAACAGGAAAAACATCATATCAGCCTTTTTCTACTTGTCTGTTTTGTTATCTCCACCTCCACATTGTGGCTTGAAAGGGTGATTTCATTTGAATGTGACGATCTGAGTGTGTTTCTGTCATTAAGGTTTTAGTCTGCTTTTACTTAATTAAATATGGATTTATTTGGACTGATTTGCATCACCCACTTTAAAACACTTATCACTCCCCCTCCTATGGAGCATTCTTCGAGTTTTTATTTGTGACGTCCTTGTTTGTTTGTTTTGTAGGTATCTGTCCGACCTGCATGCTCCAGGTGACCCGGCGTGGCAGTGTATCGACGCGCAGCACAAGTGGATCCTGCAGCTGATGCAAAACTGCAGAGACGAGTTCATCAGCGGTCAAAGAGGTGACTTAACCACAGCGCACCGATCTGAAACGCCATATTTAGCATTTTCCAGTCGGGCAGGAGGTCGGTCTCATGTGAGCCTGGAGGTAACGGAGGGAAGAGAAATTCGGCTCCCTCTCCGTCACACCAGCCCTCTGCCCACATTCCCTGCTCAGTCGCCGCCCTCCACTGCCTGTTCTGTTTGAGGCCTGCATGTTTATTTTTTCATGAATGTATGAATAAGATGAAAGCGAGGGAGCATGAGCTTTGGATTTGGGTTTCAGGACTTGACATGTTACCGCACACACACGCTATCTTTCCCACTCACACAGCTTCACAGATGGATTGGAACAATTAACCCCAATTAAGCTTTTCCTCTGTTAAATCAGCCAGCAGAAGAATGTGGATGTGAAACCGTCCACTCAGGGAAACTTGCGAATCGCCAACCGCACGTTAGACGCATACATGTACGATTGCGTGGTGGGTGAGGGAGGGTGCTTCACATGGTGCGGCTGGAACGTAAACATGTCTAATTCTAAGGGTAACAGTGATTTCCAGGGCTCTTTCTTGATGGATCTGGGGGTCGGTTTGCTCTCTGCCTCCCCACTTCAAATATCATGATTATCATGTCAGTGATGGGCCCTTTTCAGTTTTCACATGCATTCCTCAGCAGAGCCATTTGTAACAGAGTGAATCTGATATCACATGTGGTCTAGATATCACGCTCAAAACCGAAATTCGAGCTCACTTTTTGCAGAAATGTAGTCTATTTACTTTAAAAACATAAAATATAGTTTGAAGTGGATCAATATAAACATAAAATCCAAACAGTAATCCATATACATTACAATTTTGACACCATATGTATAAACACCTCGCAGATTCCTCCGACTCAGAGTGAATAACATTTCTGAGTCATTTGTCAGTGGCCTCCAAAATGAGGCCACATGACCGTTGAAAGCAAAACCTGAGAGAACTGATGTAGTTCACTGGCAGATTGACAGATCTGCTCATAAATATATGTTAGTGTGCATAAAACTAAGACCATTTGGTCAAGTTTTGAGGAAATTTTATTTAAACCGAGCCAAACTGGGATTTGCCGGCAGGTGCAAAACGACTTTACTGTCAAGTTAAGTGTTTTAGGAGAAATAAATGTAGGTGCTTTGGAGAGTCTTTTTTTTCCACAGAGGGTTTCTCATCTTTGTTGATAAAAGTCCTCCTTCATAAAACTTAACATAAGACAACAACATATTTTTTCCCCTTTTTGTTCTAAATATCTTGAAAGCTGCATTGTTTATGTTCCAGCTTGTGAATGTCAGTGGGATATCATGAAAACATTTGCGTGAATAGGAATTGTGTCACTTTAAAGTTTCCATGGATGAAGATCAGTATTCAGGATTTTTAGGTTTGTAAGCTTTCAGGGGTTTGGTCTTTTAAAGCAGTGTTTTACAAACCTCTTGAGGATACTTGGAGACTCTCCAGGAATACAAAAGAGTGTCAATTTATAATTTATAATGATCATGCAATATTAATAAATATAAATGTAAGTTTAAGAACTAAAACTTAGTTTAGTAGTCAGTTTAAGTGACAAGATTTATCACTTATCACTTCAAAAACTTGAGACAATGGAGTCATTTTCTGAAGCATGTTGCTAAAAACAGAAGACGGTAAAATTTAGTGAGTGTTTGACTTTAACTTGTTTATTTGACAGGGACAGGGCATATTAAAAACAATGGAAAACTCCCTAGATATGCCAGATTTAGCCAAAGGGCTCATTTTCATCTGTTGTCCCTGGTCTGATCTTACAAAAGTGTCCCTGGAATAAGGAAAAAGAGAAAATAATGAGGAAAACAATTATCCATCAATCTGAGCAATGAGATAAAACTGATCGAACGGCGGTTAAAAACGGGGACAATGACAAAGATCACATTGTTAAATTTTACACACTGTAGAGATTAAAATACTAAATCACAAGAAAAAGCTTAAAACTGATTTATAAAACAAAGACACAATTGATTATAACATTATTAAAATCTACTCTTCATTGAGACAAATCCAGGTGAATATGTTTTACTGGGATTTACATGCATGAACTGCAACCCATCAAAGGAATTATGTTTCTTATGTGGGTATAAAACTAGCTAGTAGCAAGAGCCACAGCATCTCCAGTGGCATCCTATAACAAAGCACGCCTGTCATGCTGGTAACCAACTTTGTTTTGATTTTTTTTGGTTTTGTTTTATTGTTCAGGAGGAAATTAGCTCAAATAAACCATCTCCAACAGCTTGATGTCAAGCTCTGCACAAGCCTGTTAATGACCCGTTGACTTGAGTCAGGGAAAGGTGGGACTGTGGGACATGAGGATCCCTAGTTTAGGGGGTACTTGGCTGAAACATTATTTCCACGGAGCATTGATGAAAAAAAGTTAGAAAATCATTGTTTTAGAGCATGCTGTGAACCCACATAGCATAAACGACTTTAAGTTAATAAACCACAAAGCTTAGAAGGGTTTTCATATCTTTAGGAAGACCTAAACTCCATCTGTAAGTCAGTGCATTCGATATGTGATCCGAGAACACACGATCTGGTATTTTTGATGTGAATATATTGGCTCACATAGAAAAAGACCTGATAGCACAGAAACGTTTGACGTTGATTGTGCTGCTGCAGAGATGTTAATACGCCCACAGATATAATCCTCTGACCAATCGGCTGTCTGCAGTGCTTCCACATTGCTGTATTTCTTCACCTCGGCTCATTTGGATCCTCAGCTGAGGCAGTCCAAAAAAAAAAACGTGTATCAGTTATGTGTTATTAACCATAATTTCACAGAATAAAGTTTGACTATAAGGTTGTCTTATGACCTGCAGCTCTGACTGGATGTGAATAGAGAAAACCATTTTAAAATAAATGGGTAGTCACCAGCACCCATACTGGTGGAAAACCTCCACAGCGTACATGTGGGTGTTTAAACCAATGCTGTCGTACTTCCAGTGGGGACGGACGTCATTTACAAAAGGAAATGCTATACATGCGTACAGAAAGGTGCAAAGACTCTCTTGTTTTTTTGTCCTCGCTGCAGCTGTGTCCTATCTCCTCTGTTGTCTCACTCTCCACCTCTTCCCCTCACACACACCTGGTAGCTATTTACCATCCGCTTTCTGCGCCGTTCTCCTCTGGCCCAAGTGTGAAACCTGTGCCTCTTGAAACATCTCTCCACCCAGGCGGTGCTTGAGCAGCCATCATCACAAAACCACATCCACAGGATTCCCCCGACCTGATTCTTCCTCCTCCTCCTCCTCCTTTCCACTCTTACGTCTTTTTCTTATTTGCTATCCTCTCTACTTACAGCTCCCCTTTCCTCCTAGAATCACATTTAACAATTCACTGGACTCATAAGCCATCTTTTATGCTGCTGTCAACGTCACACGAGGCAGGGATTATTCATCGGCGGTGGGTCAGCCATATCTGCAATAACTGGAATCATTTTCTCTGACTCGTGTGTTTCCGTGTCAGGAATATGAGGCCAGAGGCTGTTCTGGTGTAGTTATGACTCCATTAATTACTCAATGAATAGTCCTAAATATGAAATGGAGTCATCCATCTTTGCTACACCAAAAGCCTGAAGGCTGAGTTTTTTTGTGAGGAAGCATAGCAGAGAAAGTTGCTTCCGTATGTCCAAACACTCCTATCGTGCCCCGCTGTTGCAATCCCACACAATTAGAAACTGCAGTACTCTTATTTCCTGAGCGGTGTTCTTCTGCCAATGTCAATACAATTAGCAAGACTTGCAGAAGAATCGGTTTTGTCAGAGAACAGTTGGAGGGGTTTTTGTGTTCAGACATTTAGCTGCGTGACATGGAGTTAGGATTTTTAGGCTTAGTCAGTACAACATCAAGAGAAATACAACTTATAAACATATTAATAAGAAAGATGTTGACATGTCATATGACACTCAAAATGAGGAGATAAAACATATAAAACCCATAATTTAGTAAGTATAATTTTGCCTTTACCCCAGCTTATCAGACACGTTTGTTCTGATATATGATGGCCAACGTGCTGCTGCAGAAACCATCTCACATTACCAGTGACAACATAACTAGTGAAGATATATCTTGGTATATAAGATATAACAGTATAGAGATTAGACAACAGAATAAAAAAGCTTTGCCATTAAAAGGGTAAAACATAATCTGCAGCATAGGAGTTACACAACAGACAGCAAGCAAACCTCTCTAAATGTCCTTTCCAAAGCTCTTCTTTGGACATTTTCTGCCTTTTGTTCCATTCTCTGTCCAGATGATCCCACACTGCTTCAATAATGTTGAGGTCTGGGTTTATGGGGAGGATCCATTCCTCCATCAGACCTGTTGCCACTGATATATTAAGTCCAGTTCTTGTGCCATGTGGCATACCTCAGCCTTATCTCAAGGTTTCCCTTCCTTAAGAATGGCTTCTTGACAGCCACGTTTCCATGGAGACCATTTCTGATAAGGCTCAGGCCAACAGTGGATGGATCAACTGAAGGTCCAGATGCATCTCTCAGGTCTTTGCTGGATTTGTTGTGTGTTTGTGTTTCTTAAAGCAACAGAACATAACTTCCTGATGCTAAATTCTGATCATCATTCTTTGCCCTGCAGCATCCCGGAGGCTGAGAAGCAGCACTTCACAACTTCCTTTTTCCTTACACAACAGCTGCATTTTGCTTTATGGCACCACATCACATGCCAGCAACTGGATATCCACACATTGCACAATGAATGATTCAGCAAAGAAACACAAGAGGACATTTTCAGAGGAAGTGAAGAAAAGAAATGGAGAAAGTGACAGAGCAACATCCAACTGACTTTTACTGGCTGGAGAGAGCTCAGAGAAGAGACAAGATGCCAATTCACCTTCATTAGTGGGCACCACAGTAAGAAAATCTGCCAAGGTTCAGCAGTGTGACTCTTAAGGGCATCACTTTCAGATCTTGTTCATCTGTTTGAGATAGTTTTTTTTAGTCCTGACTCTTCTTTTGTCCTTCACTTGACCAGTTTCCTCAAATGTTTTAAGGACACACTGCACACCATGCTGAAGTATACAAGTTTTCAGCTAACAGCTCTTTGAGAATCACCTTGTTGTTGCAAAAATCCTATTTTCTCTCTATAATTGGTTCTATGTTAAGCTGGTCTGTGTTGACACGACACTGACTCATCCCTTGAGTCAGGAGCCTGTTTTATACTTCAATGATTGATGGTTCAGAGTTAAGTGGCTGAACAAACAAAAACACATTCCTGTAGAAATGATCAGGTTTAAGGACTGGACTGAAAATGAGGGGGGGGGGCAGAAAATGTCGAAAGAGAAACTTTTTAAAAGACCTTCAGAAGGCTGGAGAACTGTTGATCATGACCACTTTAAAAGATTAGAAGCTAGTCTGACTGCCAGGGAGAAACATTTGGTGGCTCATGACTTCTGCTCAGTGCTGGACACTTAAAATGTCTCCCACACACAGACTTGTGAGGACGTTGATCCAGCCAACACCTGGATCAACAGCAGCTCTCATCCCTGTAAGAAGACAGGAAAACATCACATAGAGGGACTCTGTATGTATGTGTGTGTGTGTGTGTGTGTGTGTGTGTATGTGTGTGTGTGTGTGTGTGTGTGTGTACATGATATGAGAAAAGGTTGTCTGTTTACAGATAATCTGACTCAATTGAGAATTTCCTTACATTTTCTATGCTGGTGCACGGCCATCTTAACCGCGTTTGCTCCCCTGCTGGGGGATTTCTCAATACTTGCTTACACACTACACTCAGCCTGTGACTCACCAGTTCACTTTTCTCTGTGTGTGTCAGACACATGTTTTGGAAATGTGGCCATCCGTCTCTCTTCGTTTAGACAAACTCCATGTAGGCGTTCTGCAGCATTGCACGAACTCGTCTTGTTAGGTTTCATTTTAATTGTAGCAATTTTGGTCCCCCCTGTCGGCTCTGTGGTGTTTCACTTTCATTCCTGTTTGTCAACTTTCACCTCCCTAGTGTTGCTCTTAAATTTTCTTACATATTAACCGAAGAGAAGTTGTGTCACTTGCTGAGATGAGAGTGTGCGGCTGCAGGATTTTGCTTTGCGTTTTTGTTGCGTAGATCCCTGGTGCCATCTAGTGGAACTCCAGAGTCAGAGGGTCATGTCTGCCTGAGTGGTGTGGTCTTTGTAAACCCACTTCACCCTGACACTCTTGTTTCCTCGCAGTGGAAACAACTGGACATTCTCTCAGCTGTGGGTCTGGGCAGAGATAGATCAGAACACAAATAAAGAAAGTCTAAGAAGGCCGAGGGAGGATTGTTTGGTGTGAAAGCCTGCAGAGCTTATTCAGGAATGTGGAATTATGAAAATGGCTTATTTGATTATTTGATATATGAAGTATGTTTCTTTATCCTCCAAGTTCATATCTCCTCCCTCCCTCCCTCTTTTTTTATGTCCATCAGTGGGCGTTGGAGCTGTGGACCTGGAGGAAAGCCGTCCGTCAGCCCTCGGCAGGCTCAGCCACACTGCATCTCTGAAGCGAGGGGGCAGTTTACGGTCACCGCGACCCAGCAGTGAGTTCTCAATCACAGATTCACCTACACACTCAGCACTGTGGAGGGGCTTCCCTGTCTGTGCTCCACTCTAAGTACGCAGTTGTTTATGTCTGTAGTGTTTAGGGGAATCTCCTCTTTGGCCAGTATGGTTTTAAAAAAAAAAAAAAGAAAGAAGAAGAAAGGCGTCCAACTCATGACTGCCAGGAAGTAAAACATTTTGTTGTGTGTTACTTTCAATTACCCGTCCATTATGACATACATTTAAAGCCCACCATCTCTACTTTTTAACTGCATGTTTTATCAAAATTTGTGTGTTTTTTATTCCAGCTTGCCACTTCAAAACCCCGCAGCAGGTGCAGTTTGCAGAGAAGCTTTCTGACGTGGTGATTGGTCAGCTGCCCAACTTCTGGAAGCTTTGGATCTCTTATGTTAATGGAAGTCTTTTTAGTGAGGTAAATGTTTCAGAAGTATTCAGAGTGAGAGTACAGATCTGCTGCGTACAGTATCATTACTGATATCTTCCATTTTTCTGGTTTAATATCAGTTTCTACTGTAACAGCAGATTGTACTTTTTAAATTTTTTGCAGATTTGGTGTTCTTGATACTCTGAATAAACCATAAGAAAAAGTCATTCCACATACATATTTTCTAATAAAAAATGTTTAAAAGTGTTGAAAAATAGATTTTAGTTTAGGTTTGTGTGGAAAAACAAAACAAAACAAGACTATTTGCACATCTGCACGACAGACCTGTCATTTCTGTTGAGGTTTCCAAATACAGTGACACATGATTAGATCAAAGTATTTAGTGTTTTACCTGCACATCAATTTAAAGAATCCGCTCCAAATTTTCATTTATTTTTTCAATCTCGAACCTAAAAAATGTTGTAAGCAGACTCCGTCTTAATTTACTGCTATTAACTCCCAGTCCCAGAACATCTGAGTGTATTTGCATCATTATGATTTGTGGATTTGTAATTTATCCTTCTGCTTATAATCTGTAACTATTTAAAAATATGAGACGGTAAAAATGAGGGGAAACCCTTGAAAAGCACCCTTTTAGTCTTGCAGAATGCAAAAGTAATGCCTTGCAATAAGGACTCCAACAAGTCACGACTCCTGTTTGATTTGCCTGATCAGCAGCAGGATGTTTTTTGTTTTTTTTGGTCATTTTTCTTTTTTTCTTTTCATTAACAAAACAGGAGAGACACGGTAATTCTCCACATAGGGAAGGAAATACATTAAAAGAATGAAATGTATATATGTATGCATGCACACCCATACCTCTATACACACACCTACACCTATATCTATCCATGTCTAAATGCACAAGTATACTAAGAAAAGTACCTCAAGATATAAAGGAATATTTTTTTTCTTTCCTTGGTCTCATTGTCCTCCCTGTCCCAGCAGGATGTTATTAAACTTATTAATTGTCTTTTTATCTCTTTTCTGCTTATTTTCCAATTCAATTGAGCATCACTGTCTTTTTTTTCTTCCTGCAGACCGGAGAGAAATCCGGCCAGGTGGAAAAATCCAAGAAGAACGCCCGACAGAGACAGAATGACTTTAAAGTACGGGGTTTCATTTCCTCTCTTATGTCCCTTAAATTCCAGTTTTTAGAATTTTTCTCAGAACTCTGTTTAAGATATGTTGCATGTTTGGCAGAAAATGATTGAGGAGCTGACCAGTCGGCTTGTGAAGCTGATTCGGGGCGCTCTCCTCCCCGCCACTCTGCCACAAGGGGACCTGAGGGTTTATGGAGGCTGGGAAAACAAGACGGAGCTGACAGGAGCCTGGCTTACACAAATCATTCACACCGTCAGGTTCTCAACCTCAGTCTGCTAAGATGTTTCTCAATGAGCTGAAATTCAGTTAAATAAAAACATATTAAGGCACCTGCTTACCATATCTTTAGTGACTTAGCTGTTGGTCATGCTGTCTCTCACCCAGGGGTTGTCACGAGGCGCTGTCCGCTCTTGAGATCCCAAATGATTTGCTGCAGGTGATCCAGGATCTGCTGCTGGATTTGAGAGTGCACTGCCTCATGTTGACTCTGGTGCATACAGCAGAAGGTTAGTTCGCTTCCTGAGCAGGAGCCGTTGGTAATGTGTGGAGGAATGAGTGTTGCTTTCCATTAATCTGGCTACAACTGAACATGTGGGTGTCATGTCTGCAACAGCACCCCTAAGGTTTGCTGTGTTAGTCTTATTAGTTCAGAAATACTCTGTTTCCTCATATAAACACAAAAGATTTCTTGGAGAATTTGCATTTCTGCTGTTACTCCTCTCAGATGCACGTCCCTGCTGGAGATAAACTCACACAGCTGGAAATATGAGAGCAGTGTAGAGCACAGAGGACACAAGGCATAATGCAAATAGCATGCTTTGGAAATCACTGTCTGTTTTTTACAGCACGTGAGACTTCTTGATTACTTTTTGTAATATGAATCCATATTTGGACATTTTTGTTGTGTTAAGTGAGAAGCAACATAAAGGTTTCATAGTATTTGCTTTTGGATTCTCACATTGTCTCATTTGCTAATGTTCCTGAAGAAATCTGGGATGATTGTTGCATTTGCACGCTCTTAAACAAACCTTCAGAAGCATCTCTGGAATAATTCAGTGTGCCATGCACACACTCTCACCAGGGAACAAGTCTGAACTTCATGCATTCACAGGAATAAATGAAAATGCAGTAAACATTCATACTTCATGGTTTTTCCAGCCATTATTAGTTTAATCACTGAAGCACTTTTTAAATGTTTGAGCCAAATTAATGGAAAGCATGTTTTGTTTTACACAAGCACAGACAGAACCACACCTTCCCAGTCATTTTGTATCCTGTCTGCATCTGCACATGAGTTTATTTCATCACCCATCTTATGTTACATATCATGTACTTCCTTTAAGGAGCTTTTGGATTTGTGAAGTCAGTACGCTTGCAAAAAAAAGACTAAAGTTATTGGATATTTACATGTGTCTGTGATGAGCAAATTAGTTGCAAATCCTTTACTTTGCAAAAAAAAAAGGTTTATTCTTTATGTCATGAAACACACAGATTCATTTAATTGTAACTCCAGCTGTTTGTCGTTTAGTATAAAGTGTTGAACTGAGACACAGTGATCATTTTACTTCTTATTTGATGGTCAGACTCTGTTAGCACATACAGCTAACACAATGAAGAAAGTGTTATGAGACTAAAACCAGACATGTTCAGTTTCACTTGTGGTTAGGCATGGTCATTTTGAGAAGAGTGACTGGTTTTCACTTAATTCCCCCCCCCACCCCCCTCCCACCCTTCCCCACACACACACACACACACACACACACACATCAAACTGTGGTCTGAGAAGAAAGTTTAATTTTATATCCTGTGGGTTTTTTTCTAAAGAAAATTTAATTGTGTGTGTTTTCAGTGGTAATGATAAAGTGTGAAAGTTATCACATCATACTGTACAGAGAAAAACTGTTAAAACATTGCAAGTAATTACATTTTTGCTTCATGTTTGTGCTTCTTATACGTTTAGATGTGAAGAATCTGGCTAAGAAGGAAGACTGGGTGGTAGATAATGAGGGAATCACCAGTCTGGTAAGGATGTGTTACTGTACCAAGCACGACTTCAAGTTTTATAATAAGAAGTGACCGACACACTCCAGCAAGCTTCAGCACCTTCTATCCTCTGGTCAGCTTTTGTTTGAAACACACTGGTTTTTTTTTTAACCCGCTTCATCACGAGAGCCCCCTGCACAGAAGGTGTTTGCACAAACTATGACGCACCAATCCTAACATGTAACGTACCAAAAGCACATGGAGAAACTCAGCTAAAAGACTCTACCAAGCATAGGCATCCAAACCAAACACAGTTCAAAACCCAAGCAGTTCTATGGGAATATAACCAAAACATGAGAACATCAAAGTCCAATTTAGAGCTTCTGCTAATTTCTCCACTTAAAGCAAACCACACAAACAACGTGTCATATGAAAACAGAGACTCTGCTGATTACAAAGATGTCTGTTTCATCACTGTGAGACAAAAAAATTAATAAATAAATGTCCAACACAGAAAACTTCTGCTAGCAGCTAAAAAGTAACAAAAAAAAAGAAACTTCACAAAATTAATAATCATGTCTTACTTTTGCTGTTTTGTGGTCGAAATTTTTATTTCACTTAAAAAAACAAACTCTTGTGTTCTTCTATGACTCTGCCTTTGTTTGAAATGAATCATTAAGGTCCTGGTAGTTTCCATGGAGATGAAGGGGGGTTTTATAGTGAACTATTCACTGTCTTGGGCTTCACTTCTTTCTGGATCCTCATGGGTTTTCTAAGGTGAATGTGGGGGGGGCTATCCCTCCATTCTCCTGACTCTGATCATTGATAGAGGTGTCCATCATCAACATTGGCTGATGGCTTCCTGAGATATTTACCTGCGTAACACCTCTATTAACCCCTTGGTTCCAGACAAATAAATATGTATTTTACTTAATCTCTTTTGCAAGTACCTGCACATTATACACTATTGGAAAGCTGAGATTTAAAGGATGTCTTCCATTCCAGGCCGCAATCAATACTGTAGATTCAGTAAACGCTAAGTTCAGACCAGTCGCAAATGCAATTTATCTTTGAAGCCTGACTGTACTCCAGTAGCAAGGTCGAGGTAACTTTATTGATACCTGAAGGTAGATGTGTTTTGCAGTGTTTTGCATTTTCTACTGTGTTCCAGGTGAATTTACTCTGACACAGTAACACATATCTTGATTCTGGCGTGTCTGTAGTATTCTCACACGTCTCAGCTCTCTTTTGAGATCAAAATACATGGTATATTATTATATAGCCCTTGTAGTTGTAAAGTTAAACTTCATTTATTGTGGGTATGTCATTTCAGACAGGAGGCAGAAAATTTGTCCTTGTGATGAAGAGGTTAATTAATTAGTGAAAAAATGTTTAGTACAAGCAGCTGCTCATTTGTCATCTAAAACATCCAAAACAAACCACCTGGCAGGTGTGATGCCAGCATCTTACATGTTAGCGAAGAAAAGACTGGACCACGAGCAAGGTGGAACAGGGGGTGATTTTGATTTGTAGCTATGCAAACTGTTTACATGCACAAGAACCCGTCTGCACTGAGGGAAACGCTTTTTTTCCCATGAAAACACTTCTCATGGCCTTAAGATGAATTGACTCGATACATTTTATCCAGGTCTAATAACACAACTTCGGCTTGGCGGTTCCCAGTTTGCTTCAGTGGCCATGATGAGAGCAGAACAGAGAAACACATTAAAAATGGATAAAGTGAGCAGTCGAAGGGCGTGCTTGCTTGTACTCATCGTGCTTACTGTATGCTTACTGGTTGGAACAGCGTCAGATTTTACTATTAGATTTGCAAACTATAGACACGTGTCCTCTCTGGTATGTAGGAACCGGCCCTATGATGTCAACAAATAAGCTGAAACTATTCTGCTGTGGTTGAATGTATTTGGATAAGGCATTAAGGCTTACAGAACTGGGTTTGATGGTATCACAGCCGCATGTCTGGTGTGCCATCTTCATAACAAGAGCAAAACAAAGTAGCTTCTCCACATCAGGATCAGTTCCTGCAGCGCTTCGGAGACTGTAGGTGGTGCTCTGCAGATTTCAAACAGAAATTCCTTCTTGTTGCAATTATAGCTTCTTATTTTTTACTCTTGATGTTTCTTGCAACACATAATAAAAGCCTCTTTTTTTAACTTGCTCTTGTTGTTCTGTCTCTGATGATCTTGCAGCCTTCCCACTTCGAACAGTGCATGGTCCAGATGCTGCAGTCACTCAAAGAGCCCATGGAAATCAAACCTGGAGAAATCAACGTAAGATACTGCTAATGTCTGTGTTGTTATAGTAACCAGAGTTTTAAAAAAGCGTCCAAATGTTGAGCAACAATCATCATTTTTGTCGTGTTGGTCGACTTAATGGATGCCACTGACGTTTGACAACATGCATGAGCTTGTGGTTTGCAGCTCAGTGAAGCTGTATCTGCCTTGCACCAGTGTCTACAGAGATACCACATCAGTGCTGCAAGAGATGTTACAGACAGTGTTTCTTTGATAATGGTAGAAACTGACAAAACTAAAGCTACTTTAGGAGGTTAAGGAAAACATGTCTAACAGAGTAACTACCATGCAGACTTCATGCTATCTTAAATCATCATTTTGTATGAAAAACTAAAATTGAACAAGTCGGTTACGCAACAGTCTCCTTCTGTGTTCTTATAATATTAAAACTAACCTAGATGTGACTCCAGTGCTTTTGATGTCTGTGTTCAGCTCCGCTCCACTGTTGTTATTTTCAAAGGTAAAATAAGAGTTTGTATAACTAGTTTAAACTTATGAAAGTTAAATTAGCTCAGCTTCTGTTAGCTAGATAGTTGCACCTTCTGCTAAGTGCTTTTCTTTGTGTTTTTATCAGTATTTCGTTTTTAGGCATCAACCTAACATTTAGCCAAATTGTTGGAGTTTTGAAGCAGGACTTCTGCGATGCTGTGTCTGTTTACCCAGGTTCTGCAGTTAGACCAGGTCCAGGACCAAGCCACAGAGCTCAGTGTGAGCATCATGAAGGTACGATCTGCCAGACACCACGGATGAAGTTTTTTCATTTATTCTAATGTTTTTAGGATTTATTCCAAACATATGCAGCAGATTGGCATCTTCTCTGCAAAGTCTAAACAGGTTACTTCTACAAATTATTTTTAAAACAAATCTTTGACACCAATAATTGCACAGCCGCAGGAAGGATTCGTGCATCCTCTCTTGAAAGTCATTACCTATCTTGCTTTTCCAGCGCATGCATCATTTATGCCCTTTAAGTACTGGGTCACAGGAAGCTAAAGGGGGCACAGAAATCTTTTCAACACCCTTTGATGACATAATTAACATCATACAGAGACTAGCCGACCCTCAGAGCTTCACTCCTCCTCTGGTCTACAGCTCCAGACCAGCTGAAACCTACAGTCCTGTTTTACCTTTCTGCTATTCCGATGTTTCCACCAAGCAACATGAACAGATTACATATTCCTGCTAGCTTTCTTTCTTTTCCCCCTTGTAGTGCTGCATACTATTAAGTTTACCCCCGAAATTTTTATTATTTACTTCCTTTTCTCACTAACTTGTTGTAATAATTGTATTCATGTGTTAAACCCAGGTTTTTATAAACTGTTTGGATCAGCTGAGCATGAAGACAGATGGAGATATCGATGCATCCCAGTAAGTATTTTAATAGCTTCTGGCAATCATGGTAAAAATGTGACTGTTGTGCTTCACCGAGATTTTAAAAACCTCTCCTGTAATTGCAGCAACATTTCAATGGAGCTGACCTCCCCCGACCGGTTTGCATGCATCCAGGAGGGCTTCAGCCCAACATCTGTAAGCACTGTGTTGTTTACACTATTTCCATCAAACAGTTTGGGGTTATTACCTATGAAATCCCACAACTGGTGGCTGCCGGCGTCACCAGAGCGTAGGCCCTCTGTGTGACACAACATGACAAACGCGTCTCACTTATTCGTACCACAAAATGTTATCAGTCTGTTTCCTGGTTGTGGACAAGCAGCAGATACGTCCTCATTTCCTGTAACTTGTTTGAGATGTTGGTGAAGGGGGTTAAGTGCAGGGGAGGAGGAGGAGGATGAGGAGGAAGAGCAGGGTATATAGTGCTTCTGGTAAAGGGAAATGGAGCGAGGTGCAGATGGGGTTTCCCCAGCCTAAATGTGTGTAGCGGGAGTTAGGCGACTGAGAGCGGATGACCATAGTTTAGACTGGTGTGAAGTGATATGAGAGTTAAAACCGCCGCATACAGTAAACAAACAAGGATGATACATGAAAGTTATTAGCGAGATTTAACTGGATTATGTCTGCGGTCAAGGAGGGAGAAAAACGATGCGAGGGATGACATCACTTGTGGTTGCCAGAATTTAAGCTAAAACTATCGATGATCATCTCATCTTGGTGTGTCTGAGCCTCTGTTTGTCAGTTAGTATGCATCACTGGGCTTTTCAGCCCTCTTTTAGGATTTGAGAGCGAGGACAGTAGAGTTTACAGAACACACGAACTCACTGATACAAGGTCATCTAACTTTTTGGTAGACAAGAGACATTGCGTCAACTCCAATTAGAAAAGATCATTTCAAATTTCCTGAAAGGGTAAATCGGAGGATAAATGATCCCAGAAAGCAGAACTTCTCCATAAAATAACCAGCAGCCAAAAAATAAAAACATGAAAACAAAGAAAGAGATGAGACACAAAAACTACACCCTGTATAGTGCAACCTGATTATTTCCTCACACCGAGAACACCTTCTTCTCTTGGCCTACTATAACTTGGATGACTGGATCAATAAGCTTGTGCTGCCTTACACCTGATTAGAAACGTATTTATTTATTTATACCTTTTATTTAACCGGATTAGTCGGTTGAGAACCAATTCTCATTCACGACGACCTGGCCAAAAGGCAGAAGTAAAGAGCGGTTTTTACAACTGATACATCCACAAGAATGGAAAAAAAACCCAACAAAAACAATTTAAAACCATTAAAAACAGTCGTACTCATACATTTACTTTACATTAAGCAAGGAAATCCCAAAACAATAAGAAGCAGAAATAATTGTGATGAATCATTGAAAGGAACTCCTGTCGTTGGAGGCAGCAAACTCAAATAAATGACCAAAAGAGGTGCAAACTATCATGGTAATTAAGTAGAAAGAGGGTTTTTACCAATGAATTGGTACCTATGGGAATGAAGTGATGGCCAGTGAACAAGTGAGTATTGAGTACAATGATGGATGTTGAAAGGGGGACTGGTAACAAAACGTATTGTAGTATGACGGATAACATCCAGTTTTTAGAGTATTTCAGGAAAATTGGGGATAATTCTGATAACTGAAGATGTTTTTTTTTGCAAAGAAAGGCTAACCTCAGTTGGCAATGATTCATGTTAAGGTTGGGTTGAGCGTTAAGATGAGATTGACGGTGATTGAAAAGTGTATACACCCCTGTTAAAATGCCAGGTTTTTATGATGTTGAAAAATGATGCCACCGTAAATCATTTCAAACCTTTTCCCGTCTTTAATCTGACCTTTAACTTGTACAATAAGTTGGATCTTTTTTGGGGAAAAAATATAAGAAATTTCTTTTTTTTTAAACGTACGATAAACTGGTTGCATCAGTTTAAGTATGAGTAGGATTTTCCAGACATTCATTAAAGTTTACAAAGGCAATCAAATGGGTCTCACTGTTAAGAGGTATCTGTCAAGACAAGGATAAAAACTAATTTCAACAGCATATAGCATGAAACTGAGTGAAAACCCTGAGTGAAAACACAAAAAGACTAGAGGAAAACTGGTCAGGAATTTATGGAAAGTACTGGTTGTTTACTATAACTTCCCCTGCTTTTCATAAGTCTGGACTATAAGGCAGGGTTGCAAGATGGAAGCCTTTTTGGACAAGAAAAAACATACAAGCCCAGCTACAATTTAAAAAAGTAGCCCATGTGGAGTGGGTGTGTTTAGCAAAGAAAAACCTTCACATCACCAAAAGAACACCATACCCATGGTGGAGCATGGTGGTGGCAGTATCATGCTCTAGGGTTGCTCTCCTCCGGCTGGAACTGAGGCTTTGGTTCAGGTGAAGGAAATTACCTGTCAGCCGTTTTCTACAAAGTTGAAGCTAAAGAGGAATTTCCCTTTTCAACACAATAATGACCCTAAATGAACAAAAGAATGGCTTCATTGTACAATATTTGGCCCAGCTAGAGCCTAGGCTTAATCCAGCAGAAGATCTGTTCACTTCCCTAAAGAGGGCTGTGTGTATGCCGATTGGAGCACGTTTGCACACCAGCTCGTTGTACATTCCCCTCCGAACGTATTGAAACAATGAGGCCAGTTTCTTTACTTTTGCTGTTTGTCATCAAACGAACATAAGACCAGAGATCAACACTTCAGCTGTTATGTGCAGGTAATTTTATCTGGATCTGATACACAGCTTAGGAGATGGCATTATTTGTAACAGAACACATGTGACTAGCAGGTGTTTGTTGTAGTCCAGGTGTGTCTTGATATATTGATCATCCAAAGTTGGATTTAGCCTGTGCAGAGTGTGTTTATAGCTACAGGTGTTAAACCACAGAGCCGCATATGGGTGGAAAACAAGCAATTGTGAAGCTGAGAGAAGATGGAAAATCAATCCGAGCCATTTCACAAACACTGTCCACAGCCAGTACAACCATCTGGAATGTTCTGAAGAAGAAGCCACTGGTTTACTAAGTAACAGAGACTGAACAGGTAAACCAAGGAATACATCATTAGCTGTAAACATTGTAAGGGCTTGAAAGAATGACCCTAAAACAACTGTTAGTGATATCAGTAACAACCTCCAAAAGGCAGGAAAGATGGTATCACAGGTTTACTGTCGGCTGAATAGAAGTACTGAGCTACAACAGAAGATGCTAACCACTCATTAGCAATAAGAAGAGGAAGGCCAGACTGGAGTTTATCACACAGTACAGAGACGAGCATCAAACATTCTGGGACAAAATCTTATGGACTGATGAGACAGAAAGAGATGGAAAAGCTGCAGTTTGGAGAAAGAAAGGATCATCCCAAACAAACACTGTGGAGGTAATGTCATATCTTCCTCTGGAACAGCCTCATTAATCATCATGGATGATGTAACGCATGATATCGAACTGATTAGGAGATCCTTCCCCATCAGACAACTGTAAGAGGCTGGGGTGGAAGCATGGAAAAACATTTGGTGATATCGTTGGGCTGATGCAGATATTGCTACTGGATATTAAGTATTACTCACTTTTAATCTGTTTAAAGTCTCTGTTCCGGTACTTTTACTCACCTTGAAATGTGTTCTGTAGATAATCTCCTGAGTTGTGTATCAGATACAGATGAAAATACCTTTAAATACAACCTTAAATGTTGATTTCATGTCTCATTCATCAACCTAATTGTTTCCCGTCTCCGACTAAAATAAAGAGACTGGCCTCACCGTTCCAAGATGTTTGGATTTGTTTTGTTTCTCATTAGAATTGTACAGGCTATAACTCAACCATTTCAACCATTATAACAGGTGTTTGTACACTTTTTCTATCCACCCTACGTTAGAAAACAGAAATGAAAACATTGTGTGTGTGTGTGTAGGAGCAGCGCCTGCTGATCATCCTCAGTAACTGCCATTACCTGGAGAGACGAACCCTCCTGAACCTGGCCAATCATTTTGAGAAACACTGCTTCGCGGGGACGGAGAAGATCACTCGGGTCAGTATTTAAAGTCTTCATTTTAAACCTTTTAAAGCCCCGAGAAAAAATGGGGAGGAAATTTTATTTCTTTTTAAATCTGAAATCTTCATTGGCCCTTTAATAAAATGTAAAGTGATGCAAAAGGTGTCAGAAACGATCAAATAGTTACATAAGGCACTAAAGGGTTAATTATCCTCTACGGTGAAGCTGAAGGAAGCAGCGCTGTTGATGAGAAGTGTGTAGAGGTGTCTTAACAACAAAGCTGATCAGACAGACTTTCTCAGCAGAGGGATGACTCTTCATCTAAACAACAAAAAAAAATGTAAACATAAAAGTAAATGTCATTATCTTGTCAGCTATATGTCACATCTTCACCCTTTCTCTTTTACACTCACAGCTGCACACGATGACTAATGAGTGAATCACAAAGCAAAGAAATGTTCGGTTGGTTTTCCAGTAAAAACTGTTCAACCTTATTTTCTTTGAAATATCAATTTAGAGTCTCATTTAGAGATAGAAAAAGTATTATGGGTGACACTTTGTCTAGACTTTAATCTTTGAAAGTTGGAATAGCTACGAAAGTGAATGCAAAAATAAATGAGTAAAAAAGCCTTTACTGTGCGTCTGTACAGAGCAAACACAAGAAATAAAAACTGCTAGTAAGATTTACAAGAGTTGCAAAGAGGCTGCAAGAAGATAAATGTTTTAGATTTAAGCTATAAAGTTATGAGCTTTTTATTCATCAAAAAGAAAAAATATTTATTATGTGCATGCAAAGCTTGGCAGTAAATCAGTTTTATGTCCTGAGACTAACTGCAAAGTCACGATTACATGAAATGTTCATATATTATAACTTCAGTTGCAAAAACACAACCACTATAGATCCAGAATTGTTGGATTTTAGATTTTATTTTGGATGTTTATCTCTAATTTCATCTTAGTTTTTCACCTTGCATGCCTTGTGTGTGTGTGTGTGTGTGTGTGTGTGTGTGTGTGTGTGTGTGTGTGTGTGTGTGTGTGTGTGTGTGTGT